>JAODJW010000043.1:9678721-9714668 GCA_026777045.1 Hyperopisus bebe
TTTCTTATGGGGAAAATTTGATCAGAACTCGAACTTTTTAGGATTCGATCCGGAGTTCTGAACGGATTAAGTTTGAGGTCTTAGGTACCACTGCACTTCCAGTAACATCTGTGCTTTCTGCCGAGTCTCTAAAAAGAAGAAACAATATTGCTTGTTCTTAACTAGCAATTAAAAGGAGCTCCTGTTCAATATTAATAGAGCTATTTCCTCATTGTTTGTTAATATTGCATTTTCAGATTATATTGCACATATTTCCTTGCTGGGATGTTACATATATTTGGAGCCCAAGGCTAAGTTATGGCACACAATTACAGTAGCTGTACTTGCTTCTAAAAAGAGATTATGATCCATGACCCCAAAGGGATATTAATGTGTTAGTTGTAGCTGGAACGCTCCAGTTTCCCTTGGTCAGATGTCTGCCACAGCCATCTAAATGGATCGAAACTTCCTGGTTAATGTTGACAATTTTCTGTTGGAGCGTGGTGAATGGATTTTTCAGCACTGGGCCAGTATATTGTGGCACTAGGCCAGTATACTGCGGCACTGGGCCAGTATATTGCGGCATATTGTGGCACTAGGCCAGTATATTTTGACACTAGTATACTATGACACTAGGCTAGTATACTGCAGCACTAGGACAATGTGTTATCCTTTAATTAGACACCTCAATTAATAAGCAAATAAAAAAACAAGGAAGGGGCATAAGAGTGGATGTCTTCAATAGTAGATGATTCCCTATTCATAAGGTAGTCTGGAGATTCCTTAGACCACATTGGCATAGTTATAATTCTGAAGGTGCTGCTGAAGGTGCAGTATTGCTTTAATAAGCAAAATCGCCTCACTGAGGTGTCACAGAGGTGTTCTTGTTGCCTGGTTTTGACATGCAAGAAGATCAAACTCTAATGTGCACCTTACAGTGTGTCTTCCTGTCCCCGCCTTGTGCCTGGAGGCGTTTTTAGTTGCCAGTGACTCTACAAGCTGCATCAAAGGCTTCTGCTTCAGCCGGCGGCGAGAGAGCTGGCTTCCCTGCACAACAGCTCATCCTGTGCCGGACCCTAAAGGAGCTCGCAGCTCTGAAGCTAGTTGGGTCAGATCTTCAGAGCAGCCAATTCTAGCAATATGTGGCTTCGGAAACTGATTATCCCAATATTTCCCAATCCAATCCTCAGGGACCTTTAGACAGTCCATTTATAGGTAGACTGTCTGGCAGGGAGCTGGGAGGAAGCAAAAACATGTTCCATCTTTGGCTTCCCAAGACGTTGCCTTATACAGTAAAGGGCTACCATAACCCTTTACACAGGCAACGAGGCAGGGATTTCCACAGATGCAATAACACAGTGAAAAGACACTAATTCATCTAGCCTAATGTTTCCCAGTCTGGTCCTTGGGGACCCACAGACAGTCCATGTTTTTGCTCCCTCCCAGGGCCGGGTAGGCAGCAAAAACATGGAACCAAACTGGGAAACACTGATCTAGCCCCAAGTTTTTGAATAGTGGACAGAAACCTAGATGAACACAAGGAGATCATGCAAGCTGTTCTGGGCAGGATATGAAGCTACAAACCTCTGACCCTGTACCACCCGCTTATTAGGCTCTTGCTGAAATGCATGATTGTAGGTATGTTATTTCCCACAATGCCGTGCTACCTTGCCCTATTAGCATCCTGTTCACTGAAATGTGGGCATCATGGGTAGCCTGATTATGACACATAGTTGCTGACATAATGCAGGCCGTCTGTAGGGAAATTCTATGCATGTCCCAGCTTTCACTGTGTTCATTTTTGGATTTCCACTCATAAATACTCAATTCATGGATGCCATTGTTTGGTAACAACCACTGTTTATCTCCACTGCAGCCTGCATTTCTGCATCAGTGCACTTCATAATAGAAGGTGGAGTCTCGTTTACTATAAGCCCAGTTGCACCCGCAAAGATTGCAGTTTGCCGTCTGTATTATCAGTCGCATGCTTAAGCGCATCTCCTTCGGATTGACTCTCTCCCTCTTTCCTAACCTTTGGCCATGAAAGCCTTTCCTGTCTTATGGATTTGCCACAAGGCAAAAGGGACAGAAATCCCACAAAAGTAAATAGGAAGGAGTGGAATCTGGGTATATATGGAAGACCTTTGAGTTCAAAACAAACCAAACATCCATCCATCCATCCATCCATCCAGTTTTCCATTTATCCAGTGCAGGGTTATGGTAAGACTGGAATCGATCACCGGAAACACAGAGTACTGGGCAGGACACACCCTTAACGGCATATTAAATTAAATTCAGTTGTACGTGCCAATATGGAAATTATTTGATAAAGGGTCACACATACAAGTGATGGTCTTCTGAATCTCTTGAGTGGACGTCTTTAAGGAGGCCAGGTTGTGGTTACGAGGGGGAGGGACACCAGTCGCATGTACCAAGCTGTCGACTGGCTAATGGAGGAGAAAATCCACCTGTAGCTCTTCCTGAGAGCCTCACAATGTGAGCGTAGGGATGCTGAGGTAAACGCTGGCGTGACGCCTGGCCTGGGACCATGATGTACAGCTTGGTCTAATGGACAGACAATGTCCGAGTCATTTTAGACCACAGGCCGGGGCGCGGTAAAGGGGGGAAAGTCAGGACAATTCCAAAAGATCTGGAACATAATTGTATTGATCTGGGTTGGTGGTGCTGATGTGGTTTGATGAGCCCAGAGTCTGTCCTGGGCAGAGACCCTCACCTTGGTCTCCTAACCTTATTTGTGCCCTGGATCTCTTTGGCAGTCTGGTAATGCCTCTGGCCCTTTTCTCAGAATAATGTTTTTAAACGTATTAAATAAAATATGAAACCAGTTTTATTTAATGCAGTTTTTGGTAACACTTTGCCTAAAGCTGTCATCTACAATGCATTATAGATATCTTTGTAATAATGCACTATAATGGTCGGCATAAGAATTAATAAAGCATCACAGCGTCTTCCGTTGACAGTTATAAGGCATTATAGTGTTGATTATAATACCTCATAAGCTCCAATAAAGCTCTCATCTATAATGCACCATAGATACCTTCATGATACATTATAATGGTCAGTATAAGAATTAAGAATCCTTTGTACTGCATTATGAAGGTATCTATAGGTAGTCTATCTATCTATAAACAAATTTGTGATACTGTAAGATATGTGCTTGTTTCTTAATGCATCTTGATATCTATTAGTGCCAGATTCAAAGGTACGGCTAATACTACAGTGGTTTGTCACCTACATTCATAATTGAAAGCAATGCTAAATGTCATTTAGAGATTAGTGAAAATAAAGAAGGAAGTATGAGTGCAGTGCTCCTGCATTTCTATGCTTTTGTCATAAAAACAACTAGAAAAAGCACATTCACATGTGTTTGTTTGCCTAGTTACGTGGGCTGTGGTGGCTTAATGGTTAGGGAAGTGCACTCGTAATTGAAAGATTGCCGGTTCGGTACCCTGAGCAAGGTCCCGCCCCCAAGCGCTGCCCCCCAGGTGGTGAATTAGCTGCCCCCTGCTATGTCACGTTGTCACATATGGGTTGAATGCAGAGGAACATTTTGTTGCTGTGTGCTGTGATGTGTCAACAATTAATCACTAAATTCTACACGTGTTAGAAAATTTCAGCTACTTATCAGGAGGCCCTGGTGATTTTGGCCCCATGAAAGCATGCATCATGGGTCCTCAACCAAGTCCAGTCCAATTATGCTCCAAATTTTTTAGGGTCCATGTCATTCAGGGGTTCTTGGAATTGTCTGACTCCCCTCTTATGCCGCAACCTGCTACTAATGAATTATTAACCTGCTCATCAATTAGTTAATTAGCGGCTACATTTCACAGGGAGCACAAACATTAACCGGTTGCCATGGCAAAATGGTACCTAAAGCTTCCTGTTCTGCACACTGACAATGCAGCTTGAATGGTGTTGCCTTGTGTGTGTAGGTTTACCTTCAGGCTATAACTGACATACCCAGAAATCAGTATTTTCTGTTTATGAGTAATTATGAACCCTTCTATGATTTGAAGCCTGGGTTGTGAACACTGTCAAATTTCCCACATTGCTGCTGTAGGCTTCGCATCTGGCCGGATTAGTAATGAGTCCACTTTGACACCGACTCAGGAACAGTAAATCCTTGTGGTAGAAGTAGCCAACTGGTTAACAAGGGATGTTTTGAGATGCACTGAGAGTATGGGGACACATTTCTGAGATAACGACACGACACAGGGAGAACTCAAGGACGATGTTTTCTTTCCTCTAGAAAAGTCTCTTGATCTTTTTCTCTTGGCTGGTTTTGATAAGGACTGCAGGATAAGGAGGTGTTTGATAAGGAGTTTGGTTTATATGGAAAAATAAACTAATCTGCCTTTTCAGATATTGGTTTCTTGGTCTGAATGGATTTATCAGGACATTGGGACAGCAAAGCCAGCAAGCTAAGTTCAGGAATTTATAATTCCACACAGAGTTTAGATCAGACTCCCAGTATTAATGCAAGACCCCACCCCCATACACCAAGATGCTATAGGAATAGGACAAAGGCATTTATCTAAAGTTAATAGGCAGCATTTTTGAAAATTATAACTATTTATAGTGGGTTGTTAAGGTGAACAGTCTACTCCTGCAAATTCTGAATTGAATATATACAGCATGCAGATAAGATCCAAAGGTTTATTAATTACTATTACTGTATGGCTAAAAATACGACGGCTAACATGCATGCTGTATGATTTTAAATAACACCTTCCTGGGATTATCACAAACTACAGTGTCCAGAGCAGGGGTCTCCAACCAGAGCTACTATCCAGCAGGTTTTCTATCCTACCTGGCCTCTGATGAGCCAAACCCATTCCTGGAATTTACCTGAGAACAGGTGTGGCTCTTCAGAAGCCAGGTAGGATAGAAAACCTGCTGGATAGTAACTCTGCAGGACCGGAGTTGGAAACCCCTGGTCTAAAGTTTACAGAGAACGGTGCATTAAACCTAGACACCCAGTTATTCTGTGGTCCGAGGAGAATGGCCAGACGTGTTAAGGCTAAAAGGAAGGGTGCAAGCGTTAAATAAAATAACAGCTCGGTACAGCAGTGTTGTGCTGAATGGACTCTCTGAATGCACAACTCGTCAACCCATAAAGCGGTTCTGCAGACAATAGGGGGTCTGACCCTGTTCTATGTAGGGCTACCTAATAAACTGGCCACTAAGTGTATGTGAAAGTACTTCCTGTGGAGCATTAAATTAGATTTATAATTTGATATCGCCAATTAAGAATTCAGTTTAAACAAGCTCTGCCTAATTATGTTTGCAGGATAAGTGCTGTTTTCTGTTTGTGCATTTGAGTCATCCTGTTGATCTATTGCTAGTTCTCGTTCTGCTTTCCTTGTCTGGATCTATCATGAAGATACAATATAAGCAAACGTTTGGGACGGGGTGATCACTAGTCACCAAAATTGTGGAAACACTGAGCATTTTTGGCGTTGTGCTTTAACAATCGCTGCACGAATATTGGTGGTAATGTTTATAGGCAATCAAAGAATGTTACAGATATCATACATTGGATGATTAAATAAGGACTGGTGCAACAGCTGAATAAGCTAAATTTCCCGGAGGAACCTTCCCGAGGGATTAATAAAGTCTATCTATCTATCTATCTATCTATCTATCTATCTATCTATCTATCTATCTATCTATCTATCTATCTATCTATCTATCCATCCATCCATCCATCCATCCATCCATCCATCCATCCATCCATCCATCTATCTATCTAGTTCTGCAGTCTCTAAAAATTGGTAGTGTTTCCATAATTTTGGCCATAAAGTAGGAGGGGACTCACAGAGCATTTTGGTGATCTGCCTGTGACGTGCCCTCTGCACGCTGTAGTAATTGTCCCGGCCCAGACTGGACTTGGCCTCCAAAGACCTCAGCATCTTCTCCCGCTTTAGCTGGAGCCCGATGAGCAAGTACAACACGCTGATGGTCAGCATGGGCAGCAGGAAGAAGACGACCGTTGTCACCTGGACGATGAGGTTGTACATCCAGGTGGGCTTGACGAGGGTGCAGATGGCCGATTCGGGGAGGTGGCGGTCCAGCACGGGAGGCAGGGAGCTGACGCCATGCAGGCTGGTGTTGGGGACAGCGCACAGCATGGAGATAGCCCATAGGGCGGCGATCACGTGCTTGGCGTGCGCCCGCGTCACCACGTGCTTGGCGCGGAGGGGGTGAACCACTGCCACGTAGCGCTCTACGCTGAGCGCCGTCACGTTCAGGACGGAGGCAAAACACACGGTCTCGAAGAGGAAGGTCTTGAAATGGCACCCCCACTGGCCGAGCAGGAATGGGTAGTTGCTCCACATCTCATACAGCTCCAGAGGCATCCCTATCAGCAGCACCAGCAGGTCCGAAACAGCCAGGCTGAACAGGTAGTAGTTGGTGGGCGTGTGCATGACCTTCTTGCCGGCGATGACGGCGCAGGTCAGCGCGTTGCCCACTGCGCCCACCACGAAAATCAGCAGGAAGGTGACGCACACGGGCAGGAAGACGGGCGACCGCCGCGGGCCCAGGTGACGCCGCAGATACTCCTCCAGACTCATGCATGTGGCCGCCAGGTCGACGCTGACATTCTCCGGGGCCAGGCCCGTGACGTTGCAAGGCCCGCCCACCTGACAGTTTGTGACCAATGAGGGGAGAGAGTCTGTAGAGGAACAGTTATGCCCCTCTGTCATGGTTGAAAACAGCCAAATGAAAGGAAGGGTGGGCTGAAAATAATAAAGAAAGAAACAGGATTAGAGTTTAGCAAAGAAAGAAGCTGTAGACAGATTTGTTATTGGGGAAACTGGGGCTAATTGTTGACATTTTTTTTAAATCATTTTTAGAAAATAAAAATTGCAGAGTAGAAAAAAAATCAGAAACACCTTACTGAAGGCATGGCTATAAAGATTTATATAGCCATGTTTATTATGCATTATAATAGTCAGTATAAACATTAAGGATGCTTTGTATTGCATTCTGAAGGTATTTATAGTGCATTATAAATGAGAGCTTCATGAGGCAGTCATAATACATAATAAATGTGGCTATAATCAGCACAAATGCACATAAAATACGTATGTATTTGTGCTGTTACAGCAATCGATTGTCACACGTATCGCTTTTAAAGGTGAATGCGTACTTGCATACCAGTCATGTCAATCCCTTGCTATAATTATTATGCCTTCTTATAAACATTTACAGCCATGCTTATAATGCTTTATGAATGCATTATAATGCTTTATAAATGTGTTCATAAATTACTAAAAACGTGGCATTAAGTAAAGCCGTTATACTTTGCTAAACGTCACTGGTATTTAGGCAAAGTCATGCCAGAAGATGACTGTGTCTGGACTCTGTCACTACATTAAAACACATAAATGAAACAAAGGAACAGCTCTGGTGCCAGTGAAAACCTGACGTGGATTCGGGAGGGATTTGCTGGGGCGGCCAAAGAGGAATAGGGGCCTCATTTGTAAGGCATTGGCTTGTATAGAACAACCGAAACACGGTGCCCCCCCTTCGGAAAGGAGATTATGCAGCAGGGATGATTCATGTGCGTGACAATGCTGGGTCTTCCCCTCTGCGTTTACAGCTGCACCTTATAACGTTTTTAATGGCTTAACATTTAAAAGGACCAAACTGTCATTTTAATAACCTTCAGCATCAGCGATTTCTTTCTCAGTGACTCTTCTCCTTCCGTTTGCTTTTATCTGTGACATGACTAAGGAATCCCGAACACTAGCGATTGCGTAACGAGTGCTGACCGTAGCCACTAGGGGCCCCTGTAGGGCGAACTTCCCTAGCCTCACCAATGGCGGCCATGTTGAATGGAATAGAACCAGAAGGACGATGGTTTAAGTCCCAGAAGGGCCCAGCTATGGTCCCTCAGGCTAAACGCTTAATGGGATTTGCTGCAATAAAATACCAAGCTGTATAAATGGGTCAAATTCTAAGTACTTTTGGGGAAAAGCGGTGAAATTGCATTAACAGTTGGTGGACACTGTACAGTGCTTGCTAGTGGTTTACCCCAGTCAAGCCAAACAATGCCCACCCGCAATATTAATACCCGTTTCCATTCCTAATGCCGTTGTGTGATTGTTGCTGTCTGCGATCAGGACGCACATCAACGGTGCAGGTAAATGCTGCTGTGGTTTTCTCGCTCTGGCATTTCCGTCTCCCAAAGCATGATGCCAGCAACCCTGGAGAAGATGTACTGGGCGAGATGTCAGTGACGTCTGAGACCTACCCCATCCAACCGTATAGCCCCCCCCGCCTATGTGTCCTATGGGTATATACAAGGGCGGGGCCACTGGCCCCAGCTGAAAACCGATTGTCCCCCAAACTACCCTCTCCCCTGTCAGTCACCAATTCAAACCATGTCATTGGCTCACTATAACGTTTGCCCCTCAATATGAATTATGGTCCCTCTATGCCCCCGCTCCCCACCATGAAAAATCCTAGAATCACTTCAGGTACATCCCCCCCCAGTACAAATGAGGGCTAAAATAATTGTCACTGGATGGGATGTTGGATCTGTTGATATGCTGTTAAACGTTTCCACATGGTATGTTGCATGAAGCAGGTTCCATGTGGTCTGGGAGCCTGTAAATCAGCCTCACACTATGTCCAAATCAAACACATGGCTGGCAGCACACAGAGGAGTCACAGCTCTTTCTGGAAAAATCATATATAAGCTAACTTTTTTTTTTCTTTTGGGGTCCGGTAAGAGCCTTTTTATAAATATAGATTTTAATCAAATCTCCTGTGTTCAGAAAAAAAGATGGTTTTAGTCTCTGGGTACATATTTCAGCCATTAGCCTGTGGGGGTTTTACAATAAAGCAAGAGGAATAATATATAATCAATAATCTGTTTTGCTTAGACAGAATCGCACAGTTGGTCACTACCTGCAAATGACCTGCTTTAGCGTTACGCATGCTGAGGGTCGGTGCGTATATTTTATAACGGTTATGCGTCACGTGCGTTTTAACCCAATGTGTTTTTGCTTTTTGTCTTCGGTCTCGCCAGTGTCCGAAGTTTCCAGGTTAATTCCTGTCCTTTCATGCCAGACATAAACAGAATAATGGCTTTTGCGCGTATGGCAGTGAAAGCAAAAACATAGAGCTGTCTGTTCTGAAGATATTTACAATCCCCCAGCTGGGACGCTAACTTTGTTTAGCCTTCAAGTGCTCTGTTACCACCTGTTCCTTCTTTGCTCTTTAGTGGTCAAGAATTTCTTTTTGTTTGTGTGGGGATTCAGTACCTAGCGTGTTATTAGCATGTTTGTGTAGCTAATATACTGCAATTTCATGTAAGCCATTTGTATTAAGCATGCAGCTCAAGAGAATAGCAGGAGAATTAGGTCAAATGTACCTTAAAAGATGAGTTTAAGGCTCCCCCCATCTATCCCCCAAGATATTATGCGTCACAGAGTTGCCAAATGGACTGTGGAACTTGTCCCCAGCAGCACAGGGTGTTAGGGAGGGGACACCGTGGACGGGATGCCATTGTATCGCAGGGGACACTAATAACAAATTATTGGCAGTTTAGTGAAGCCAGTTCCTCAAATGACATGTTGTGGGACTATTGGGGAAGCATTGCAGTTATATGACGAAGAAGCAGCGATTGATTTGTGAGACATCACAGGATATCAGTCCTTATACTTCACCTTGGCTTTCTCTAATATTCAGATACTGGCTGCTTGACGCGGACATGAAAGTGATGGATTCATAGTGTGGCCAAATGCCACAAGTATGGACGAACGTATCGATTTTCCCAACATGAGGATACAGTGTTCGAAAGCCGCCGCATTTAGCTGCCTCTGTCTGCTGAGGCTGCTGTGTCTCGTGAGCCAGACCAGAGCAACGGCATCGAGGGTCGACATCAAGGTATAAACACACTAAGTGGCTGCAAGCCGACTAGCATGGAACCGAGAAGCTGAAGCACACGTGTGAGGAAAGTTTCCCAGTGAGGCAGGAAAAGTCTAGGGGTAATGATTCCTCTATCTCATAAAAGAAGGTATCTCTGAACTCACATTCTAGAACTAAATAATGAGCTAAAGAATGAACACTAAAGAATGGGAACTGAAGATTCATTGTCTTCTCACCATATAAGGGTACATGTGCACAAACATTTCTGTGCCATGCCGCACATAGCAACCGTGGAATGTTTTTCTGAGGCTAGCATACAATCTGGCTTTAAGAAAAGACAAATCAAAAGCAATAAAACTAGGAAAAGCATCTGCTCTCCATTCACACTTCTGACAATCAGTCATACATCCAACATACAAACTATAAAATATTTAGAATTAATAAACAATATATACACCTGTTTGTGTATATGCATAATTCAGCCATGTAGATTATATATAAAAATACATATTGCGCCAGATCAGCTACCCTTAGCAGCGTCAACAGCAATTGCAAACAAATGCGTGAGGAATGTAAAGAATAAGAAATACGGAATGAAAACTAAAGGCTTGTTTTTTTTTTCCTCTGCTTACAAGGTGGCCATTAGTGTAACAAGTCAATATTGGTATAGTTTTCTCTTTCCTGTGAGGCAAGTGGAGTCATGGATGAGATACCAGTGCATCACTGCACACACACACATTTACTCAATTTGGTGTCCCTGATTCTTCTGGAACCACAGGGTCCTTTGGAACCCATGGAAGGATCCGGCGCAAACATGGGGAGAACTTCCTCCTCACAACCCAAACGCGCTGAGCCAGAAGCGGCCTTTGACCTGGAAGCGTAAGTTCACAGTGGTACCCAGTGACCCACCGCGATGCCCACTATGTAAGGAACGCGTAACTGTAAGGGCCGGAAGCCTTTCCTTGGAAGCGGTGGCACTAGGCAGCAGACACCAGTAGACTGCCCACACTGCGCACACTGCACACACTGACGTGGTGTGGGCATTTTTACAAACGGTATTGCAACTCTTTGGACTGTGGGAGGGAACCTACAGAAGCATGAGGGTATATAGTGAAAACTGGGACATATAGCCAGGAGACAGGAATCAAACCCACAAATTGGCATATATCACATATAAGGCCATAGTTTAACAACAACAACAACAACAACAACAATAATAATAATAACAATAATAATAATAAGCGTCATCATTAATAATAATCAATTTTATTATTATTATTCTTATTATCGTAACATTCACTGTGATATTTCAGCTCTTACTTGGCTGATATTCATTCATATCAGCTATTATCCCAGAATTTCGTTCGAAATGGATGCACTCTGTCCTGTGGGGTTTGTGAGATTTGGCTTGGTCAGGAGCGTTCTGCTTTTTAAAGAGCTGCTTTAATCTGCCAGCCTGCGCACTGAAGGACTGAAGGCTAGTCCTGCCATACTGGCATTAAGAAAAGAGAAACGCTTTTGTCACGCAAACTTGCCCTGTGGCCAGGTGACGATACTCCCACAGGTTTGGGTCACAGGACACTCTTTGAGATTTGGTAACGCTTCATTTTGCGCACCTCTCTGAAGAATACCTCATTTGTGAGTCTACAGCTGTAAACTTTAATTAATTCTTAAAAAATGAAAGTGCATTATTTGTTAAAGACTTACTGTTTGTCTGAAACAAAGTATTTGATATACATATGAATCATGTAAATCAAAATAGCTACTGCATTTGCACTTTTCAATTATTTCACTGTATAAAGCACGCGGAAACTTCAGACGTTACCATTAATCACAATGATTGTTACGGCTGTCTCACAAATCATGCAGCAATTAGTTGCAAAAATTACAGATCGAAAATAAATATCTGAACATTTGGTTGAAATTCTTACCTCTCCAATGAGTATCCAAGGTGACTGTTTTTCCTTTAATAATAAAGATCACGAAGTCACCTTCTAAAACGTGTCACCTCTGCACAGCCACCTTATCCATCATAAAATTCTAAGTTAGCCAGCTGTTGTTGACGGAGAAATATACCGTGTTTTCCTTACAGGTGTGTAGCATTGCTCTATTCTTCCTCTGTCAACTCAGATGGCTTCTGATAGGCTGAGCTGAGTTTGTTCACTCTCTCTCTCTCTCTCTCTCTCTCTCTCTCTCGCTCGCTCTCCCCTCTCTGCATCCATGTGAATGATGCTGTGACCACGGCCCACCCACCTCAGGCCCATTTTGCACAAACACAGAACCCCAGCTTCGGCTGCCCTGCCTTTTTGCCAGCTTGGTTTTCTGTCAGTCCACGACAGCACGTTCACATCCATGTCCTGCATGTTCATATATGGCCTTTCTCTGTGTGTATAGCTGGTAGAGCTTTATTCAAACGAAAATGTAATCAGTGCTTAAGCACTGTACTAATGCAATCAGCACAGTCTAATGTCAATTAAAGTTGTGAAAACATTTATTCTCTTTTATTTTTGTTCGAAGTATTAAATATGCATGATTTTATGGACACAAGGCAGTATGAAAGAAATGGAAATGCAATATTTTTGAACCCTCTAAAAGGGTTAACGCGATTTTTAAATGAACTTTTCCCCCTCACTTAATCTTATCCCCTGAGAGTGTTTTTGCTATTACTCAAAAATATTTCTGTTATTTTGGTTTTTGAAAAAATCCATCAGTCCACAACCACTCATCTCACTTTTGATAAGCTGCCCATCATAATGGATGCCAAATGATATGGGCTAATTGTGTGGAAAAGATATATGCAGTGAATACATGTGATTACATTACTCCAGATTATCTATGTATCTTCCATACTTGCTTGTCTAATTTAGGGTTGTGGAAGTCTTGAGTCTGTCCTCCTGATTATGGGTGCAAGGCAAGGAATAACCCAGAACAGGGTGCCTGTTTCTGGGCTGTGGGGGTAAATCTGAGAACCTGAGAAAAACACGAGGACCACAAGCAAGCTACCCACCCCTGGTTCCAGAGAGGGGAGACAGCGATGCTAACCAATATACTGTATCCCCCCACATGTCCCCTTGCCCTCTTCGAAAAAAGAGTACCAATTTGTACCTTTGCTTGTCACTGGTGGTGTCCCCTCAAGGGTCTGCAAATTGTACTCTTAGCTATAGGTATTTGTACTTTATAAGGTACAGAAATGGACTCAGGAACATTTTTGTACCATTGATGGTACAGTAATGCTGTTTGTATCTTTGGGATGTTCCTCAGAGTCCATTTCTGTATCTTAAAAGGTACAATTAGCTACAGCTATAGGGAACAATTGGCAGACCCTTGAGGGTACAGCCCCACTGACCAGCAAAGGTACAAATTCATACCCCTTTTTCTGACAGTGCATATACTATATATTAATTTCTCAAAATGCAGTGTGAAAGATACGAAATCAAAAATGTAATCGGTTATGAAGTTACGATTCAAAGTTTTAATTGGGGAATACATAGTGAGAAAGGTATTTTAACATAATAAATTCATTCATACTTCCATACATCCATTTTCCCAGAATGGCTAAGGTGCAGGAGATTTCTGGTGAGCCTGATGTTTATCTCTGGAAACACCGAGCCTGATCGCTAGGCCGCCCAGGCCTGGATGCCTGCTCTTCTCTAGACACACACTCACACAGGTTCATGAAGAGCAATTCAGAGGCACCAGAGAAGACGCAGACCCCACACACGTAAATCCGAGGGCCAGATCTTAACGTAAGAGTCATGTCAGCTTTTGGGAAATATTCAAGGAATAGTCATGTCGTCTCAACCGCAAATATGCTATTGTTGATGTTCGGCGTGATTCCTGAGGATTAAGTGTTTGATGTTATTAGACAAACCAAAACAAACCCAGGACAATACATCGCTAAGTAAGCAGCCACGACAGTTATTTATATATTTTTAAGTCAATTTACTGCTTTGGGCAAACCTGTAACAACAGCAAGATGACAGAATTAAGATCGCAGCTCAGATCTGTCTTTGAAGGTGTGACCACAGTGTTCGCAAAAAGACCCATGGGGCTGACAGAGGATGCAGCAGGAAGCATAGATCTTCTGTAGACCAGAGGAGCTCATTGGGTAAGCATGCCGAAAGGCCAGAAACTGCCAAGCATCAATCTGTCAGGATTATCCTTTTAAAACGGGATATTCATGCTCTACCGAGAAGTTGTAGCGGCAAGAGACCTGAAAAGTGACCCTGCAGTCCGTGTTGAATATGAATGTTTCTATTCTAGACACTTTTGTTCTTCAGAAAAGTCTGAGATAAATGGCATTCAAAAAGGAAAGAACTGTTTTGAGCCATTAAATTGACTTCAATAGAAGATTTTGACTTAGGACATTTGTATTGTGTGCTGGAACTCTACTGTATAATTATGGGACCTAGAAACTACTAGAGTGTCATTACTTTGGTTTCATTACATTTTCTGAGTCTGCATCTTAATCTGTGGTACCTAAAATCCTCTGTGACCCAGGACGTACGATGCTCCAGTATCTGCTCTCAAAAATTACCTCCAAAACAACCATGGTTTAAATGCAGATGGAGGTCTGTGACACATCCTGGTTATTACATAACACACTAGCTTTTGATTTGAAGAAATGGCCATGATAGACCAAGGAGATTAAGAAGTGCAAGGGCCAATTAGCTTCAGGAAATGTCTAAAGATCATTGATTTTTAGGAGCACAGCCATCATAACATACTTTTACTCGCCCTTCTTCCAGTCCCTTTTCATGTCTTACTACTGTATAAATCTCTCAGCTCTATACTGTGTCCACTTAGTGGAAAGGTGGGAATCAGTTAATGCTCATAATATGTGCTCAGCAAAGCAGCTCAAATCTTCCCCTGACATGTTAATGAAATGCGTAGAAATAAAATAATTTTCTTTTATATAGACGGTGGGGATCCTTTCACTTTGAACTTTTGCGAAACCATTTATATGCATGACTTGTGCGAGATATAGGCGGCCGCCTAGGACGACATCTTATAAGGGGGTTCCTCAGCCCACTGGTCTTTTGTTAATGGGTTTATGGGAAGGTTTTGGCTGGCTGCAGTAAACAATAAATGCTTGGAATGATTCAGTCTGGAAATAAAGTAGCTGACTAGACCAAACCAAGAGCACTAGGACCTTTATAAGACCAGCTGTGGAAAACACTTTGGGTTCTTTTCTTCTATGGGTTTCAGAAAGTGATTTGAAGCCTTTTTACGCCTCATCCTGTTCTGGAAAAATCACGAGAAAAGCTCCTTTGCGCTTGACTTTGTGAAGCCCAGAGAACAGTGAAGTAAAGATGTTTAAATTGCTTTTAATTTCCTGTGAATGAGATGGACACTCAATTAATCAGCATGTACTTATACTACCAAATTGAGTTCAGAACATTTTAATCACTGACAAAATCGGTCCCCTGAGCTTCAGATGAATTATGCGCAAAACATGGATATTAAATGACTGCTCTCTACTTTGCTCAGTGACTTTCCCCTACCTCTGGGTCTGACTTTAATGTTAATGTGTCCTGTGACTGACATGCTAATTCTCAATACCACCACAGTCTGTGGCTTTCCGGGTTTACACTTTTCAACCATCAATGGAGTTAAGAAACAATTTTCATATAGCTGTTGATCATTCAACATCGATATATCAAGCACTTGGACGTTAAACAGTAGAGAGCCCAAATCTTGTTTAAAAGCAAAAAAAAAATGTCTTCCAAGATCACTTCACTGAAAAATAAAGGACCTATCTATGAAAGCCTGAGTCTCTCAGAGAAGAGAGAGTGAGCATTTTAAGCTGGAGCAACAACCGGGGCTTCCGGGTTCTACAGTGCATAATGTGCGCGTAGTCATAGACTCGCATCCCATCCAAGGTGTTCTCTTGCTTTGTAGCCTATGCGGCTTGGAATAGGGTCCAGCCCCGCCTCCCCCAATGACCTGATATTGGATAAGCGGTTGGATGAGGGATTAATCTATTGATTTATTCTCCAAAACAAGGAAAGCTCAATTCTGAAGTAAAAATGGAAAATTGCTGGCATGAACATTAGTGCTGTACTTTGTTAGGCCGAGTGGTTTAAGGCACCAGATTTAAGAGTGTTGTCCTTCCTATTGTGGGGTTATGGGTCTGTGAATGAAGAATAGGTTTGAATGGGTTCAAATCCTGCTCTGGATATGAACTTTTGACTCTGTGGGTTCCTTCCTGTCATCAGAAGGTTGTGGTTTGAAACCCATGCATGTTTACTGAGTAACCACATCTCTGTTGTGTTCTTGAACAAGGCCTTTAACTCGACTGTTCCCAAGCTTTACTCTCAATTTTATATCTGTCTATGTCTTTAAAAAGAGAGCAAGATGGGATGAGTGAAAAAACACATTCCAATTTGCATATTCTCATACTGACAAATAAAGCTTCATTTCATTTAATTTCATTTCATTTCATTTCATTTCATGTGTGATGAAACACACCAAGAACACAACCAAAAGAAACAGGCAATGTGTGGCCCTTTGCAGCTCCTGTCGTGCTGGCTGCCTAATCGGCGGTGTACGGAGCATTAATGTGCAGCACATGGTGTAACACAGGCCTTTGGTGTGAGTTTCCCAGTAGCTTGAAGTCTGGTAATGGAAAGTGAGAGTGCTGGATGTCATCTTACCACTGGGGCTGATAGTATCGGTCATTTGGTCATTTACTGAATATTGACAGCGTGACAGATGGCCAGGAATCCGTTTTCTATCAGGCGTGAGCCATACAAGCATGGACAGGGCTGACATACTGTAAAAACGATATATGTCGTTTATATATCTGGATGTTTGTGTTCCTCTCCTGTTTCTGGCCCCCACCCCCATGACAGTGATTTAACACAACCCTGAGCTCTAATTAGGGGAAGACCAGTCTGTGTGGACAGGCTGAAGTCTGGGCACATAACTAGATGCAAATTATTCAAAGTGTATTTGCATGGAAATTTACATATTGATGGGAAAAAGCAGATGGTGAAATGGACACGTGATTGTGATGGTGCGCGAGAAGGACGGCATGGTAACCCTGCATTAATGAGAGTCACGTGACTTTAATACCTTTAATATTTCATTATCCCAGCACTTCCTGTTAATAGCCCACGTTGAACACACCACATCTGGAAAAGTAAACACTGTGTCCCTCGGGAAGAACTCTCCAGTTATGAATAATCCAACAGTACTCATACTGAGCTTATCTGTGCCCTGCGCTCGCTGTGTATAAATGATGCATGTGAGATATGGATTAACTGAAACCTTGTTTTATGTTGCCTTAGGATCAATGGTCAAAGGTGGGCGCCGTGTGGCTCTTTCGGTTTGGATTTGATGACTGGAAGGTCATTGGTTCAAATCCAGTGGTTGACTGCGTGATTTCACCGTTATGCCCTTGACCGAGGACCTTAGCTACTCCAGGGAGCTGTTGTCTCAGTTGTGTGCTGCATTGGATAAACATGTCAGCTATGTAAACAGAGTTTCTTCAATAATACACCTTGACTGAGAGTCTGACATCCTCAGAGGTCATGTCTTTGAAAAACAACCATCATATGCTGCTTCTGCTTGGGGTAACACTGGAATCTACAGCAAGACCTCCTCTACGGCAACCGTTTGCTTTGTAGATGAATAACTTCATGTTCAATGTATTGTGATCGATTACAGTTGCTGCTGATTCAGCTAATAATCGCACATTTCAAGCTCGGATTCATCGGGGTCCATTATCTCCTTTTGTCCTTGTCAGCAGTCCCTTGAAACAAAGAATGAAAACGTGTAGCAGGAAAATTTCCAATTTCCCATCTGAGCAGTTTGAAATAAAAGAAGAATGGGCCTGTTTGGAGATTTCACATAAATACTACTTCATTAGGAAACATCTGCACACACCCAAGTGCTTGAAGACATAAACTGAAACTTTCCAAGGAACTGCCCACGAGAAGGTGACTGATGTCACTATTGCGAGCAGATGTTGAATTCTGTAGGAACACCTTCACTTCACGTTTCTTTGCAGTCTTACTCAGTGTTCCTCAGAGTTCCTATTTCAAATATGTCCCCAGGATCGGCCTGTCCTGGAAACAGGAAGGTGCAAAATTGCGTTAAAACTCTGTGACTCACACGATGACTTTCCCACCCCGGGACTTTGCAGTAACACAAATAACAGGACCAGAGACAAGTGCTACTATTCAGTCACAACCGTTAGCTTTGTGTAACGTGGCTCTCTGAGTCACACAGCAATTTAATCTCCACAACCTAAAGTGATGCCCACAGAACAGAGAATACCCACTCCTTCATATTAGTCAAGAAAAGTCAGGACAAATGATAAATAACACGGTGTTTGATTAGGTGAGATGAGGCACTTGAGGCAATTAAACCACTACGTAAGATGGACTCCAGACTGAGTTTGCACTGCATTAGCAGCTGGACGTTGGATGGATTGATGAATTTTTCAAGATTTATTGAGGACACAGGATGCCCTGGAAAAACATGACTCAGACTGGCTAATTTATTGACATAAAATATTAACCTCTCTACTTTAATGTGAAATCATACTGAACCCTGTCTTTCATACAAGCTGCTATTTATGAATTTTTAATACTTAATAGTGGTATTAATCAGGGGCTCATGGCAGCTTTGTTGCCTCATGCCTCTAGGGAATGGGGTTCGAATCCCACTTCTGTGTGAAGTTTGTGTATTATGTAAAAATGGCACATTATGTAACAACAAAATGTAACAATTTTTTATTACATAACGTGATCTTATTACATATTTCATTGTAATGCACGGTGTAACACCGCATCGGCAAAATACAGCAAATTTATAGCCTACGTTATAATTAACCTATTATTATGATTGGTATTATTGTCATCATCATTATTACATTGTCTAAAAGAGTATCAGTGTGTCTTTGTAATCAATTCTGGACAGAATAGCAGGCAAAAGTTCAACTAAAGAACGACATGGAAAACGAGTGAGCATGAATTACGTTAGTTACAGAGGGTTTTGGGAAACACTCATTTATCTACAAATGGTCTTAAGTATGAGGTAACAAACTACTCGGTGTCATTAAGCTTCCGGGAAATGCACTCCTGAAGATTTGTTAGATTTTGTCGAGTTACTGCATAATGTGGTGTTATTACATAATACATGGTGTATGTGTCAATGCATTATACAATAACACTGCATTATGTGATGAAAATTTGTTACATTTTGTCATTGAATTGTTACATATTGCAACATTATTACATAATGTGTTGTCACACTCACGCAGTTGGACTGTTAGGTATCTCTAAGTTGCTGGTATTGTATGATTGAGTGTATGTGTATGTGCCCCGTGTTGGACTGACATCCCACCCAGTTTGAACTTCTGTCGGTATGCTGTCATGGGTAGGCTGCTGGTTTTGAACCAGTTAGTCCCCAGTTCACACCCAACTGAAAAAATCTTACAGTGTCAGACATAATAATACTAAAATATTTCACATAAAAAGCTAAACTACTTTGGGTAAATGAATAAACACAAAAATATTTATAAGATAAGATGAATTTAATTGATCATGGGGGAATTCTTTTGCATACAAGTAGGGTATAGTGCAGGCAAACGTATAGTGCAACGTGAACATTTTTAAATATGAATATCATTATGACTCACTGTATAATCGGCGCATCCCGTTACGATTGGATAGAAAGCGGGCAGGACAGAGCAGCAACATCTGCTTACTTTCATGTTTAGTCAATCAATAAAAAGTCAGAATGAAAGTTAAAAGTGAAACAACAACCCGCTGCAATATTTCAGCATTTCCGTGAACCGGGTCTGTACCGTTAACAGCGCCCTTTCAAACGTACAGGAGTCCCTCTATCTTCATTCACGCAGAAGTGCTGCAGGCAAAATTGGGAATAAAAATCTCATCTTTTAAGTGCAAAGCTTCAAGGAAAAAGGCATTACTCCTGTGATGGGAAATCAAGGTGTGAAGCCACTTGACATAAATGATTATACTTCACTTGGATGGTGGTCCATCTACCGTCTTTCCAAAAAGCAGGTGGCACAGGTTGAGAGTTCAAAGATATTCACAGTTTTCTATTTTATTCCTCCAAGGACATAAGACTTTGGTCCAGATTGGCTCATGGGTCAATGGGATGGAGGAAGAGAAATAAAGGTTTAAGCAAATCATGAGGCGCCAAGCCAACCTGAAAGATGATATACCGCATACATTTATATTTTTGTAACTGGAGTGTTTTTTGTCATTAATTGACTTGTTGGAAGATCTCATAATGCTATTTACTTGCATAGTTTAAGGTTTTGGAACGGAATCGCCTTCTTTAGAGCACATTTTTCCAATTTTCCTTTGACACTTTCATATTAGTTTGGATTTAAAATGCTGGCAAACCCATAAAGACAGGATTTATTCTCTTTAATGTTGCCCACAGACAGCACTGATCATTTGAAGACAGGAGTTTATCGCAAAGTGACTTTAGCACAATTCTCTCTCCTCCCTTCTCATGTGCCGCTAATTAGCTTTGTTCGTCAAAGAGCCGTGATTATGGAACTCTTCGGGCTTACAAACACACAGTGTATAAATTACCGCTGATTGGCAGGGAGGAGAAGGGAGGATTCACTTTGGGGAGGAGGGATGGAGCACAAGACCAATAATTAAGTATAATGAGGTTGTGTTCATTTGGAAAAATGAAGCATGCATGCGTGTTCATAAACCGCAAACCCAGCACAGGGTCCCAGTGTTAGACTAGAAGACATCTTAAGAAGCACAGGGCACTGGCAGGAAGTGGATGGCAAAAATGATCCAACAGTGAAATTACAAATACACTGCAGATGGAGTTAGACCATTCCAGTGTCCACTGAACTGGAATATATCCCTGATTTAATTCAATCTATACTAATCACTACTAGCAACTTTCAAATAAAGCTTTCAGCACCTTCATGGGTACAAGGGTAATCTATGCGTTCATAAAAACGAAAAAATCTGAATTACATGATTACATGTTTTAGTTGGATCTCACAATCTCAAGTACTTAGTTGCTGCTGAAAGTGTTCTCCAGGGAGCGCAGTTTCTCTTGTTGCTAATGAATATGACTGATGTGCATTCTGCCAGGTAAACTTAATCGGAGTTGGTATCATGAGGAAAAGCAATAGATGGTGCTGAAACTTCAGTATTACAGTGTTTTTAAATTAAGCCTTTAACATTTAAATCACGGTCATTATTTGTAAATGATAAACAGTGCTATAATTATTAGTTCGAAGAGGTATACGAAGACAAAACATAATGACAAACCATATAAATAAAAGGTACTTATAATAAACTGGCTAGTGCTGGATATATTCTATAACTTGTAGCTTCATAGAAATACAAATCTAATGAGGCCTTTAATTCATTCGGTTTTTGCTGGGGGGGGGGCACCCTCTGTATTTATACTGCACTTATATCTGCATGTAGTCTGAGCATTCAAAGTGGTGAACAAGCTTTTTGTGTTAATGCTGGAAATGATGAAATTGATGATGCAGACCTAGTACTGTGATACTACGATAAGGAGTAAGGAACGGTGACTGGACGCAGCCCCAAGTGGGGGGGGGGGGGGAGAAAGGAGTCATGGGGGGGGTTCTGGCAATCCCAACAGCACTCTGCTGTATGAGAATTTCTGCATGCAGGCTCACAGATCCGCCTCGTCACTGGGCAGCGAGGAACAGGAAGGCTTCAGAGAAGAGAAATCCCTGTTCCGAGAAAAGCAGACAAGGAGAGAATCATATCCAAAAGCGAGAACTAATTGACTCATTGACTCATCCAAAAGTGTTCGTTGACTTATTTCCTGACCTGAGAGGTGAGGCCTTTCCGGAACAATTATGACGGCAGCTGTCATGCTGATCCTGATAGGCAGCTCAAACTTATGCTCTTTTCACAGCTTGTCAATGTGTAAATACAACTTTTTGCAGTGCAACTTGGAATGGGATGGTGCCCCATCCTGGGTTGTTCCCTGTGTTGTGCCTGTGGCCTCCAGACCCCTTGTGACCTTGAATAGGACAAGCAGTTACAGAAAATGGATGGATGGATGGATGGATGGATGTACTGCAACTAAGTTTTTGTTGGGGTTTTGACAAGGACTGCCCTCTAAAACCCACATTTACCAAGTTCACATTAAGCTGAGTAAGATCAGGAAATAACAACCTATTTCCAGGTTTCTGATAATTTTATTATACTTTATTAGCTAATAAGATGATTCTTCCATCCATTTTCAGACTGCTTCTCTTGGTCAGAGTTGGAGCTCAGCAAAAGATGCACCTGAAATGTTTCTTCATGTGTTTGCTGAACCTTCAATATCATCTCCCAATATTTCTACCGGCTTGGTCCATGGTCCTGAGGTGGCTTTAATAAACTTACAGACCTTATTGAGCTTGCGAAGGGTGAAGTACAAGTCTGCTTTGGTACAGCTAATAGCCTAAGCTTGAATTTTTTTTATTTTTTTTATTGGTCCTTGGAGGGCAGAGATGAAAAGACCAGGATTATATTTTTTCTGTATATTCTTGCCCTTTTGATTTGTAAAAATTATCCCTATGCAAACAAAACACACATAAACAAAACATAAACACATAAACAAAAGAATTTGATCAAACATGACATTCTTGTACAGTAAGAGTCACAGCCTGTAACAGACCCCACTGTATAAATACTTTAGTATAATACACAAACTATTGTTCATTGCACCAAAGATTTTAATTATTAATTATGATTAATTATGATTATTAATCAGTGAACGTGTCTGTGTGTTTGAGTGCCTCTGTGTACATACCCTCCATTTATTATTTCCCTTCATTTGTTATTGAAGAATTGGGAACAGAATGGTTTGGCTCAAAATGGTTTTTGGCGTCTCTGACAATCAGCTTTAAAATGAATAGCCGGGAGGATGGATTTTAGTTATTATTATTTATTTTACTATTACAGTTACAACATTGGTAAATGACTGGAAAAAAGCTGTATAATTGGACACCATTATAGGAGACCATCTTTCCAATGAGTCAGTCCACCACATTACTGCCCTGATCAACTGCAAGTGAAATGACTGTGAAGATCATGACATTTGGGGGCAAATTCACTGTGAAGTGGGAGGCCTCACTATAAGCTCACAGAAAGGCAGTGACGTGCACAGACTTTTTGAGGGGCAGATGTCTGATTATGGGGGCGTAGCCGACTGGAACTTTTTGCGGGGTTGGGGGGGGGGAGATGAAAACCCATAGCAACAAACAGTGGACCATCCCTTGGTTTCAGAATGGATAGATAGACAAACTGTAGTCTGCCTACTTTGGGTTATACACTGTACTTGTACAATAAAGCTGATTTAAATCTGAATCAGTCAGAATCTGGTCGTATGTTCTGATTAAGGTCAGCTAGGGAAATTAATTACTTCCTGGCTATGAAAGTCTCTCTTTTCACCACTAAATGCTAGTTATAAGCTACACCTTGCCTGTCTCTGAATGAAGCACCTCGATCTAAATCGTGTTTTGCCCAGCAAAGCGCCCAATCCTCCAGTGTCCTCTTTGACTGAACCTGTGGGTGTTTCTATAAAAAAATGGGTCATAACGAGCATAAATCCTTCTATAACCGGCAAGCCGACTTACATAACAGATTCATAACTTTTCCATTCTATCTATATGAACACTTACCTTTTGCTCTGTCTGTTGGTTGCTCATGGAGACAACCTATATATGAAGAAAACAATTTTCAAAATGGATTTATAAAATGTTTTTTTCCCATTTACTGTCACAGGTTCAGATGCGTATCTTGCCGAAAGGCACATAAATTTTAGAGAACTTTGATCGAGCACAACAATGGCAGGTCTGTTGTTGTTCATATCAGTGAATCTCTGGAGCAGACTGAGACTCATTACTGAAGGTCCAGTAATTGAGTCTGTGTGGTATTTTTTGCATGAAATCCCCTTGCGTAATTATTCATTTGCAGTGGTAGATCTTGACTAGTGGAGACTCTGCTGCAAGAAAAATGCCGTTTCTTGCCATTTTCCTTACACCAACACTGGATGGCTGCAGGTTTAAATATCAGGAACTCTCCAGATATTTTACAGCGCCTTTCCAGCTGTGAGCTATGAGAAATACTACGAGCTTCAGATTCACACCGAAATTCCTCTATTTTTCACATATGCAGCTTTCATAAATGCACCCATACAGCTTACAAACAAACCACAGACACGCAGCACTACCCAAGCGAGCCGCCGTATAACCAACATGTAAAGCTTAATATATTTTTGTAACTGTAGTTTCAATTTGACCCTATAGAGAGATCACATCTGCTTTTAAATTGGGCTGTCTCTATAATTAATTTATAAGGGAAACAAACACTTTTTCAAAACAAAAGAAAAAAAATTATATGTTTGCATCTGTCCAGGGATATTGAAAACAAAAAAATCTGTAAAGAAACAGTACATGAACTTTGTATAATGTTGTGTAATGTTTATAAGTTATCGGTCTGGGATTTCGTTTTCTCTGGTCTTTTCAAGTAGTGTGGAATATATTGCAATTTTTCTTGTCTGATTCTGACAAACAAAGCAGTTGGATGGGATTGATATGAAATGAAAATAGGACCCATGAGAATAGTGTTGTAGCTTTTTCTAAATGGGTGAAAACAGCTGAGCAGCATAAATGCACAGACTTTTGTTGAATCGTATCAGGTCAATACCTAGAAAATGCACCCACCAAAGACTCTGAATTTTTCGGTACACAGTCCTGACCAGAGGCGGATAATTCAGGTCCAGAAAGTAAAACTCCTGACCAAGATTTTGTTTCAACCAGCCAATTGAGTATTTCGTGACTGAGACTCTATAAAACCTTCGTCTGGATTTTTGCTTTCTGGACCTGAACTATCCACCCCTGGTCCTGGCAGGACGTCTTGGCAAAATAGTAATAATAAAAAAACATTCAGTGCAGTGAAAAGTGAGCGGGATTAATGATGGAAGCGCCGAATCACCAGTGACTACAGTGTGGCTTTTGCTTTTCCTTTCACTGTGCCTGAATTTTGACGTAAACTTGTTTTGTTTGCGTTTCATTGCAAAAAGGGCATGCTTTAATGAATTGTTACAAAAAAGATTCACGCTTAATTGGTAGATACAGAATAAACTTGTGGAACAGGAACTATACAAAAACCATTAAATATGGAGTGACTAATTGCTGAGATGTCCTGGCACGTCCTGTGAGCGTGACGTTTCAAAAGAGAAATCTGAGTTTTAGAATTCTGCTCTCTGTGTGTAAAACCCTGCACAGTGCAGAATGCTATGCAATCTGCACTCTGCACTCTGCACCATCGGTCCATGTATCAGATGTCAACTTTGAACTCGTAAAGGAACCTCTCTGGATGAATTGAGATGAGGTGAAAATTGCTCATTACTTAGTATTATATACATGCACACGTATTACCTGATGTATGTCATGTTCTGCATCGGAATATGAGTTCTCACTTAAAAGTTTACAATGACCGTGACTGAATAATTGTAATTGTATTGATGCAACATGAATTTCATGGTGACTTCCATGCGCTTGAGATTCAGGGAGGAGGACTGAGCCCTGGAGATGTGTGTTATTACACGCTTATCAACGAGTCAACGGGGGAAGCAGGTACTAAAAATGTCTCTTTTTATTCTTGCATTACTGTCAGAGCTGCTTAAAAAGGTGTTTGAGCTCAGAATGTTTGTTGCAGTTGCAGTTCAGAGCTCTGTTCCTGTCAGTAGGGCACTGATTCAAATCCCGTGGTCAGCATTCTCAACTGGGCCCTTGACTAAGGCCTTCAACCACAATTTCTTAGGATCTTACTGACCCTACTTTCTCAGTTGTATGTCACTTTGGATAATGGCTCCTACTAAATAAAAAAATGTCAATAAATGTGCTGCGCTGCTGAGACAAATATGCACCAAACAAGAAAGAACCAAAAGCAGGCCTCTGGGGAACACCTAACATGACAACAACAGTCTCATCACGAGCCTGAATTGACAAACTTGTCAATTCCATGCTGCATATCAATTCAGGGAAACACATGCCAATTCTATCTATTGTCTATTTTTTTGGCTTGAAAATTATCCAAACAAGACAGTAAATATTCTAACTCGCCGTCCAATTTAACCAGTAAAGTACACATAATGCTTCAAAATGTAATTAATACTGCACTCACTATGTTGTAAATGTGTGCACTGGCTTTTAATTTGGTGTGATTTTTTTTTTTAAAAAAGGTTTAAATTCATAAATCAGAAGTTTCACTTGTTCGCCATTCGTCTCGTGTCTCTGAGAATGACGTACGAAGTGGCCTGGACTGATTTAAGCAGAACATTTTTAGATTACTTTTGTGATTAAGGGCTGTACTCTTCACTCTAACAAAAAGGCTTTAACAGTGTGGTTTCCTCACATTACCCAGTTTCTCCGCTTTGTTCAAATCACTGCTTTGGGACTAGAGTCCCTTTTAGGTAAATAGGCGGCGACCTTCTCCGGTGCCGATTATTGAATCTTCTGCACCAGGGGAGCGTTTCTGCAGGACTGATCATGAAAAAGAGGGCAGCTACAAATCAACAGGCACTCAGTCACCTGGTGGCCTGCAAGGACTGTTCAGCAGCTTTTTATTGTTGCTTATCCGCAATTTCTCCCGTGGAAGAACTGATGTCGTGGCCCCGCTTTAATTTCCGTCAAGCTGGCTCTTCGGCGCCATCTGTATTAATGAGTGTCCCGTGTGGTGGATCGCCAACCCTTCCTGAGATTCATTAGATCATGGGTTATGCCACACATGATTTGTGACCACAGGTACAGCGTGGGAAGGCGCCCGCATGGGCGAAATGAGTCAGGTAGCTGTCCCAGCTCGCATCACTTCCTGTCACATGTGCCTTGTTGTGTTTGCTTGTATATGAGCCTGTAGCTCTATGTTTGGCATTAACTGAAGCCTCGAGCCTCTTACCCTGTGCCCACTGGAACATGATGTGCTTAGGATATTGTTACTGTTTAAATACAAAATGTTTATTTAATGCTTTTGTTCATGATTGAATATTGGAGGTCTGGAGGAGGTTGGAAGCAGAAGTAAATCTGGACCCAGCCAATAATGCACCATGTCAGTGCAAGTAACGTAAAAAAAAATTATGTGGTTTGTAGTAAAAAATACAATGTAGAACCACCAAACTTCACACACACACGTAACTCGTCATAATGCAACCCTTCCACCCCCCCACTGACCGAGAGTCGAAACGATTAGCAAATGTTGAACCATTCCCACTATTGTTTTATACTGACGTCTAATATCGAAAGTTATTGTTGATTCATTAAAGTATGTAAAACACTATTTTGTTATTGGGAATTGTTCCAGACCTCTGACTTGGAACAAAAAACCTGATGTGGACCTTTGGTCAAAACGTCTGCGAACGCCTGGTGTATAACCTTCGAGAGGTCATGGACCCTAACCCACAAGGCTGTGGTCTACTCCAGACGGCCCATCGGCCTGTCCTAGGGCGTAGGGTGCATCTTAGGGGCAGCAGTTCACTTTACTGCATGCACGTGGCCAGCAGCCGGAATTCTATATGACACAGGAAGAACGCAGAAACACTATGCACACGGAGTGGAGGCAGAATTCAAACCCTGGACACTTACAGTATATATGTGTGAATTTCAGTTCCTTATGTAACAACATGTAAATGGTAATAGTGTGAAACTGTATTACAAATTAATTCACCAAAAGTGATAACTGAACAAATATAGGACACAGAGACGTGAAAAACGATTCATCTTTAAAGCTGCTCTGATCTAGTAGTTCTTAAAAACAATGTTGCGCTTTTACCACAGTTTCATTTTTTTAAGTAGAAATGTCAGCTTAGAGTTATCTTAATATTTCTTAACTGCTACTGTTTTTCAGTATACTGAGGTGTGGAAACATGAGACGGAAAATACAAAAAACAGGAGATGAGTCATATTTGTATTTTCCACCTCGGCCAATGTGCTGTAGGTATGGTTCTGCAGGGAAGTACTTTAATGAACAACAGTTAATATATTTGTTCAGCTTACGCACCCAAAATAAAACCCTTTACTTTACAATACCATTGAGGCCTGACAGGGTTTTTAGTTACATTACAGATTTTTCCTTTGTGTTCCATCATAGTGTTTTAAAATGTATAAATATATTTTTCTGCTTTCTTTATTTTCTTTAGATACCTATAATTGCTTGCCTGTGGAGACGAGTAGTAATGCATAAAACATGTAGCTAAAGGAGACCTAATAATAGTCCTATCATCTATTTCATGATTGAACGTGGATGGAGATTCATTTGCATGCAAATTGTGTGCTAATTATGGTGCCGATTTGTTCTCTCATACCCCGGATGGTTTATTCAGAGGTTCAGCCAAGTTATCTTTTTTTTAAGGAGATTTATTGTACTGGGGGTTATGATGGTCGGTACTGTAGGAGTGTTGGTGTTTCTGTTGCTCGTCTCTGAAATTCAACAGTTTTTTTTTAATAGGTAATTCGCAAGGCTGTCTCTACGACAACAGGCTAATCGAGTTTGATCACTCACGAGAGCAGCGGTATCGAGATATGGACATGTCTGCATGGATTATGTAAGGCATGATATACGCAAGCCGTACATTATACGTTTTTTAAAGGCATACCTGCACAGGCGAAGAACTACTTAACTTTTTAAGATTATAAGTAAATATTATAAAAGTGCATCGATTTGCTGCTGTGATTTGTGAAACCCGAAGTATGGTAACTCTAGTTCAGGGTGTCCCCCGCATTGTGCCCTGTGATGGACTGGCATCCCATCCAGGGTGTCCCCTGCATTGTACCTTGTGTTTCCTGGGAGTGGCTCCTGGCTCAGTGTGCCGCTGTACTGGATATGAGGTTATGGAAGCTGGATGTATGTATTTTAAGGTTCTCACATGCAGTGTCTAAGACAGGTCAAAGTTCAAATAGCATTAATTTCTGACTGGATCAGCACATGGTCAGAGCCTCAGCTGGTTTCCAGGCAATGGAGAACCTAAATCACTAAATTGGGCCCAGCTAACATGTGTGAAACATCAACAGGCAGCTGCCTTAATGCTGGTTTGCAAGGACGTCTTGGCTGATATGTTCAGCATTTTACTGAGCAGTCAAGGGCCTGGGAAACACTTGAGAAGAGATGGAAGACGGAATGGAAAGTGGCCTTGGTGAATCGTCACGTTTCCTGACAGCGTTTACATCTCTGTAACCCGGCATCACATGACAGGTGATCCCGCTTCCCACCAGAACTGACTCCCGGTCAGGGCTGACACCAACACCACCTCTACACCAGCGCCAAACATCAGGCGATGAATAAACGCGAAGCGTGTTCGTGCCGGGAGGCTCGACATTAATCCTTAATTTCCTAAGGATCATTTTTTTCCCCTAGGGGGCCCCAATCTTCATTAATATTCCTCCTAAATTACTAAAATTTGGGGATTAGTTGTCACATAAACAAAATAAAAACCTACTTATGTTGCTATAAAGCCATAATATTTGTATTAATAGGGCATTTGTGTGCTTATTTTGGTGAGAATCGTGTAGAGAGAATCATGCAGGCCAGGACACACAGATATATTGGCCCTCTGCAAACCCAACAGCTCTCTTAATAAGGTTAAGGGGACCTATTCATAACACACTATAAGAAGCACGGCATGATTTATGAAGCAGTTTTATGTATTTTTTTTATATTCACCACGGTTACCTGCATATAATTTTTTGTTTGGGCCCCCAATCCGCAGCTGCTCTGTGACAGTTTTGTCAAACTCTGCTTAAACATTCAGAAAATGCATAAGATCTCCGTTTTCTTTTCTTCCTTAATGCACGTTAGATTATGCACATGAGCGGAACGCAAGTCCTCCGTGCCCTTCCTGCAGCTTGTGACAGTGAGCTACTTTTATCCAAAGAAACTTACGCAGCTTGACAGTTTTCTAAAGCACTTCCTGCCCTCAAAGGTTCGGCCGTAAGTGACCCGGCCTTCAGCAGGCGGCCTTTTGGCTATAATCCTAATGCTCCTGACTACCGTGCTACTATTTTATACACTACCTATGTTAGCTGTATCAAACAAAGACATACATGAAGGTTTCTGTGGCTCCATCAGTTGAACCTGGGCCACATCTTTGGGCAGTTTTGAGGTGTTTTCCATAAGTTGGGGATCTTAAAACGGTACTGAGAGGATAAACCAAGAAGCAGCTCATAGGAAGACCGAAGATGAGGTAACACGATTAGATCCATCAACCTTGTAAGCTCCCAGGACGGCACCTCTTATCCTGGATCTCCAGCTAGATGGACACCATAACTCATTTGTAAGTGCTCAGGTCATGTGGTGACGCCATTAGCGTCTACAGCAAGCAGGATGCCGTTCTGCTGATTCTGGCCAAGTCGTAGGGGAGACATGCTCCTCGGCATGGCCATTGCTAGGCAACTGCCACCTCTGAGGCAGTACGGCCTCTAAATCTCCCGAATTAATTGGACGTCCTCACAGTCAAGCTATGTATCGATTTATAACGAGTTAGGGTGGACCGCCATTGGAGCACTCCATATTTCTTGTCATGTCATTGGTGGAGGCTTCAGTAGATCCGTGTTAGGCTTGCTTTGGGATCGTTGATATTCTGCTTTGAAATCTGATGCCAGCCTGAATGCATTTGCCGTTATTTAGCAGGAACTTTGCAGTTGTGTTTCTATGTGGAATGACTCACCCTATGTCATTTAACTGATGGAGTTACCCCTGTCTCTCATATGGGGATGGTTCCCTATACAGCAAGGATGGCTCTACTGTCTCAGGGACCCTCTGCAAAACTTTACACAAGAAGCCCCCCTACCAAGAAAACTGATGATCATTTCACTTCCTCCTCAAGGCATGTAATTCAGGGTTCCTGGCAACTGCTCATAGGTAGTGTTGGCCCAGCTCTGCAGTATAAGGTACGATGCTGCAAAGAAACTGTCACCTGACCTCACACTGTGAGAAGAAAACAACTACGATTCACATGTTTACCCAGAATCCTCTGTTGGATACATTTTCATAGCAGGAATCCAAAAGGCATCAAAAAGGATAAAAATTACTGTTTATGTTACTAAAACCTGTGGGGAACAGTGATTTATGCAGCCGCACATGCAACAATTTATGCAATAAGATATAAAGTACTTTTCTGAATATGTTTTACCACAGATTTAATGATTTAAATTCCCATTTTAACGTTTTTCATGTTTAATGATGTCAAAATAATGATGGGGGTGTAAAATATATTATCACACATTTAAAAATAATTGTTACATTATTACCCAACCTGAGTTATCACCAGGACGCTGATGGGTTATGTAGGAGGTATTAAGTTGGACACATCCTGCACGAATTACTTTAATGAAGTGTCTTTTCTTTAATGTCGAGAAAAAAAGGTGTTACTGCCTGTCAGCTCTTATTTTATATGAGCAGACTCTGTCCTAAGCTTTGGCCAACAGTCCCATCTAGTGCCTCAAAGCAGCACTGAATCATGTCTTTAATTTGTTATGGAGATAAAATGACTCAAAACGTGTCATTTCCGAAGTCATCCTGGGCTCCAAGCCTCACAGGTTGGTGTGTGCCTCAGTTGGATGCTGCCAGGCTTGCATTTCGTGCTCGGAGCACGCGAAGCCAACGAGGAGGGAGTCCATGTCTTTTCTCTGCCAAGTCGTGCCATTAGAAGCTGCAGTTTTCTGACCGCCGGCCAACCATAGCTCAGTGGCCCCGAGGTTTGAGACTGCGGTAGCGCGTCGGGATGGATATTATCCGGGAAGAACCGCTTGAGGCGGACGCCTGCGTGCTATTTTTGCCTCGGATCCTGCTGGAGGGATCGCACCTGGCCGTCAAGGCAAGGTCGCAGATCCTTCCCGATTGGGACAAATAAACCCAGAAGACAGTAGACAGGATAGAGGTCAGATGTCATGTAGGAAGCGTCTAAAAACTGCATAGCTATGAACTTTAAACTCTTATTCATTGATTAACATTTTTTTTGTTCAAGGGGCCTCTGGCTTCAACTGCTGTGTAGGATAAGCTAAAAAACCAACTGTATGTTAAATGCGGTTCATTGCACTTGGTAACGGTTCCTCAGAAGGAGAAAAACGACTGTAACTTTGAACATGACCCCTTGATATCAAAGGCGATTCTGATCCTTTAAATAGACGGCAGGCTGCTCCTGACCTTATTCCAGGCTCTGCCTCCTATTTTATTTGGATTTAACGTTCGCAAAGCTCCAGAGATTGAACTTTTCCAAGACCTTAATTTAAGAACTAATTAACGTCCCCAGCTTAACGCGTGCACCGTGGAACACAGGAGTCACTGGGGCCTTTCTGATCACACCTTTTCCGTCCCTGGGGCCACTCAGAAAACACCATACGTTAAATATTCAGGCTGAATCAGTGAAAATGAGTTAAAGCGAAAGTAATCCCACATAGTTCACCTATAGCACACATTAAGCGTGTGATTAAATGACATACAGTTTACCGTGCTGTTTCTCTAGATCTTCGGGACACATGGGTGAACGATCTGTGTCATGAAGGCTGGGCTTGCTTTTACATCAAAAGGGGCGTTCGACTGGAGGATCTAGCCAGGGGTGCTTATCTCCAAACCTCCAACTCCCACACCAGCAGCTCGGCCCGCAGAGAGTGAAGCCTTGCTCGTCCTGTCGTCTCCCGCGGTGACGCGGAGTCCCGCAAGGCGGCAGGGCGTCGCCCGGCGACCTCAGACATGCCGTCGCTTGCCGGCAGAGGCGGCGGTGCCGTCAAACGGTTGCCATGAGATGCGCTTTCAAAACAGGAGCGCGGTTCGTTTCAGAGAACATAAGCTTCGGTCGCTGTCCGCCAGGCGTAGCGGTGAAATGTTAATGCCGATTTGGTGACTATGTGACTGATATTACAAATGTAAAATCATTTTAAATTATACATGCGGGGAGTTAATGCATTATTTATAGCTGAGTTTATCTGTGATGCCTGAGATTAGCACAGAGGCACCAAACGACCAGACAATGAAAGGACAAAGGAAGACAGTTGCATAGTACATCCACTAGAGGGCTCTCCTCTCACACGGATACAAATTCAGGGGGGTTGGGGCAGACTAGAGCATGTTTTAACTCTTAGGGATGTTAAATAAAGTGCACTGGCATAAAGCTGTTCCACTTGACAAATGCGCTGGAATGGGCAATGCGGTTTAAGGATGCGGCAGGTCTAATTCCTACTCCTACGCCGCTGGGTTTGATGCGACGACCATCCAGGCTACTGAAGTAAATGTTCCGTGCACATTTATATGTTTTGGCCTAGCGTGCTTTGCTGACCGGTGAACGACAGCACTTCAGAGCCCACAGAGGCGGCCTGGGCGTACACGCACACACACGCACACTCACGCACACACACGCACACGTAGACACACACTGAACTGCCACATCTCTCTGGGAAACGCCTTAAAGAGAACGTGGCTTTTCGATCCCGACGCGACGCACTAGATGGAGACTCGATTCTGCGGATGCGATTCCAGAGGCAGGCCGAGGGAGGGCGGGATTAAGGGGATGCATGCGGGACTGAAGAATTTCCGGACAGCGGACGAGAGGCCGCCTGGTCGGAACGATTCTGAGCACCAGCACGCAATATTTACAGTGCCGTATGTGTGATAACCAGGCAGACCAACGACGGGGGAGTACACATAGCACAATGCAGTCATGTTTCTGGAAGTCAGACACGATGTGACACAATGCAACACAAAGTCAGACCGATCCCTTGTGCGTGGACACTGTTAATCCTTCGGAGAAGCGATGCGGGTCTCAGATTTTCCTCCCATTGTTTCTTATGTGTCGCTATAATGGCTCAGTGGCACCCCCTTGTGACGAGTAACATGCCCATGACAGTGCCCCGTTATTCTTGCGGCTTGACCTTCCGTTCAGATTCCGAGGTACCTCTGAGTTAGACATAAGCTACTTTTAGGTCAGATCAGACCGCGGCTGGTTTTAGCCCTTAGCGCTAATCAGTGGAAGACGGTCAGATGTGAAGCGGCGTGCTTTTCTAGCCTTAGTGGGCCCCCACTTCCCTCTGTTTTCTTTGCCTTTGATGCAGGGCGGCTCAGGGCTGATTAAACTGGTGTTAGACGGGTCAGACTGAACCAGAAGTCGGCCTGCGAGACGCCGGTATGAGACACGGTGTCCGCTGATGGGCCCAGAACCCCAGAAGGCGATTTTCAGGCCTCCCGGCTGTGCAGCTGGATCCGCAACTGCTGTTAGCCCTGGAGAAAGCCCCTCACTCCGAATACATCCAGTAGCTTTTTCGTATCTATAAACAGACGAGTCGATTCATTATAGAAAATTGCTTTGCGTGAAAGTGAAAGTGTCTTGGAGCATTTAGACGTGAAGCGGGGGAGGCGGAGCCACTGTTTGGCTGTGGCGTTCTGATCGTGTCCGTAGTGAAGGCATTCCGGCGCGGCGTCACTATCCGGTCAGGATCGACCGCGTTCCCATTCTCCCGCACATGTCTCGAGCAGCTCCGCAGGGGGACGGTGATAACTGGAACAAATTAGCCGAAGCCGGCGCTAATCAGGGAGCGCTAATAACTTAATTACGAAGCGATCCCAGGGCCGCCGTTCGCTCACCTCCCCGCACCTCCGAGCGAGACCTCGTGGGCGCTCGCTCTGAGACGGAGGCACGAGCGAAAGCGGCCTACCTCAGGAACAGGCTTAAAAAAAATCACGTCCGGGCGCTTGGTGCGTGACACGCCTCCGCGTCTGCCGGAATCTTCCCGTTTCCGTAGGATGATTGCAGAGCGACTGTAGTTAGGATGTGACCCCGTTTGCAGTCCTGACTCCCCAGCTGTGCTACATTCAAATCCCTCATCAGATTAGCACTGCTCGACCAAACAACCCCCAGTCACTGAGCTCTGTAGGCTTCTCAGCTTTAGTTAAATGCCAGACCACTCCAGTGAAGTACACTCACTAATTATCTCTGCAAACAGCTTTGACCCTTGAGGTCTTTTAATTCCATTTGTTATCATTTTTTTTTGTTTTTAAATAATGTTCTCAAATGCCCTTTGTCACACCACTGAAATATAGAGATAAACCCAACTGTATCACATTCCTTTGATGACATTAAGAGACTCCCTTGTTTATTCTTTCTATAGAATGAGAGAATTATTTGTACTTTATTAAAACAACCTTCTGACCCTGAACAGAGCAGCAGTTAGTAGATGGATGCTTGGATGGATATATTTAAAATCAAAACTATCCAAGGACACCTCCAGACCATGTATATATATCACAATGGCTTTTACAGAGTCCTTTACTTGTGATTGAGGATATCTATCTCTGTTTACATTATTACAATGAGCAGGGACATATCTCATTAATAAATCATTAAAAATGGATCAGCCGTACTTGTTCCCAGCAAAGAGCATGCTGTGTACATTACTAAATCCCTCAATCATTTCTAAAAGCCACTACAAAATATGTCCTTTATCATGACACTGCTATTCAAAGGAAAATGGGCCATTTTTTCCTAGTTACCTAAATTAACATCTGAACAGTCCTCCTGGCAAATTAATTAAATCTAAATAAACAACCAAGTAGCCACTTGACACACAAGCTTAGGATAAATGGTCTCATGGAAGTGTCACACAGGAGCTGACCAATCAGTTTAGACATAACTCAAACTGTGTCGACACATGAGAGAGGAATAGTGTTCCCTGGGCGCCACAGTGCCACCTACAGGGCGATGGACTAAACAGGCAGAAAAAGCAATTCTGCTGACTTTCCTGTCTGCTGTGAAATACAAGCACCTTGCGGATTTGGATTTATGGTATCCTGCCGTGATCGTTGAACCTGAAGCTTGCCACCCAGATCCTCGGGCCAGCCCTATTATGCTACCGCCGATCTCAGCCAAAATCATCACCGTGCCCATAATCGGGTTCTGGGCAGCCAAGTTTGGGGGGAGGGAGGCTGGGGAAGCTGGTGGGAGTAGTTGAAGAACTTTTTACTTGGCTGGTTGTACCAAGGTCTACAGTTACTTGCCAAAGTCTTGGTCTTGTAGGAGTAAACTGGAAGGGATTGGG
>JAODJW010000043.1:9717114-9738338 GCA_026777045.1 Hyperopisus bebe
GCCCCAGGCTATTTCACTGCTGTGTTATTTGTCCACCACTGCAAAACAATGAAGTCCCGCTTCTGTCTTTGTTCCTCGGCACCTACGTGTGCCTGTGAATTGTGGGGGGGATCTCCAGAGAGAACAATCTCCATGACATCACTGTTTTCCTTCCAGCGGGGCTATCGGGACCTGCCGGACCACCGCTTGGGCATGGGGTGACGGAGCGGCTGACTCAACCAAGCCTGGAGATCAGCAGCTGAACCTTAGGCGAAGGTCTCCTTATTTATTATCGCTCAATCTGGCCAGCACCCCTCCCTGGGTCTCCAGGATTTAGTGTCCTCCATGATCACAGAGAAATTCTCAAAATACTACAATCTCCTTAAATTAATCAAGTGCTGCTCAATGCAGATAGTACAGCCAAGCTTCCAGTGCTTTTTTTAACTGGTTTCATGATTCAGTCTGGAAAAAATGCAGAAGTGTCTTGATGGACCTGGAGTTGGATGGCTGCAAATACATTGGCTTTATTTCACCTAGTTACGTAAACGGGTCATGGTGACTCTTGTAAATGTGAACGCCGTGTGATGTGAACTGGGTGGGAATTCGTGAGCGTTTTATGGGTCATTGGCAGAGCTCTCTTGTAGTCACCAGCACATTGACCGAAGCTCATCCACATGACTTATTTAAAGCATGTAAAACATTGCAACACTTATTTTTCAAGTGCATCAACAAATACACTTGACTACTGCAGAAATGGTGTTCCCAATCATGCGATGTCGCATGTATCCAATAGCCATCATAATGGGCATATCCATCCATCCATCCATCCAGGCAAATGGATAAAATGCATGGTCACACAGAAAACTGGACGATATCTTAGAAAGCACAGAGCATGGAGCAAAGCCATTCATATTTTAGAAATATCATGTGTTTTTTTTACCATAATATATGCAGAAGGCAACCCTGAAAATTAAAGCTTATGTCATTATTTATGCAGTGTATGATGGAGTAGGTGTCAGGGATTTGAGTAAATGTACCCTAAGCGATGGTACACAAATGTTTAATCTTTTGTTAAATATTTTTTCGGGTGATCATCCTTGCGGTGCATCACTAGGAACTTTAATAGATCATAATTCCCATCTAGGAGTGTTGAATGCCCTTATTTTAGGTACATGAGCCATCAGCCGCATAAGATGGAGGGATATGAGATACTGTTATGGTCCAATATTGTGTAACAATTCCACTGGAAGTGATGACGCAGCATATATGGAGTGTGTACACTGGATGCAGGAAATTATAATCCTTTCTAAGTTTAGTTAGATTGACATTATTCAAGCACTCGCTTGCCCTGAGATTTCCCTGGAAACAATGTGAACGTTGCAGTGAGAAACGCCCCAATTGTCTCAAGCGGATCGGATTGCGGAGGCAAAGTCAGCTACCTGTGATGTCATTGCCGCTGAGATTACTTATTGGTGTAATTTTGTTGAAAAATATATGTACTCCCTTGAGGAAGTGCATGTATCTTACCATTCCTTAATCCCTGATTGTTATAATGTTGTCTAATCCATCAATGCCTGAACCTGTCAGAGTCCCACCTCTTCTCTTGACCTCCACCGATCGGCCTTCCTCGCCGCCGACTGCCGAATTGCATCATTCACGTTTTTATGCAAGACTGGCAGCTTGATTCCTTTGACCGCGTTCCTTCAGTGTCTCAGCCCGGGACGTACTGGTATCCTCAATAAGTACTTCCATGTGCTTTATGGAGTTATTTGCAGGGAGAATAGAGTAACCTGTCCCCGCAGAAAAGAATTCCCTCCTTACATACTCTGCTGCTTCTTGCTGGCTCCCCTTCACATCTCAAGAGCAGAATACATTTCACCACGCAACAGCAATCCTTGATAAGCCTCAAACAAGAGTGGCAATGATGGCCGTTGATGGCTACAGACATTCGACGGGGGCCCTCTTCCTGTGTGCCAAGTAAAATAACTCCCTCCGCATTTAATCTGCAATTCCAAACCCCTGGCTTCTCCCCGCAGTAATTTGGAAATGTCATTTCTGTCCAAATGCATCATTCCAAAATGCGTTTCTGTCTAATAACGAGCCTCTTGTCCCGGCAAGTGGGTATTACAAACACCATCAGCGGACCACAGGGAGGTATTACTGCTAACAAGCATCAGAGGAGGTGAATGTTCTTTTATCTACACCTTTTTTTGTGCAGCGTAGGGGAATTCTGCTATGAGCCTGCCACTTAGAGCCAGGAGACGTAAGGCCGGGTCGTGTACCAGCGGAGTGTGGATCCTCTTGGAGCTGTCTGTGGAAATGACATGGGTCTCGTGGAATTGGGAAGGAGAGATCAAAGGCAGCACAGGCATGTGGTGTTCAGCAATGAGCAGGACGGACCTTTTCAAGTTTTCTGCTGACGATGGGGGGGAGCTCAGAGTTCGGAGGCGGCGACTGGGTGAACAGTAGCTGTTGCTGGAACATACCAACTGGCCTGCACCCCTCTCTAGCTAACCCAACCATCATCAAAACCCACCCCGATAGCTGCAGAAAATGAGGGTACCTGGATTGCAACTGAAACCTACAAATGCGACATAAACACTCGCAGTTCGGGAGGTGGGACCTTGCAGTCTGATGGATATGCTTGGATGCTGTTTTATTAGCGGCAAAGTAGAGAGCATTTCTGCTTCATCTCTGCCTTGGGGTCCGCTGTGGTTTTCACCTGATCAATGGGTCGATCTTCTCTATTCCCCAGGGATGCAGTGGAGATAGGATGCCATTAACGGTGTGACACATGGGGATTGCCTAGAAGAGCGTGTTTTCCTGTTTCTGGCAAAATTGGATCAGTAGCGTATGGCAGGGATGTTAACAAAGATCCTCCTCACCTGAAATTTTTGGCGTGGGCTTCATTAGTGCGTCCTAAAGACGACTGTGATTAGTGCAGATTAAATGGAAAGCTGACAGCTTCCTAAATGGCACCTGCCACCAGAGGAGCTTGTTTGCCTCCTCCATTTGCGTCGTTGTCATTAGTTTTTTAGGTCACCCTTAACAAGATCGTCACCTTCCTGCATCACCAACATACCAGGCATGCATCATGAGCTTGGACGTGCAAGTGGACAAAAAAATAAATAAAAAAATACATACAGCTCTGGAAAAAATTAGGAGACCACAGAAGAATTTTCAGTTTCACTCATGTCTCAATATATGGCCTTATTATTCAAATCACGGTCCTCGAGGTCCGAGCCCTGCTGGTTTTCTAGCCTTCCTTTACCTGTGAGCCAGGTGTGAAGCCTCTGACCAATCAGAATCAGTAATTATTAAACTAACTACCTGGGAGAACTGAAAACACGGCCTGGATTTGGAATAGAGGCCCATATTTGAAAAACCCTGATATATGGGTATGCACCTGTGTAAAATATGCATCTTTTCTGCAAACTCCAGCTTGGCTCTTGCCTGTTTCTCATTAATTCTTTCTTGCTTTATGGGTTTTCATTCCTGCTTCTAGGAGCCTGATATGAACTGTCCCAGCAGTGCACTTTACACCACTTAATGTTCCCCATTCTTTTTGAAGGTCACTCGAGGTCATCCTCTGATTTATGAGGCACTGCCGGATAAGTTAACTGTCATCTCTGCCCTCTACCTGGCTGAATTCCGGTCATTTCCAGTGTCTCCTGCTTCACCCTGTTCTTGTGTGCTGCTGTCTTAGGAACTTTGAGCCTGGAAGCAGCCTGCCTCGCAGTGTAGCCTCGCCAGAAGATTAAACCAGGATTAAACCAGGATTTATAACTGCAGGTTTTTAAAAAAGATAAAGAAGTCACTTACTTTTTTCCAGAGCTGTATGCATATTGTTTTTACCTGCAAATAATTTAATGCAAACCAGTAAAACGTTATTAATGATTGTGAATTACGCCCCCCACCCTGCTCCCACCCCCCAACTTAGCCCTTCCTGAGTTTCTGATCCATCCTGGCCTGGGAGGCTGGGACTGGGGACAAGCCTTTGTCGTCAATGCACCACGGCCTCCATCTGGCAGCCCAGACGTACACTGAGGGCCAGCAGCAACTGGACACCGGCGCCCCCAACAGGCCGGGCCATTAACCTGCGTGGCCGCTGATCCAAAGCCGGCTTCTGCTATCACTGGGGGGAACTTGGCCCCGGGTCGCGTGGGGCGCTGCTGGCGGGGACTTCAATGGTGGGGAGGGGGCTAGGGAACGTGGCCCCGTACCAACCACAACCTTAAAAGAAGTCATATTGGCGCTGACCTTTTTAACAGGCACAAGTTGATATTTCATTCAACTGCTTTCATCCCCGAATCACAAGGAATTAAGTTCTGGAGAAAAGCAGCAGGCTTGAATAACAGAGTATCCCGTCCAAATCCCGGAGAAAGGAAAACATTCACGTGGATTGCAATAAAAGTCGCTCCCACAAAAGCTAACATGTCACTGGATATTTTTCTCTACACGCTAAAGACACCATTCACCACACTAAGTGTATCAATAGAGATCTCTTTTTTCGTAATAGTGGTCTTGGAGACAATTTTCTCTTGGTAAGCCGCACTTACTTAAACCCTAAAACTTTAGTAGACTGTACTCTGGATATTGGAATAATCATTAGTGTTTTATCACTGAAAGCATATAATCAAAACGCCATTAGTATGTGAATACATATGGATACTGTCTGACCGTGACTCATGACGTCGTCGCCACCCACATCTCAAACGATTCTTTGAATAAGAAGAAATATTTTCTGCCTGCCGAGAGCCTGTTTGCCAAATGCCAAAGAGGGACGAGACTGGCGAGGGGTGCTTTGAGTAGTAAGTGTGAGGTAATAAACTGACATACAATAGTGAAAGCAGAGCAAAATTCCACCAATGCACTAAGAGCAATCCAATGTTACCAAAGTCTGAGGTTAAAACCATGTGGGTACTCAGAGTACTAATGAGTACACATACTCAGATACTCAGAGTACTGAGTATCCAGAATGTGCGTTAAGTGCCAGTGCTGGTTGTAGTCCATGTGGCGCTCTAAGCAAGCTTGAGTACCGCACCCCCCTTCCTCACCTCAGCAAATTTTGAAGCTTCCCGGGTGGGGGGGTGATTGGCATTAAAACAGCACCCCCTCAGAAGATGGCGCCCTAGGCAGCTACTTAAGTCACCTCATGGCTTGCCTGGCACGAGTACAGGATAATATTTTGATTCCCATAATGGGAGTGGCCAGCATGCCGTGCATGCTATTGCCCATCGCGCCCCCTCTGGTGAGCAGATGCCTTGCGGCCATTTGCCCTCTGTGAAGGTGAGCTGCTTTGATACCGCGCCAATGCTGCCACCCGGCGGGTTTTGGAGGGGGCGGGTGCCATGCATGATATTACGACAATTAGCATCAGATCCCACAGACAGCCCCGAGCTCTGCCCTCGCCCTTCCAGCCTGGCACGACCCCAGTCACTCAGGCTCCGTTCCAGGAGGGCAATGTGGTGCCCGCTCCTCTGTTTGCCCGTTTGTTTTACTAATTATCGTTTTAATCGCCGACAGTGTGTCTCAGGAACATTACAGTCATTATTTCCGAACTGCCTTGTCAATACAGTGCTGAAACCGGCCATAACATCTGACTGCCTGCGGGCTAAAGGCTGTGAAGACCTTCATCCTTTTCAATCTGCCCCGCGACCAGTGACCAATCACTGTTTATTATAATCTGCATTTCATACTTGAGCATTGTAATTAATATTTATTGCCTTTTATAGGAGGGCAAGTAGAGCGATGTATATATGGTACGGGTAACAAGATCGTTAGTAAGGGAACAGCTGAAATAATTTAGTTTCTATTTTAAATTGAGGAAAATGTGATTAAAAAAAGGTTTGACCCATGCAACTGGATCAAAGCACGTTCTGTACTGTAACATAGTGACTGACAACAGTTTGTAACTCTATATTTAATTTTCAGATCACTGAGGACTTAAAAAATTTATCTCTTTGACCTCCAAAAGCAAATTAAGTTACTTACGATTAATTTTAATACTTAAGGATAGTTAATATGAGGATTAATTTAGCTAATCCTAGAAAGGGACCCATATTCAGAATTTGGTCCAATTTACCTTATTTCTTATCACCTTATTACATTATAAATTTTGTGGTTTGGGAATTGTTGATCTCGGTAATGTCAAAAATTGGGTCACAGTAACCTATATTCAGATTACTCCAGAATCATCTGGAGAAAGACCCAAATACTAAATTCAGTCAGCCCATGTGATCGGCACAGCTTTCATAGGAGTTTTTCAGACTGATCTCTGTTGCCCTCTGAACAATAATCGATGCATGTAAAGGCCAGTCCTGGCTCTCTATTAGAGGCACCCCGATGCGGAATTTGGTGCAGCCAATTGCTTTTCCGATGGTAATAATGTTACAGAAAATATATGAAATAACAGACAAAAATGGGACATCTTCTGTAAACACCACAGAAGGACCATCTGGTATCAGCATCTCAATTTAGTAGATCTATCAGATTCTCATGCATTAGCTGCTTCTACAGAGTGCAGCCACGTACAAATAATCCAAAATTACTCAAACACATATACTCACATAGACAATCAGGAAACACTTACCATGCTTTTAGTAATTTATAAAGACATTCATAATGCTTTGCAATGCATTTATAAAGCATTATAAACATGGCCATAAATATTTATAAAAAAGCATAACATTATAGCCATGTCTATTATGCATTATGAATGACTTATGAAGCTGTCATATATAATGCACTACAGATGCCTTTATAATACATTATAATGGTTGGTATAAGCATTACAAATGCTTTGTGATGCATTATAAATGTACCTATAGTGAATTGTAGATGAGCTTCATAAAACATTCATAATGCATAATAAACATGGCTATAATGTGTTGCGCCTTTTAATAAATATTTGTAGCCATGTTTATAATTCTTTATGAATGCATTGTAATGTGTTATGAATGTGTTTATAAGTGTTACCGACAATCATTAGCACGGTGAAGTGTAATTCAATGAGCCAGAAACAGCAATATGATTAAGGGCAGATGTGATGATACGCCCTCAGTCATGTTTCCCTGTGAGTCCTGGATTTCGCTGTTGCAGCTCTTGCCTCATCTCTCCTCAGAGTTATTTGACTTGAATCGCCCTTTGATTCATGAGGCAGAGGTGGCTTTGAGAATGCCTTACCAGTCCAGATATCAAAGGCTTTGCCTGCCCTGATGCTTCAGCGTTTCTCCTGTCTTCATCTTCATGCTGGAAACCATCAATTAAATTTGCTGCTGCATAATATTATGAGGACTCTTGCATTTAATTTTTTATAATATCCACAAAATTCAGACAAATTCTATTCTTAGTGGCTAATCACCTTTTTCTTCATCTTCAGTCTGTGCACCGATGGATCTAGATCCAGAACATGGGAGTGAAATGATTCTGTATTCCTGCATGGAAGCTGTGTGTAAATTTGGTGGAGGGTTTTTTTAAAGCACTGAAGCAGTATCGCCATTAACTGGCTGCCGGGCGGAACCCTATCTACACCTCTTTAAAGTGGACTTAGAAGAGGAAAATAGCGCCTGTGTGAATTAAATCACTGTCTACTCCATTAAACCTCAGACACCCCAAAATATCGCCTGACTACCCTCTCGGGTAGGCCGTACAGAGTTCAGCCTGTGCAGAGCTAACGCGCGTGAAATAAAAGACAAGAACTCTGAAAGGACATTCCAACTGTTCCAGGCAATGTGTTGGACACCTCGGGTCTTTACTGTAGAGCCGTTTGTACTGTGGCCTCATAAATGATCTAATACGCAGATCGGGCCTGAAGCCCAAACTCGTATTCATTGCATTACACACCATGCTTGTCCAGTCCTATAATTAAAACCAAAGGGGGATTCAATAAAATCAATTAATGATTCCGGGAAACGGTTCGTATTTATTATCTTCATGTGTGACTGTGAGATTTAAAGGAAGAATAGTACAAGTTTTGGAAAGAAAGTAGGAAAGTCTGCAAACTGCTCGGCAGGGATGTGGAGAGCTTAATGAGTTGCCCACAAGATCAGATTCCTAATCCCCCCCCCACCACCCAAGAGAAACCCACTCAGTCTGAACCCTTGGAGCTGACTTTGTCTTACTTGGATGATGAAGCCAACACCCAGAGTGCTAATTACTGAACCAGAATGCAGCATTAGGCGAAGCTCTAACCCAGCCATCATACCCACACAAGCAGATACAACTGAGATTTACCAAAATCCTTCCTCTCCATGCACTCCAGCTGTGGCTCCCAGCAGCTTCAGAGTGCACTGTTTACAGGTGCAAATGTGCAAAGCATCATCATCATCAACATCATTACCACTCTAATCTTCATCACCTGGACACAGGGATGGGGGGAAATACATTTTGGGCGTTTGGGTGTGCAGTGACTGAAGAGAACCAGGACATTAATGCATTCAGACTCACTTTTATTTTTCCCAAGTGCTTCTCAAAGGATTTTCTTTCATCGAGAGTCCCCCATTGTTAACAACATGTTCCAAAACATCGAGCAGGTTGACACAAAGGCTCTGTGGGTTGTGCTGTTAATCTCCTGCTCCTTTAGGGTTATAACAGACTTCCATTATCCTCAGTATCAACCAAATTGCTGGCCAGGTGTATTAGAACACAAGAACGTATGACATTTACGAAGGAGACAAGGGCATTCAGCCCAACAAGCTTGTTTTGGGCGAAATCACCTAATAGCATATAGTTGTTAGTGATTCTGTATGATGTGATTCTGCATGCTGGGGCGTTAGAGGGGCCTTACTACCATAGCAGATTCAAGTGGCCTAGCACTTGACGGGAGCCCCTGAAAATGTAAAATTCTATGTAAAATTGAGGGGGCGGGGGGCAAGGTGAAATAGAATTTCTCTGTAGGTCCCTGTGTGTATATCTGCATTTGAGACATTGCCCTATGTTATACCAGCATCCCATCTATAAAATTCCCACTCTTGTTCAAAGTGCTGAGATCCTCACTGCTTTGTTTATCGAACGCTAGTGAGTCTTTGATCCGACCGTATCGCAACAGGAGTGGCCTTTAAAAAGGCACTTCCTGCTTACAGCGCCCAATGGATCTATAGAAAGCAACGCTATTTCACTCCCCGAGAGGCGGGGGCAGTGCCAACATTTTCGGCGCGTGTGATACGTCTTCATGGTGAGAACATGTGCATCCTGCCTTGCCTGGCCCCTCTATTGGACGTGGCATCATCCATACGCGTCCGGTCCCTGCTTCTCTGGCTAATCTCTCAATCAATTAACTTTGATGGCCAGCAATGTGCAATGGAAAGGAAACCCAATAAAAGCCAATTGTGACTGTCCCTGATTTAATGCCTTGGTTTCGGATTTTGCCTAATTATAATGCATTCAATTAGAGGGGATAGAAAATGGAGAGTAGAGAAAATAGGTACAGCATGGCCACTGAAATTGTTAACGTATGCAGAGACTGGCTGAAGCAGCCAATGATTGCTGAGACATTTTGGATTCAACAACGGTTCTGTATCTGAATCAAAAAAATCCACATTTTCTCTTTTCCATTTTGTTACAAAGGTTTTTTTTTTACAAAAATGTTCACTTTCTCAGATATTTTTTTTTACCATTTACAATGCCATGTCGCATTTAAATAAAACTTTCTCTCTGTTCCTTCCAGCTTCTAAATCATGGATAGATGACATCACTGTATTACACTACATCCTTGCAGTGATCATGCACTTTTTCCTGTGGGTAAACAGTAAAACGGTCTACTCGGAGGAACATAATTTCAACTGCGCGCTCTCTCTATCCCAGAATGCCATGCGGTAACTTTCTGCCCCAGTGTCACGCCGTTCATTTAAGCAGATCTTTTAAATACAGACACTGGACAGTCTGTCTGTGAAAAGACAGAGTCGTGCTTATTAAGAAATATTCTGCTTATAAATAACCCCAATTCACATTTGCAGTTGTTTAAATGATCAAATGAAGTATCTTTGTAGCACTTTGGATCAGAAAAAGTTTCCACAGGTTCTTAGGCTCGAAAACTGTGAGAGCGATAGCTCAAATGTGGGTATAAACTAAGATTGTCAGTCTGGAAAGAAGTACAGTGATTTATACAGTCCTAATTATGATTGTTTACAGTAAGATTTGAGGCTTCACTACCTCTTCATTTCGAAGGACAAGGTTCATATTTATTTGTTCCTAAGATGTTTATTCCAATTAATTTTTTGTTTTATGTTTCTTACTTTTTTTGAAGAGAAAAGTTAATCAAAAGCAGGGGTGAGGTTGGGGATAATGTCATGGAAATAATTAAAGGGAATTATATGATGGTAAGCTCCCCAGTTCAGCACTGGAGGGCGTGACTGTATCTGTCGGTGGCTTTAGGGAAACAGCGTCAGCACTGGGCTGATGGCCGATCCTAAAAACGGGGGCATTCTTTTTCACGTGACTGGCTGGATTTTTATTAGCGCGGTGAGTTAAGCTCCGGGCTGGACAATGGCTCATTGAGGTGACCCCGTGTCACGCCTCCTGTCACACTCCCCCAGCGCCTTTTGGTGCTGACAGCTTGACGATCAACCATTGTTCCCGCGCTGAATCGCAGGAAGACATGCGCGGCTCTCCTCCTGTCCTCGACTTTTCTCATGCCTGCCAGAACCCCTGTCCCCCCCGGCTCCTTCATCTGGACTCTCCGGCGGAGGGGGGTTGGAGGGGGGGGTGCACTTGCAGGCACGGGAAGCTCCTCCGTCTCTGGGCCTGTTTTCTCATGCTTGCAGCAACGCCCCCCCCCCCCCAACCTGCTGGAGTGGGGGCCTAATCAATTTAACTGCCGTGCCGTTTATCCTGAATTATCTAAGGGGCCGCTTATCCAGTCATGGTTTGCAATAATCTGTTGCATATCCCAGGAGAGAAGGGGTTGGAAGCCGGAAAAGCACTTGATGGGATGTCAGTCCTATGAGAGGGCACTTGTATCTTCAGGCACACACACACACACACACACACATACTCAGGTTTGTAATTATATCTTTGTGGGGACTCTCCATTCATTTTTAAGGGGAAAACTCTAGTCACAACATGACGACCTTAACCACTACCCAGCCCTAACCTTAACCCTAAGCAACCAAACAAAATGCAATGCAAGGCTTTTGCATTATTAGTTTTTTGATGGCAGTCAGTGAGATTTTTTTTATTTATTTTTTTTTTAATAAAATTGAGTTTCCCCTTGTAGAGACTGAACAAATATCCACACTGTGTCAAAATAGCAGGTTTTTATCTCATTGTGGGGAAATCTGGTCCTCACAATATAATCATTACACAATCACACATACAGACACATACAATTACCAATTAAGAATCAACATTTGAACCATATGTATGCCCCAGGGCCGCTGCTAGGGTCTTAAGGCATCGGGGCTTAGCTGGGAGACCCTGTCTCTCCGAGGGTCAAGCTGCCTCACCCTCCCTCTCTGAAGTTACAACGATTCCAGTACTATGAGGGTTTTAGGAGACACAGCCCAGGCTGTGATGTATGAAATTCTAAAACTGCTCGTTAAAACACACACTAAAACTACAAAAGGGGTGGCGTCCCTGATCCATGGAGAGCCGGTGTGGGTTTTTGGGATGACCTCTCAATCAGCCAGTAACAGCGGGTCCTTAGGACTGGAGTTGAGAACCACTGTTTTATTATTGGCTGATTGACAGGTCGTCTCACAAACTCGCACCGGCTCTCCACGGATCAGGTCAAGGCTCGTTCAGCCTGGGCCACGAATGCGGACTGTGAAAGGAAAGCCCTATGTGAACATGGGCGAGGCATAGAGCGTAGCATTTTCACACAGATGCCCCCCCCCAGAGCCAGATTTAAAGCCATAACCACTTGCCCCTCTACTGTCCTCTTCCTTACTCAGCAAATGACCTTTCACCCAGGCTGCAGCCTCAACGAATGGTGGGAGATCGCATCTGGTTTGGAGGGGGCTGAAGGCTGAGCCCCGTCAGGCTGCCATGAGCTGGAAAACAGAGGTGGGTCACACTGGTTATGAAATGCTGCAAATAGACTCAAGGCTGAAAGACTTTCAAGGGGCTTTTCTTTATTTTTTTAGTTGCACTGGGAATGTATCTAAACATCACTTGAACGAAGGACTCCGCGTATGTACTCGCATTGAATTTTTAGTTTGCTTTGAAGACATGCAAATGAGTGACATTTGGCCGGTAAGACATAATTAACCTAGCTGAATAGCCTACTGAAAAAGAGAAAGGTGTGTATATACATTAAGCCTTCAGATATGCTCCCTGAATGTGTCTTTGTATTACACCATGTGGGAGTCTGACACAGATGCTGGAGACACAACAAGAGAGCAAAGGCCAGACATCTGAGATGCCCGGGATATCTGAGCATCACAGGCACCAATACACGGCGCTCATTACCCGTGATAAGTGATGGTTTGTGGGGACATTTTCGTCTGCATAAAAGATGCCACGTTCGACAAAGAGCCTAAAAATAACAGACACGCCGCTCTCGACGTAGAAGCGGAGATACGATCTCTGCGGCTGGGGGCCATATTATCTGCATATTTGAAATTCAAGAGTGGTGAGATCCATATCTCTCTCTCCACACATACACGATTTACAGGTTACTGTTATTTATGTATTAAAATGTATGAAAGCATCCTGTGTTTCAGGCGTACTGTGGCTGCCGTCGTTCACCCGCTAATCGCTGTGAGTATAATCAACACTCCAGTCCCCAAAGAGAATTACAACACCCTCAGCTGGTGTGTCATTCATGTAAGTTAGGATGCTGTACCCATGATCAGAAGGTTGCCAGTTCAAGTCCTGTGGTTGGAAGTCTGATTTCACTTTTGTGCCTCTGAGTGAAGCCCTTAACCCCAAATTGCCCCAGAGACTGTCTGACCCTACTTTCTCAATTGTACACGGCTTTGGATAAAAGCATGTGCTAAATAAATAAAATACAGCCATCCACCCTCTCAATGCCACTAACCATCCCCAAATTTCTTCTTTATGGCATTGGGGACCTTGTGGTTACCCTCCCACTCCCCTTTCTAACACTGTGGCAAATGCACTGGTGTCCCTTTTCTCATTTGCCCGCTCCATCCCGGGGGAAATTCTCGGCATGCTCCAGAACCTCCAGAACAGAGACACACACAATGATGCCCTGTATAACGCGTAACTCCCAAGGGGCCTCCAGGGGGCGTCATCATGGTCGCTTCTAAATCCGTCCAGCCTTTTACGAGACTCCAGTCGTCCGATTTGTTTGGCGTAGGAAGCCGTGTGCTGCAATGTCAGTCCCTGTTTGTGAATGTAAATATTGGGCATGTACGGGACTCCTGAGGAGAAACGGAGCTTTTGAGGGAGCTGGAGAGGCAGTATGAGTAACGACGCCAAACCCACCACAATTGTGGAAGTTTCCGGGCCTTTCTGGGTGCCCGTGCCAGATAATATGATTGTTTTAATAAAGACACAGTTGGGCAGCCACCCTTTAAATTGGCCGTGTCTCTTAATGTGGCCTGGGGGCCGGATTGGCTCTTGTGCTATGGTGATTGCCCCCCCCCCCAGCTAAAACATGCCCCCTAGTGAAGGAGGGTTGGGTCGGGGGGGCGGGGCTAGGCGAGCTGCCAGATAGTAAACTGAAGAAAGTGGGCGGCAGATGAGTTGTTGGATGCGTTTTGGGGGGGTGGTACAGGCTGGTTTGGGGGGGGCAGAGGCGAGAGGTTCCAGATGTGGAGTGGGCAGCGTGCCGCTGGGACCAAAACACAGGAACTTCCGCTGACAGCACAGATTAATCAAACCCAGGTGACAAGCTCTGGAAAAAAAATACCAGAAAAACGAAACAAGCTAGACTTGTGTGAGAGCTGAAGGCTGCGTGGCGGATGTCTGACACTCTCTCAGGCTGCGTGGCGGATGTCTGACGCTCTCTCAGGCTGCATGGTGGATGTCTGACGCTCTCTGTGGCTGCATGGCGGATGTCTGACGCTCTCTCAGGCTGCATGGCGGATGTCTGACGCTCTCTCAGGCTGCATGACGGATGTCTGACGCTCTCTCAGTGCTGCGAGTTGCTATTGTTGTGTCCTCAGGAGCTGAACTTCAAAATTCAAAGCCAACAGTAAAACAACGCTGTCTCCGCGGTTCCTAATCTGCCAATTCCAGCGACTTGTATGCTTCGGAATAATTCATTAACTAACTGCCTTTCTCACCTCTATACTCAAAGTCTTAAAGCTGAGCAGAGAAGATAGGGACTGCTCTTTACAGCGTTTGAAAGTCTTGGTGAGTCGAAGCGCTTCCCTTGAAGTCCGACATGAACGTTTGTGAGCGAGAGCACGCAGAAGGCTCTCTGTGTTGGTCCGGGGGGGGTCAGCATACTTCTGCTCAAGTGCAGTCAGGTGGCAGTGAATCGAACATCCGTTGATGATGCCACACTGCATGTCAATGTGTTGAGACGACCGTAGCTATAGCTTGTATAGTTCATAATATGGCTACATTTTTAGTAACTTAGCTAATGTGTTTGTCTAAAAAATTACACAAATGTACAAAGCAGGGACAGGGCCTCGCTGAGGTACCCAACAGTAAAATCGCTTGGCCGGCCCTGGGATTCAAACCCTTGACCTTCCGATCACAGGTCCAACCAACAGAACCACCTCTGCTCGGAAGATGACCCTTATACAATAGTAGAGAGAGAGAGTGAAAGAAGAAGAGAATGGGAAGAAGCCTCAGGCAATGAGGTCACTGAATTGACAAATACAGAGTCATCTTCAGCTGCATTTTCATTCATTCATTACTGAAGATGAGAAGGTGAAAGTCAATGATGTGGCTATAATTCGGCAGTCAAAGTTCATCAGATTTGCACGTTTATTGATAGCTAGTTGTTTGCTCCAATCAGGTGGGTGTACTTGCCAAGGCAGATATCAAGTGCCTTTAGCTAATTAGAGATGCTAATATATGCAAATATATATCAGTGCATACTGGTATTTGCCAATACATTTCAATTTACATCGTCGAACCAACCAAACAACCAGCATAACTGGACCGCCCAGAAATGTGTCCCCCCGCCGGTAACACAATGAAAATATTAGTTCCCTTTAGGAGTTTTATTCAATCATTAATGCTAATTTTTTTCAGGGAATAACACTTTCATCTTGGCTTGCTTTCTCCGGCTGTTTAAAAAGCATTCATATTAATGTGGTTGTGGATTTCTGCAAAAACGCCATCGCGGCGTCTTCTGTTAGTACTTCCTGCTAAAAACATAAAAATTAAACCAGCCAGATGTTTCTGCGTGCAATCATCGACCACATTAAATGCAAATTTAGGGAAGTCTCCGGGGCTCTGCGTTTTTAAAATCCATTATTCAATCAGGAAAATACAATCGTTTGCCTCACACATGGAAAATCAGCGTCTATGTTTTGTGAAGATGTTCCCTTCTGAGTTTCTGTGTTTGCTAAATTTCTCAGCTGCTCCCAGTTTGCTGTTATGCGCGCGCGCACACACACACACACACACACACACGTGCACACACACACACACACACGTGCACACACACACACAGACAAACACACGCACATTTCGGGTATACCTGTCTTTATGGGGACCGCTCATTCACTTCTATGGGAAAAAATCCTAACGCTAACTATGACAATCCCCACCCAGCCCTAACCATAACCATAAGTAACCAAGCAGAATACAAGAGTTTTTGCATTTTCAGTTTTTTCATAGCACTCACGGATTTTTTTTTAGAGTTTTCCCTTATGGGGACCTGGAAACCGGCCCCCATAAGGGGGAAAAAAATTGATAGTTATCACGTTATGGGGACATTGTGTCCCCATAAGGATAGGTATACTCACACACACACACACACACACCATTCTGTTTTCTTGTTCAGACTTTCCTTCCACATCATTAGGCAATGTCAGAAAGATATGTGGCGAGGAGGAGGGGGGGGTCATATACAACTTTGAGGAAATGAATTTTAATTAGCACCCAACTGACGGCTGAAACGCCAGGTGAAGGACTTACCGTCCGAATAATTACTTCTATAGATCTGGTAAGTTCTGAGTCTGAGACACATCTCAAATATTTCGACCGTTAAGTCCTGCCCGCTTTCAAGAACTAGAGTTTAAGCCTAGCATTGCATAGTTCTTTTTGCATTTCATGGTGAAGATTTGCATCAGTATTATAATAGAGACTGAAGCATACTGTATATGCCCATATACTCACTAAACTGGAAAATAATGCAGTAAAAAATCCATCATTTGTGTGTTTTGGGGCCGGGGGAAGAGCGTAGAATCATATTGAGAGAAAATCAGGTATTTTCCCCAGATAAGGCTTGATTTTCACCCACTAATGAAATGCATTCCTTTACTGACAAAACCTGTAAAGCTGAAGCGATGTTGTTTTCTTTTTTTAAAAGCCCAACCTCCCGATTCTGTTTCACAGGAAGAAAAAAGTTCATGCAAATAGACAAAATAAAAAAGCAGGTTAGAAGTCAAGTGAATTACATGCTAGCCCTAGAACCCAGGAAGGCATTTCCCAGCCACAGCTGTCGAATGCGACCAGGCGCCTTCACTCTCTAATTGCCTTTGCTACAGACAGGAAATAGATGGAGGAACTAAATCTCAATAGGCTCTCTCAGGTCCCCATTCACATCGCCTCCTGATGGTCGGACGTGGGATATGTGGAAGCTGGAGTCTTTTGAAGTCAAGTCCGCTTACTGCCATTTCAAACACGTGAAACCAAATTGCGATTCTGCAGTGCATCTGACAGCTAGAACAAAGAGAAGTTCTACAATAGACACTGAACAATAAGTACTGAAGCTGGGGAATAAAAACACAAAAACAATGCACAATAGTACAGAGCAACAACAGCAAGCACATTGTGGTACAAGACGGTGCGTATTGACAGTAAACAGTGTAACATTGCACAAACATTGTATTACATTATTAAAATGCAGGTGAAGAGCTTCAAGTTGCAACAAAAAGTGAATCTCTTTTTTTAAAACCTAGTCTCCTTACACTCCAGGGACTGTTGAGCACTTTGCCCTTTCTCCATCTTTCCATTTCTTTAATTTATTTTTCTTTGGATACGACATACCCCTTTTTAAAACTTCCTCTCTCTTATATTTTAGATATTTACCAGGATCCCGTCACGTTTCCTTATTCTGTTTTAATTTCCTTTTCTCCTAATATTCCCTGATCTCTTACGTCCTCTATTTTTTCTCGATTCCTATCTTCCCATCGAGGTTATCTGTCATTTAATTTTATCCATCGTCTCTAATCACCCTTTAAAAAAGTATGGACATCACAGTCCACGGCTCTACTGTAGAATTCTCTGTATAATTAAAACTTCATTACCTTCTCTTCTCACACAGTGAAAGGGAAAAAAAAAAGTTTTATGCCTTTAAATTTTAATCCCTTATCATTTGAAAGTGAACGCTATCAAGTTGAGTATATTCTCAACTTTGTAACTTGTTGTACATCAGTTCTTTGTCTATATATGTCTTCATGGTCACTCGTGGCTTTGTGGAGGCTAGTTTAACTACAACAGCAACAACACTAACTGTAAATCTATCACTGAAGCAGAAGCTGTAATTTGACTGCTTGCAGTGTAAAGCGACTCGTCGACTTAAAAATAAACACCTTCTTCTTTGGGAGACGAATGTGGGAAACATTACCTCTACGACACTGTTTAGAGAGGAACACGGGTAGGAGAGGCTGTGGTGAGTTTTACAGACTGTGAGATAGTCCTGGGGGAACAGTCTCTGTGTTCGCCGCAGACTTGGCCACGGTTTGCTGTTTTTGTTCGCTTTGTGTTCTTGGGAAGCCGCTGTATGCGGACCTGATAGACGTGCTGAAAGTATAGCATGACAGACATCTTACGATATCCTTACAGGGACTGATTAGTGCTTGGTTCATTCCACACTGCGGCCAGCAACTTTGAAGATTAGATTTAGCTGCTGATTCCTTTTTCCTGTTATACACACATACACATACACACACAGTGTGATTGTTGCCGTGAGAATTAAAAAATGTAACATGAATTTGTCATTCGAAGGAAGTGGACAAATGATACACCATTAGGATTTACTTAGGCCCGAAACAAAATTGTCATCCTTGGCAAAGCAAAATGTGTATTTTTTGATTTTGGTCATAAGTCAAGGGATCATGTCTGTTTTTGTACTGACAGATAATTAACTGACAGATAAGTCCTTGATTAACTCAAGATGTGTTTGTAATTCCTCTATAGGTCCTCCTCAGACAGAAGAATCTAAAACATTTAACAGCATATCTCTAATGGCATTAACTTGATATGTTGATTTTCGGATCCCTGGTGTACCAGCAGTGAATATTACAACATAGCTGGACTTTTCCTGACAAATATTTCAGGAGTCCTGTATACTGTGATGGACTGGCATCCTGTGTTGGGTAAAGCAAAATTTCCCAATTCGGTCCTGAGGGACCAACAGACAGTCCATATTTTTGCTCCTTACCAGCTCCCTGTCAGACAGTACGCGTTTTTGCTCCCTCCCAGCAAAAACACATACTGGCTGTTGGTCCCCCAGGACTGGATTTGGGAAACAGCAGAGTAAAAAAATGAATGGTACACTGAGGCTAGTGAACAGTCAGTCTTTCCTAGTTCTGTCTGTCTGTCTGTCAGGGTGTATATTTTTGTAAAAGTGTGTTTGTGTCACTCGAACTGCAAATTGATATTCAGATTTTGGGGCTGTTCAGCTGATTGGGAACAAAAGTAGATAGTTTGGAATGCTGGGAAGTCGCTTGACCCATTGCCTCCTGGTTCCCGCGCTCACCGCTTAATGGATGCCAGACCTCAAAAGGCCCGCCCTCTCTGGTGCCGTCGGCCAATCGCATCACGCATAGAGCCGGAGACGAAGTTCGTCGGCGATGTCCGCCAGAGGAATGGACCTCATTGGGAAAAAAGTAGTGGGCGAAAGGCTCCGTTTTCTTGCACATTCCGGCTTGTGAAAACAAGTGATGGCGTCTGCTGAGAATGTGCATATGGGTGCAATCAGTGGTGGAGAGGTGTGGTACAGATCTGCGTATTGTAAGACGGCTCTCCTTTTCTGTGGGCTCTGCTGATGTAAATCGTCACCAGGCACACAACCTGCATATGTTACCTTCCTCCTTTTCCAGCATCTTGGCCCATTTACGAGAAAACAGCTATAATTAAGTGACTAATTCCATGGTAAAGCGATGATGACATAAAATGAGAATCATTATTCTCCTGCGGGGATAAAACATCCAGTACGATATTAATGAATGTTGTTATTGCACATAAATATTCCACCTGGAAGACATGTTTGTGTGGCCAGCAGGTTAGCCTGTCCTGTGGTCTGTGTGGATTCCAGTGCAGTGATGAGGACACTGTGACCAGCAGGGGGAGCCCATCCTGTGGTCTGTGTGGATCCCAGTACAGTGATGGGGACACTGTGGCCTACAAGGAAGCCCTTCCAGTGGTCTGTGAGGATCCCAGTGCCCAAGTGCAGTGACAGGGACACTGTGCTGTAAAAATGGTGCCACCCTTCAGATAAGATGTAAAACTGAGGGCTTGACTCCCTGAGGTCATAAAATTTCCCTGGGTGTCTTTCGAGAGGGTGGGGCTGGTACCCCGATGTCCAGGCTAATACTGCCCACTGTAGCCCTTTCAAATCTGGCCTCCTAATCATCTGCTGAATTCTCTCCTGCCCCTTCACCACCATAGCTGCTGTCTGATGAGCGTATTGGTGCAGAATGGCTGCCGTCGCATCATCCAGGTGGGGGTACAGGTGGGGGTGGTTGAAGTGGCCCCCCATTGGGTCCATATAGTGCTTTTTGTGTTTTGAAAACTATATAAATGTAAATCCATCCATCCATTCATTCCCCTGGCTCTTATAACTGCTTATACTGTATGGGAACAGGGCTGTGATGAGCTAAGAGCCTATTCTAGGAAGAACAAGATACAAGGCAGTGGAGACCCTGGCCAGTCCATCACATGTCATGATGTATGTGTAATATGAAAAGTCTGAAAAGCATATAAGCCTCTTCTATAAAGCGTCTATTAGCTAGTGCTGATGATGTTGTGGTTGACAAAGAGTAAGACTGTAACACAAAACAAAATTTGACAACATTAATATAAGGTCTGCTCCTTAACTATTAATAAACTGTCACTAATCATTCTGCCTGTCGAATCAGGAAAACGTTGTTTGTCCCAACTAGGTAACTTCATGGACCAGACTTGTGAAGAGCGACGTTTGGCAGCACACTGCGTGGCACTCGTTCACTCACGGTCTCGCCGTTCGATTTTGCTGGATGCAATTAGTTTTCTAACCCACATGTTAGCAGCTTGAGAGATTATTGACTTTGGCTAGCTGCTTCGCATATTTCCAGTATTTTTTTTTTTTATTTCTTTGAGGGCAAACTAATTACTGGTGCGATACATAAATGGGAAATGAAAAGGATGGAAACATCATGACAAACATTAAATTGCCCTGAATGATCTACACTCTCGTCATTTTTATTTGGGTTCTGTGCAGAATGTAACCAATTTGACAGCCTTCCAAGATCTGCATAGATTTCATGTAATTATTATTACTTGACTATTCGTTTTTGACAAATATCCATTTAGCTCTGCGGCGGTTTCCGCGAGGCGTTAAAGGCAGCGGAGGCAATGGGGAATTTGCTTTCTTTTGAGTAAATGGGTAAACACAGGATTTCTTCTATTTATCGCTGGAGGATAGCTGCGAGATTTAATGGAGTTAATAGAGTTGCTGTAAAAATCATTTGCAACGACGCAAATTTCTAAAGATGCAGGAGAGGGAAACAGAGGACGGGTTGTGGTTTGACGGCGACGCATCAGCAGAGATGGTAAACACATATGTGGGGGCCGGGGGGGACTGTTTGCTTGCGATTCTGAGGCGCCGCAAGTAAATGCATGGCTGAGGCCAGTAATTGCCCTAATCACCCCTTCAAGCAGGGACGACGGGTAGGGAAGCATGCCATTCAGAGCGGGCCTGATTCCATCCACCGCTGGGTTGCCTCAAAGGTGACTTTTATTTTGACGTGCGTCACCCTGCAGATCCAGCTCAATGGCACATTGCATTGATAGCCAAACTTTTGTTGTTTGAATGGTGTGGGGAGGAGCTAGCAAAAGTGTACAACCTACCAAAATTGGCCATAAATAGATAGCTAGATAGATAGATAGATAGATAGATAGATAGATAAATGCGTGCGCGCACACACACATACACACACACACACACTATA
>JAODJW010000043.1:9738438-9748490 GCA_026777045.1 Hyperopisus bebe
GCAAAAGTGTACAACCTACCAAAATTGGCCATAAATAGATAGCTAGATAGATAGATAGATAGATAGATAGATAGATAGATAGATAGATAGATAAATGCGTGCGCGCACACACACATACACACACACACACACTATATGCATTATTGTATTATTTGTATATATTTTTGATGCTAATTTGTCCTTGCTACAAAATGATACATCAATTTGAATGCTTCTGGAAAAATCACCCACCATGCACTTAAATAAAAGGCAAAACGGCTTGAGTTTTATATTAATTTTATATTGAATTAATATCCTGCTTGTTAGCTTAATTCAATTTATCATTATTGTAGCAGAATGCAAAAACCCTTAATGCCCCTCTTGTCTCATTTTGTAGTTCATACATCCAACTGTAAGGTAAGGCAAGGCAAATTTATATATATACAGCATGTTTCAGGTCATTCAAAGTACTTTACGTGAGCACGATCAACTACAGGTAAATTTAACACTCATAATTTTAAGAATATGTCAAAGATTAATCAGAATAAAGAGAACAGGGAAATAACAATTTAAAAAAATCAAATAAATTACAATTGCAGTCCTTAAGATGAGGTAGTTAATCAAAGGCACATGGGAATAGATGGATTTTTATTTTGGACTTAAAATAGTTACATTTGAGGTACATCTGAGATCTTTATTGAGTTTATTCCTAGTTTGAGTAGCATAATGGTGAAATACTACCACACTATGCTTAAATATAAGTCTAGGTATTGCTAGCTAGTCCATCCCTATGAGTGTTGCTAGGTTTGTACTCTTCTATCATGTCAGACGTGTTTTGATCTTGAGCCATTAAGTGATTTACAAACAAGCAGAAGCTCTTTAAAAACAGTTGTGGAGCAGCTTGAGTCTGTCTGTCTTCTTTATTGCCAAATAAAATGACCTCCATTTAATCCTTATTTAATTAGAAGGATGTTGCGGCAGATCCAATTGTTTATCTCCTCAGTGCAGTGACACAGATGATCTATGGGATTGTAGTTGCTTGGCGAGATTGCTAAATATATCTGAGTGTCATCTGCATAACTGTAGTGGCTACATTGTTATTTTTCATGGTTTGGCCTAGAAGGAGCGTGTAGAGATTCGGCAAGAGTGGTCCGAGAACTGAGCCTTGGGGAACTTTGCAAGTCATGGTGGTTTATTTGATAATTTCCAATGATGTCAAAGTGGCCACTGCCTTCTAACTAAGACTTGGACCAGTCATGGCACTAAGACCTTGTAGAACCAGAACTGATATGTGAATTTGGACAATTTTTTATGCTTTTATGGGAGCCGTGTCAGTGCTATGATGTAGTCAGAAACCAGATTTAAATATTCAAAATAGCTATTGGAATACAGTTGCTGATTGGATTGAATGGATCAAGGTGGGGATAGACCCAGGACAGGACTCAAGGTTGACATACAGTAGGGCACACAGATACCATGGACTAGCTAGAAATGCCAGTGAACCTCACTGTATGTCACTGGATTGTTAAAAGAAAGCAGTCCATGCTGATGAAGCCAGAGTGACATGGGAAAGAGCTGCAATATCCATACACACACGATGGAGGTCAGCTTGGGGTCATTTGAGTTAAATTCAAATTCCTGAAGGAGCTGGCAGTAATGAGACATACAGAGAGATAGAAAATCTGAGAAAGAAGCTGTAATGCACATTTACAAACTCTCATGTAGGAAACAAATGATACATAATTAGTAATAACTTATCCCCGAGCAAACTCTATTCCTGGTTTATTTTCTTTGCCAGCGCATAACCTTCGATGCCTTTTCAGTCAGCCGTTCAAAAGCATGGAAGTGTAATGAATCATAGATTAAGCTGGGTCCTTCACAAGAGCTGATTGCGATGATTTGAGATTTCCCCAAACCCGTGAGCGATCAGGCCCCAGTGAAGCCTTGCATCACAAGTGTGCCGGAATGCCTCTGATTCCACGCAGAGTTCCGGCTTTTCACGGCTGGGAATCGGAGAGGACGATTTATTTGTGGGCAGTCCAAGGTATGTCTATGGTATTTAGCGCTGTGTGGGGTTTGGGATGGAGGGTACTGACTCCTGCTGAGTCACAGACTGTGATAATAACTGGTCGTGTTGTCAAGAAACTTTTTTTTTTTTAAGAAGTCCCACTTTACCCCCGCTACTACCTTCTCAGTCAAACTCACAGACAGGAATGGCTCGATTCACAAGCAGTCACGTCCTGATACCATGTGTTTCTCATTGCCTGCTTGTTCTAACCGAGAAATATTTCTTTAATCCTTTCGATGTAAACTCAAAACACACACTCAGACACAAAGGAACAAGTTTTATCTCCTGAACGACCATGAAATGACTGTCCCGCATTAGAATCAATTACCTGTAGATTCTCTTTCATCCTGCACACCTGGGAGGTGTTTTAAGGGTTAACATGCATTACGTTTCTTCAAGGGGATGTGAAAAGCATGAAACCTAGGACAGAAGGGTTCTAAATGAAGAAGGCATGTTCGAATAGGCCGTGTGTGTTTCAGGTGACCTCAGTAGAAAATGTAAATAAAATGACGTGCAAATAAGGTTTTGAATTGTGTTGCAAATGATTTTGTTTCATCTCTTTGGTGTTCCTGTCCGTTCAAAAGAAGCTGTGCTCCGAAAGATGTTTAACTAATTTTTATAACGGCTCCATGTGGCAAAACATAGTACCGTGACCAAACATCAAAAGATGGCAAATCGTTACAGCTACGTAATTGTCACCATAATCAAAGCAAGAAGCTGTATAAATGATTCCGGCCAGCATGAGTCCCCCGCTTCCTCAGTTTGTCTGCTCCAATCATTCAGATTCAGCCCGAAGAAGCTTATCCTTCAAAAGTAATGACTTTGTAAAATGTCAGTGGAAGAAGTACATCTAGCATCAGTTCAGTATTTCAGGATTTAAGATGGAGATTGTAGAGCTCTGCATGGGCTTGAATTGTCAGTCAGGCCTATCCCGGCCCGAGTATGAATATTAAGGAAAATTCTCCGCCCCAACTTGACTTGAACCTAACGCCATATTTTACGATGTGATGTTGTGTTGGCTCAAATATGCAAACACATGTTTGTATTCATATCTTTGTGGGGACCATCCGTCCATTTCTATGTGGAAAGCTCTAATGCTGACAATGATGACCTTGACCCCTACCCAGCCCTAACCTTAACCATAAGTAACCAAACTTTTGCAAGACTTTTGGCGTTTTTTAGTTTTTTGATTGCAGTCGTAGATTTTTCTAAAATTTGAGTTTCCATCCATAATATATACTTAACACACACACACATAATAAACACATGGATACTGTCTAACACACAAATATGATGTTTTGAAAGCCAAACTCGGCATTCATCATTATTGGATGGAATTACCACCTGTCAGTTTTCCCATCCCAGGCTGTTCTAGTGCCCTGGGCAAGATTCTGCTTCCCAAACCCCAACAGAAAACAATTTTTGTCAATTTATTTATATGACAAACATTTCAGTAGCATGGGTTATCTGGTTGCTAACTAGCTAGCAAAAGTTTCAAGAGAAAAGTAGTGAAATATTAAAACTAGCATAAATAACTGTAATTTCATGGGATACAAACAGAACTGTTTCTGCTGCTGTTTTCTCTCACTTTTTCGCACCCCCCTAATCCGGCAGCACCTTAGCCGATCGCCTGTGCGGCCTGTAAAGTAAAGCTGGCCAACCCTAACCCCTTTGGAATGGTTAAAGCTCTCCTATCGCAATATTACTCTTTCTATCCATGATGTACTTTTAGCTGTCTATCAGCATACCTTGACATTTGTGTGACATAAACTCCCATCTTCCCTATTTCCACCTGTTACAGTGTCTGCGAGTGGCCGGAGAAGTGGCTTAGAGGCTGGGGATCAGCTCCAGCAATCAGAAAGTTGCTGGTTTGAGTCCCGTGAATGCCGGGACTGAATGACGTCAATCTATATCCAGTCCTCTAGCTTTCAGAGAAAATTTGGGGGTTAGTGCTAGGATTGACCCCCCAGCCACTGGAAAAAAAGCTCGCACTGTTCTGTTCAGTGGTGTACTGTTGAGGTATCACCCACCACACAGCTGCCCTCAGATTTTTATCCCTGAGGGGTTTTGCTGTATGGAGGGTGTGGTAACATACTGTAATCAGTGCATGCTCCTTACCTCTCTCTACAAAATAATGCCACAATGCAACAATAAGCCTCAGCTAAACATGAATGAAAAAAAATATAATCCCATTCTGCTGGCAACTTGCAGGAGCACAGGAGCTTGTTCATCAGCACCCTTTGCTGTACTTCATTTGAACATTAAATGGTATTAGTCGTGTTGCTTTTTAAACCTTTTACTCATATTCTTAGCTGCAGGCATAAGTAAAATGCATAACTCACCTGGATATCAAAGTAAGAATTAAGTGAAAAATAGGTTCAGATAATCACCGTATTGTGCCACATCCATTCTGTTTGCAGGCTCAGTTGCAGATTAGGAAATCATATCATAAAATATTCATTCCGCTTATTTAAAGGGTCACCAGACATCGCCTGATTTAGTGCTTACTGTTCCATATAAAACAACTTTATTTTATGTCAGCCTGTCAAATAATCAATTTTAAGCAATTTCCCCATGTCACCTCTCTGGCATTTTCCACGGCTCTAATTACTGCCCGGTCCTTTAAAAAACACCTTATCAGATTGTTCCTATTTCACTCACTTTAATGCAATATTGCTCAAAAGGATCTGTTACACTGGAATGCTTTGTGAAGACGCCTCCTTCTTCGGCTCCCAGCAGGATCCCTCGAACTTTGTCTTCTATCAGTTAAAGGGCATTAGCCAATAATGTGGCGGGCTTTAGGACACATTACGTCAAATTGAATTATATCAAATTGAAATCGAATAGCCTTATTTCCCCTGACTCTCCATCTCTATCAAGGCGCCGCGTGTTCCCACATGTGTAAATGTCTTTATCTTCCCACCTTCCTGGACGTGGAAAAAAATGAGGTTATTCACTAAAGCTTCTTTATTAAAACCAGAGAAGTTACACGTCCATATTTACTCTTGCCCTGCTATAATAAAGAGGGTCATTAAATGGGAAATAAATATCAGTGGTCTCTGATATGAGAGATTAGCGGGGAAATCCTTGTGTGATGATTACAGTGACATGTTCACATTCAGGGGAAACATATTGTAAACGGAGTTTCTCTGTGTTTATAGAAAGCGACGAGTTTGCCGGGGGACCAACCACAAACTTAATCTTCCACATAAACAGATGGAAGTCTGAAAGCCAATACAAGCCGTTTAATAATTACTGGATTTTTGTCTCTACCAGGGCAGAGAAGCTGGGGGAAATGGTTGACTTTGATGAAATTAGGCCGCTTGCCACTAATTTTTGATTTTGATACTGTTTGACAAAACTGTGTCCTCTGCCCCATGTCCTGGGAAGGCCTGAAATCCCTCCGTTAGCAAGGGTACGGACGCTGTAGCTTTAACAAGCCTTTGCATTATGGTCCACATGATGCATGAGGAGCCAATAGGAAGAGGGCAGGTGATCATGCTTGGTGTCTTGGGTCTTAGAAAGACCATCAATAGTCTTGGACCAATAGGAAGAGGGCAGGTCATCATGCTGGGTGTCTTGGACCTTAGAAAAAGCATCTATACTCTTGGACCAATAGGAAGAGGGCAGGTCATCATGCTGAGCGTCTTGGACCTTAGAAAGAGCATCAATAGTCTTGGACCAATAGGAAGAGGGCAGGTCATCATGCTGAGCGTCTTGGACCTTAGAAAAAGGATCAATAGTCCTGGACGAATAAGAAGAGAGTAGGTGATCATGTTTGGGGTCCACAAAATTAACATGCAGGGCTGACCCCCCATGATCCCATGAGGGAGGGGTTTCTAGCAGTGGGTGAGAAGACCGGATCTCATTTTACACCAGGGGATGAGGGAAATGGTTGGGGGCGGGAGGGGGGGGAGATCATCGGCTGAACATTCGAGATGAGAACAAAAGAAAATGTTTTTCCGGATTGTTTGTTGACTTTAGCATGAGGTATGGCCGATTCGTAAGACGGGGATAATGAAGACAAGATGGGCAGGAGCGAAGGCAGAAGATGCCCCCCCCTCACCTAACTTACACATGGCCAGGCTCTGACAAGGCCACAGAGCCAAGCCGATACCCCCCCCCAGCCCTTTTGTAATCAAACACTTATCTGTTATTTGAATCTGTGACATAATAATTGACAGCACATTTCACTGCTCTTGTCAAGACCTTTAACATTATTTTCTTTACAATTTTAGTTTTTATTCACACTGACTCTGTAGAAAACCATCTACACATATTCATTGTATCACTCAAGCATACTGCCCCATGAAGGCGAAATGCAGCAACTGCACTGACACTAAGACTCAGAAAAAGGGCTTCGAAGTTCTTTGACTGTCCATTGACATGTGTAGCAGGTGGCTAACAGAGAGCGTCTTCTTCGAAACGGAGCGTACTTGAACTAAAGTATTTTGTCATGAGATAAATTAGACACAATTTCAGTCATAACCGAACTTTGATAAAACAAGCTGTTACTGTATTTTGGCTTGGAGCAGCAGCATACATATACACACAGAGTATAAATACGTCTGTACTATACAGGTTAGCATAAGGCTAAATCCCCTCGCTGCCTCCTTGATATGCACTCTGTGTAAATACACTTCAGGGGGGTTGTTTTCAGAGCACCGTGACATGGTTCTGCTTTGGTTTTTTTTTTTGTTAACTTACCTTTCATGTCGGTTATTTAGCTTTCGGGCGGATTTAATAAGCCGGGGGGTGTGAGCGGGGCACAGCAACGCGACAGCGTTCAGTTCAAACAAGCAATTAACTTTGTTCCAGTTCCGGTGAGAAAAGGCTCCTTTTACCTGAGGACGGCTGATCCTTCCAGTGGTCTGCTAGTCTGCTAGCTTGCGGGCGCTGAGACCCAACGGGGGGGGGGGGGCTGCAGATATTAGCATATTATCAAGCATTTAATTGTGATTGAGTTATTAGCGACACATTACACACCTTTCAGAGAAACGTGCAGAAATACCAGGCGTCTGGGTGAGGCCCAGGGGCCTTTAAAGTTTCCGATTTGCGTCGTTGTTTCAGTAAGCAGTAAATCTGGCTCCGTTTCCCAGCACACGCCTCTGGTGTCCCTGGCCCTTTCCAGAGAGACTTCAAACTTGTTTTTTCTTTTCTCTAGTATCAACTGAACCTCCTTGTAAGTGCAGTGGATAAGGCATTGTCATTTTTTTTTTGTTTTGTTCTTAATAGCAGCTAATGCCATCTGTTAAACCGAGAGTCACTTTGACTTTTGCACAGACAGGAATATATTCCTTCCTGTCCTGGGAGTTCCTCTGCCTTGTGCCTTATGCTGCCTGGCACAGGATTCTCCCTGCCCCCCCCCGCCGCCATGACCCTGCTCTGGATAAGAGGTTGGAAGATAGATGGATGGATGGATGAACTGAGTATTAAGCTGTTTGCAATTTCTATGATATATTTGCTGCAGAGCAACAATTCATCGCTAATGGCATCTCTACCGAGGTCCTAAAAAATTATCAAAATCATCCAAATGCTGCTCTGGAGATGCGGCCAAATGAGCTGGTTCCCGCAGGATTACCGGGAATGGAAGCAGGCCTCTCTGACAAATGCTGCACATTTATATAAAAAAAACCCCACAAAATTAAGCATTATGTAACGTACAGATCGGCTCACGCGATTCGACTAAATTACAGGAGAAAAAAAAACGTACTGCTCTGCATCAGAACGACCCTCGTTCAGCATCCTTTAAAAAAAAAAAATACGGTCCTCCTATCCGTTGTTCGTGGGGAATCGGAATCCCATTAAGATATGGAATTTCCCTGGCTGCAGCAGAATCTGACTGGGTCCTTTAGGGAGGGGGGGAGTGCTGGAGGGATACGCATTGTTCAATCTCAGCTCCTGGCCGGGATGCTTGCTGACCGCAGGGTCATCTGCAATCGGTCCCCACCGCCGGACAGGTTCTCGCTAACCGCTGTCGCCACGCGTTGCCTCTCAGCTCCGCTAAATGCGCATGGACACTCGATACCGCGGTTCGCAGAAACCTGCGCTCGGTCCTTTGATAGTGGTGAAAAATGGTGCCAGAAATCTCAGTGTATTAGGAATACTAAGCGGGGGCAATGGGTTCAGAGCCTCGTCGAGATTTACTGTACAACCACCCGGCGGACCTCTGGCCCCTCATCCCTGTACCCAGGCCACCTCTGTAAGGCACTTTATAAACAGTGCTATACAAATAACGATCGATTGATTGAAAGATTGGTTTAATCCAACATGGAGAGTGTGTTCCAGGCTCATTCCTTTGCTTTGGGGCCCCCGGTCCGGTTTGGGGGGTATGGCAACACAGCAGTATATGTTCACAGGAGTGGGAGCCCCAAGGTGTGGAGTAGGTTGGGGGGGGGCACATGTTTGTGTTCAAGGCTAGCCCCTCCTCCCCATGCGAACACAGCCATGTCAGCAGAGGTCACATTCTTGCGTGCATTTATATATTATGTACCCCAAGAGGCGGATGCTCTGATTGGCTGCCAGAGGCATGGAGGGTGTCACATGATCGGATATAGGTCCTCCATAATAGGTCCTCTGGCTTTGGGTGTTGGGTGGTGCCACACAGGGAGATAGATGGGTCTTCTGGTTAAGCCAGCAATGCCTCACCGTTGACAATAACGCCATACATTGGATCATCCCATTCAAAAGAAGGTCAGAACTGGAACACCTGTGACTGGACAGGCCTGACCCAAAGGGGCGGGGCCAAAATGCAAGGCCGCCCCTTCCAGTCCAGGTGGGAGGGCAGCCAAGCGCTCAGGCACTGTCTCTGCCGTAAGGAAAGCCGAGCTTCTGACTGGCCGCTGGGAGAGGAGACAGCTGCCACGCTTCGGGCCCAGCGGGGGGTGGGATTTATATGGCGCCAAAACCCCCTCAGTGACCCCATTCCTACTGGCGTGCAGTGCACACTGACGGCTCCGTGGGAGAAGCCCCTCAACGAGAGATGCACACTTCCTGGTGGCTGAAAAGAGTGATTTCCCTCCCGGAATGTTCTATCTCCATTTAGTGCACAGACACATTCATATTCATACAGCTTTGCTCTATTAATATACAGTTAGCGATGGAAAGAAAATGTACCGAAATTGCGATAATGTACAATTATGTTAAGGTATGCAAACACTGTTATCTCCATCACTATTTATTATTTACAGTAAGCTTGTATAACGGTGTCTTATTAGCTGTTAATCGTCTCCCGTACACGGAAGTAATTACAGTGTTTGTTTACATACATTTATATGGATGAAAATCATTTCATGCATATTAATCACATTCGTTTAAATATTTAGCATAATAACGTTTGATTTTCCAATTCACTTATCCGGCAAATAATGTGATTATTGGTCAGGTAACTAATCATTCCTCCCTTTTGATGCTAAACGTGCCTCCGTGGGATCTTATTTAATACATTCTGATACTGCATTTTTTTTAAAATATGGAAGTCATCCAGTATTTTGGAAAAAAAAGTACTTGATAGCTATAATGATTTCTGGGGACATCTCCATCCGTCTCTTCTGCAGCATGGAGTCAGTGCAAGGCCTCAGAGACTTTGAAGCCATGTAATCAAAGACCCTTTGAAAATGGCTAAATCGAGTTGGGCTCCAGCATCCCTTTGGAGAAGTCTGACATTCTTCCGAGGCTTGTTTAGCGGTGTTTGGCGTGAGGAAGTCCGTTTTGGCTGAAGCCATTAGCCCGCGGCGGTATAATTGGAGTCAGATAACGATTCTTAATTTGGACGCTGGCTCCGTCATAAAGGAGTTTTAAAAATTGATTGGGAACTTGCAGGGATGCTGGTAACGGGTTACAAGCGCCCACCCCCATCCCCCCATCAACATCCTACCAATTTAAACCCCTCAGAACCCAGGGAGTGGTGATTTATCTGCCTGCCACTTAGGCTGTCAAAGGTGTTTAGCTTTGCCGTCCTATGAAAACAGCCGCCACCGCCCCATCTATCTGCGACGGCGGCGGC
>JAODJW010000043.1:9764008-9776234 GCA_026777045.1 Hyperopisus bebe
GGGGGGGGGGGGGGGGGGGGGGGGGGCGGACAGAGGCCGCAGAGCGTCTACCACTCACGAAGACAGAGGGCGCCCTTCCCATTCTCACAGAGGGCGATGAAGGTCTTGAGAAATCAAAGACCACCCCGAGAGGAACAGAGGCCAGCATTTAAAATGGAAAAGAGACGGAATTAATGCCGCTTTGGCCAAGAGAGTATTTTTCCGAGTCTCTTTGAGCGGCAGAGAGCCTCTGTTACCCATCGCTGCCTGACAGACTGAGTGCGGGGAGGCTTCAGAGACGAACGCCAGCAACGGTTCAGAAACAAAAGCGATGACAGGATCGTTTATGGGAAGGAGGCATGAATGCAGGCAAACGGGCCGCGCCGGCGAGGGTACGGAGCCCAAACGCTTCACGGCACGCAGGACCACCCTCCTGAAGGCTGTGCGGGAGTCTCTGTCAGAATCTGGGGCGATTAACGGCCCCCTTTGAAGGCACAAAGGAGGAACGCACTTCTGACACTCACAGTCGTGCCATTTCCACCCGAAGCAGCACAGAAATCTTCTGTGGCCCTTTTCGAACATTATAAACTGTATTCACAGCAACACAGGCAAAAACGTTACTAACCGAAGACTGATGTCTGACGACGATGGAAATAATTTTATAAAATTTACTTCAGGTATTTACCCTCTTCGGTCTGGTCTTCAGTAGAATGCTTTGGTCTCTCAATACCATGAAACTTCTCTATGGAGACAGAAGAGATCCAACAACTGTTGTCCATTTGTTTAGTCATGTGAAGTGATGGTCACGTGATGCGGAGGTGAAAGGTCACGGGAGGACACACTGTGACGGCAACACCCGTAGCTCACTTTTTATTCTCTGTGACTATGTGTAATTTAAAAAGACCCACAGCATCAGTAAAACTCCCCCTCTGAGGCTGCTCTGTTTAGTATTATAATTGTCTAATATTGACAATTTAATACTACAGGCATGTGTACAGAACAAACTGTGCATGTTAGCGGAGGGGAAACGCCATCTTCCTGAAGCGCTGCGGGGGCCGTGCCCACTGGCTGGTGCCCACGGGGCCACCTGGGAACACGACGCCGCCACGACGCCGGCGAGGGGGAGGGAATCCCCATGCTCACGTGGCCAGCCGGGCGGGAACAAACGTGATTTGAGAACGAGAGGGACAGAGCTGTCGGCATAACGGACAGACGATGCCAGTGCAGCTTAGAGGTCGGGGGGGGATTGGGTTGGCTGGGAACGGACACTGTCTCCAACTGCACATGCAAGCGCACTTAACATACTACAGGAGTGACATCGACTGCTGTGCTGACAGCTGTACCCAGGTTTTGGGACAGCCGACTGCCCCCATATCAGGGCTGCACCTATACTGAGCGTCTCTCTATTCAGTTTGAAGGCTCATCTTCTCTTACTTTTGCTCAGCTTTTGCAGTTCTGTTCTAATTTCCATCCATCCACCCATCCATCCTGTATTATTCTAATTCCTATCTTATTTATTGTGTTTCGTCCAGCATTTTGGTCAACTTCTAAATTTTGATTCAATTCCAATTGATGTGACGGTCCATGCTGCTCCAAAAGCTGACCAACCAATCAGAAGCTGCAACTGATCAGCCACACCCCGACCTGACCAACCAATCAGAAGCTGCAGCAGATCATCCACACCCCGACTGTGACTGCTTGACCTGTAATGGAAGTTGATCTTGTGGCATTTTGCGATTGTCAGGTAGCGGTGTAAACACGGCAACTTGGGGGGGCGGCGGGGGCGGTTTAATGATGGGGTGAGCAGAATTCAAAGAGCAGTAATAAGTACATACCTAAAAGAACGTGCCATTCCTGTGAAGACGCTCCGTGTCAATGCGCATTACGGCACCAATCACAGCCCCGGTTTCAGCGGGCCCGTCTCGTGGAGTTTACGCCGACGCCCTCCGACTTTAAACGCCCTCGTATCGCACAGAATTATTATGCTGCCTCCTCATTACAGCGGCGAAAATACAGCAGAACTTAAACCCGCGTATGTTAAAACCGCTGGTGTGACCGTATTCATCGAAGTAACAGGCGCCGGGCGATTTTAAACGCCTCTGTGATGATTTATTAATGGAATTCACGAGAGTGTTTACCACGACTCTATACCGAGAGACGGATAAGCTACATCGCGGAGATGGCTCAAAAAATATAAATAGATAAAAATAAAAAGACGGAGCGCGGCCGGGTTTGTCCTTTAAACGGATCCGGTTGCGGAATGCTGCCACAGAAGCTATGGCATGAATCCGGAACAAGGGGAAGGATGTTAAAGACCCCCCCACAAAACAAAAGAGAAAAATGGGAAGTTTACAACTGCTAAAACTCAATGAAAAGTATAACAAAGGCAGAGCTGGGCTTAGGGAGGGTGGAGGCCCCACCCAATAAGAAGCCATTCCTAACGTGTTAAAATTGATCAAATGGAAAGCAGTGAATAGAAGGGGGGGGGGGGGGAATTAAGCTGAGGCAAAAAGTGTGACTTGGATTTAATATTTTATAATTGCCAAGGGACATTCTGAGATCAATGCATTTTTGCCTGAGACATACATCAGAAAGAGATGTACTTCAGTCTTTTTTAGGGAACTTCAGTCTATTTAATTCTGCTGTCTGATGCATGTGAAATAGGCCTTTCTTGGCCTTCCTCTGTACCTCCTGGCGCGGCTCGGGGCGGGAATTACCATTGTTAATGGGCGCCATTGGAGGGACTGGGCGTGGGGGCCAATAAGCCGTCCTTGGTAATGGATGGGCTTGTTTATTCGCCTGCGCCGTTTTTTTGTCCATGGCTAATTTTAGCTGCACCGCCTTTAATGGTGAGAGAAAAAAAAAGATGCATCAATAAGAGCACGTCGAAACTCAGGACGCGTGACTCACCTCGCCGTAAACAGATGGGAGTGGAATGGGCCGGAAACGGGGGGGGGATGCAGAGGGTATACAGACTGCCCTGTGGACGAGGTCTCAGGCTTGGGGAAGATCGTCCCTGAGAGTCAGAGTCTGCTCATCACCTCTCACGGAGGAAACGACTCCCAGAAGGCCAGGTGATAAGCTCGCTCTCCTCAATCTCCCAGGGACTCTCTGACAAACACAGACCCAAAACGCCTCTGTACCTCATTAAGCCTCAGTTAGGGTGCTTAAATCAACTCCACCTAGGCTCGAGCAGTATCGCATAAATACAGACGCTCCCTGGGATAACACGGACCGAGTTACAACGTTTCGACTTTACAATAGGTCTATGTTTTTTTTTCTTCAGTACATTATTCAAGAAATTACATGACATATTCAACACTCTACGAGAAAATAGGCTTTGTGGTAATGATTTTGCTCAACTGTAGGCTAATCTAAGTATCCTAAGTATGTTTAAGGTAGGCTAGGCTAGGTTATGATGTTTGTTAGGTTAGGTGTACAGTATCAAAATGTATTTTTGCCTTCTGATTGGTTTATTGGAATGTAACCCCATTGTAACCTGGGGAGAGCCTGTACCGTCAAAAGCCACTGTATAACGCATGGACAGCATGATGGTACGAAAAATTAGATACTGCCAAAGTCAACCTCTACTTCATCTAAGGCGTCACCATCAGATTTTTTACTTTTTTTAATCCACATTTACTCACATACTCACTTCTGCACTGAACATACCACCTTTGTGTTTCCCGCATGCGAATCCTCCCCCAGGCCTTGGATAATCTCCTGAACTTGCCCCCCACACACCCCGCTGCGCGCTCAGCTGGGAGATGCCGGCGACCAGACGCTCTGCCGAGACGAGGATCCGTCTTAGGTGCGGACACTAATTAGCGATTAAACACCTTCATATTCCTGCCTGACGAGGGTTCGCAGTTATCTGACTGTTAATGTTACACGTGAAAGATTCCAACATATTACGCTCGGATGAATTAATTGTACATTTGTACTGTCAGAACTGCAGAATTGTATCTATGGGCCAAAAAAAATTAAATTCGGTATCTGTCGCTGTGCTCACCTGAGGACCATTTAGCTAACTTACGTCGTCTGCTACGGACGATGCTTCACAAATATTGCTATAATAAATTACGCTGACAAATACTGCAAATTCAGATGATGTAAATCTACTCATTTTAATATTACTAATTTTATTCCAGCTAGCTAAAAATTATTACTGAAAGATGAAGGGGTTCAGTAACAGCAAATCCAAGCAACGGTATGGTGTACGGTGTCTGTAGGACACAGTACAGTGGGACTGATCCATCATAACAACAAAATTTATGTCTTATATTGAAGACGAAGCCCTGCATGGCCCAATCCGTATGTCCTACAACAGATGGATGTCTATGAATATTCATGAGCGGTAATATGGGTCTGTTGTAACGGTTTGTCGGCCTGCTATGATCAATCTTCTTGCCCCCCAGACATAAAGCCCTTCATCAGAAACTTTGGGGCTCATCCACACTTGTCCAGGTTGCTGCTGCTGACCAACACAAGCCTGCGAGCGCAGTGTGGGCATGGAGGTTGGCACAGTGCCCTGCTCTCTGTGTGGGTGGGCGGAGTAAACAAAGAGCATCCAATTAACCTTCAGTACAAACCAGACGTATTTTTTCCTTTTATGGAAATGGGGTTAACCAGGTGTCCCATGGGGTAACGTATGGATGGGATTGCCATAGAAGGAAATATGTACATACATAATTCAATACTAAAAGGCTTTTAAAAACATATATGCCTATAAATATACTCATGACAATAAGGCATCGAACAATGTTATCAATACCTATTTCCGAGGGCCAGCACACAGAGCCACCAAATAATTTACCAGAACCTCAATTCCAACTCTGGTCTTTGTGCCGGACTGATGCTCATTCAACTGCCTCAGCTTGCATACAATATGGCTGCCCTCACCCTAGCTGCGCTGCTGCCCCCTACAGGCCCAGGAGACTGCAGAAATTCCAGGTGCCACCTGCTCATCTTGCGCACTCCTCCCACAACAAGGTTCCGGTATGAGGTTATTCTGAGCGTGTTAATAATTAAAGGACATTACGTGGAAAGGCAGTCCTGGGGCCCAGACACCAAGAGAGCTCCTGCTGGCAGGAAACAGCCAATGACAAAATAGCATGTGACTACATTCACTTCCACCCATTTCCTGTCATCACACAAAAACCGCAAACCCTTGGTGTAGGGAAACCAACCAACTCAGTGTCCGGAAAAGTGCTAACGGCTCCAGAATCGGTGTGCGACCCCTCGACAACGACCGTGGCGGCTACAATAAAGTGCGAGATCGGTAGAACAAAGTGGATGCGTCTTCATTAACAGACACAAAGAGACCTCCCTGCCGCATGAGGATCAGCTCGGACTCATTTCACAGCCGCCTCCCTTTGCCGCTGCCTCTCAGGGCCGAATCGGGGGTGGGCTCTGAAATTATTCACTAGCTTTAATAAAGTCATTACAGCGCATGGCAGGGTGTGGAGAGACCCCCCCTCCCCCCCCACCAATCAAAAAAACTCCACAGCCATAAAAACGTGAGGGGAAACCCGAGGTGAGAAGAATCTTAAGAAAGTAGTAAGAGGTGGGACGTACCAAGTGTGCAGGGGGCTTCATCTGACCACAGACAAAGCAGCGGAAGAGCTCATCTGCATGTCCCCCCCCCCGGCTCCCCCGAGCGCCCGGCAGTGGGCCGGCCCATTGCTGGCTGGAGCAGAGGCCTGGCAGCACAGTCCCTCCACGTCCCCAACTCACAGGGAACCGCAGAACCTCCCACTCCTCACCAGTATAATTATATCAAGATTAACAAGGGAGGTAATTAATTTCCTTAAGATGGGTATCTTTCAGGCGCCTCCGGCTCAACTTTGTTGTCAAAACTGTATATTTAACCGTTATTAAAGTGCAAACTTAAGGCAGCGACGGGAAACTCACTCGGTATACGGAGAATAATTTTATTTCGCCGTCTCTGATAGCGTACGGAGACTCATAAACTCCCCAGCTCACAAACCCGTTACATTCCAAATGTTAACTAAGCCGCCCGTGATGAAAAGGCTGCTTAGATTCTCAGCAAAGGGCAGAGAAACATATTTAACCTTTAGGGATGCTGAAACACATCGCCAACGATCATGACGGCTTTTTTTCCCCCCCCCCCCCCCCCCCCCCCCATGATGGTTACACGATTAATAACAATGCATATCACGCATAAAATCAGCCCTTCAAAAACAAAGCTTTATATTCAGCAATGTGTAGGGCAAAATGCTGCGCATTTCATCTTGAAATTCGATTTAATAACTCAGATGATCTTGCTGATAATCGTCCCGGTAGAAACGGGGAATTACCTGCTTCCGCTGAGGCAAGCAAGGAGCAAAACTGCTATTTTTTGTGATGCCTGGATGCAGAAGTCAAACTTTAATAAGATCTTTAACGTGATTAACGGGCCTCCGAGTTGTGTCTCCGGCTCCCAGGCGGGTCAGTCGTCGTTTAAGGTCACAGTCAGTACCCACAATGCAACAGTGGACTCCGTTAGTCAGACGCCGCGGAGTCACAATGGCAGCCGGTCAGGTGTCCCGCTGGAAGCAGCACCCAGTCAGATGGCAGCCATGTGTAACTATATACTACCCTGGCGCACAGCTCTATCAATCAAACCCCCCCGCGCCTTCAGCCACTCTGACGGGATAAATGAGTTCAAATCCGACCAAAGCTGTTCCTTAGCACCCCGCCATTAATCTTCCCGCTTAATCCAATAAGGGGACAGGGAGAGGAAGGGGACTCCTTGGCAAATGATAAAGGCATTCCGACGAGAATCCAGGTGCAATTCCAGTAACAGGTAAACTTGGTCTCGGGCTACCAGAGTGGCGTCAGGAATCCAACACTGTTGGGGGACCTTTGCAGATCTAACCCACACACGCATACTGTACACTAACAGGCCAGTTTATTAGGTACACCTGCCTGCTAATTTAAACAACCTGCCTCCCCCCCCCAAAAAAAAACAGCAAAAGTCAACAAATACAGCACACAGACCGAATCAAGCGGTTCAGTTACCGTTTTGGCTGTATAGAATGGCTAAGATGCGGGATCAAAGCAATTTGAAATTTCGTGCCATCGTTGGTGCCAGTCAGGGGGGGTCCTAGCCTGTCAGAAACAGCCATTTTTCCTAGGATTCTGAAACACTACAGTGTATAGAATTTACAGAGGATGGTGCAGAAAAAAAATAATCTAGTTAGTGGCAGTCCTGCGGGTGAAGACGTCTTGTTAATGAGAAGCCAGAGGAGAATAGTCAGGCCTGTTAAAGCAAACGAGATGGTCACAATGGAAAAATAACAGCTCAGTACAGCAGTGATGTGCAGACACTCCTCTGAATGTACAGCGAAAGGCGAAAGTGGGTCCTGCCTCGGAGTTGCTTGGTATACCTAATAAAGTGACCACTGAGTGCATGTATAATCTGTATTTCTCCAAATAATGTACAATTTTTTCCCTTAAATTTACTTTTTATCTCCAGTTTTAGAGGTAAAAAGAGAATGTGTTGCCAGACTTTTCCTGAGAAATTCTTGGTGTGAGATCGATTTTTTCAGCTTGGGTACTCCGTAATTACCGCTTGCATTCAACAAGACAGTTAAATGTGCAAATCTATGTATTAAAAACTGTGAAATTAAACATGATTGTATGTTTATTGACCTGGAGAAGTTTCAACAAAATCCACTATTATTCGTTATACAGTCTATTATAGGGAAAGTCGAACTTAAGTGTAAAAGTGTTTTAATGAACTCAAAAGTGATTCAGGAAACTTTATGGTAAAATGAGATTTATAACATAAATAATCGAGGTCTAGTAGTGCAATTATCAGGAAAAAAGACATATAAATTTCTTTTTTCAAGGATTTGTGGTCGGGCAGAGAAGTGGCCACTCCTAAGGGACCTTTGACAGGGGCAGGCTTATTTCTAGTCCTCTAATGTCCTTCCAGTACCCGTCCATCCAAGTAACTTCTCCATGGTGTGTGAGTGCTTTCAAAGCACCGTTTATTTGGAAAATGCATGGTGACATTCGGAGCAAAACAAACAGGCCTTTTTCTGGAAGCCAGGTGACGTTTTCCGATACACACCCCCACGGGTCCATCCCTGCCACCCAGGAGCATGTGGGACGTGGATTAAAACCCAGAGGAAGGGCCTTAGGGAACAGGAAGGGGAGGTAAGGTCAAGTGGGATCACCGGTCAACCTCGGAAGCGGATTTTTGGCCGCACAGCGGTCAGAAATGACTTCATGTTTCGCTCCAATTTCATTCTCGATCCCCAGGCTTCTGTACGGAGGGATGTGCGATGTTGGCGGTCTCCTGGGCTCGCCTAGTGAAAGAAGCCGTCAGCTGTGGGCCATGATGGTTGGGATGTCAGTCAGGCGCCTGCCAAAACAGGGGCCGTGAGCAGATGGGACTGCCGATGTGTCTTTCCCACTGTTTTCTCCAGCAGAGCAAAACTATCTGACAATCATTCAGCGCCGCCCAGCAGCACCGACCTGCGTTTTGAGCACCGGGGCCCGGGGAGGACGGCTTGAGCAGATCAGGCCTCCGTCCGCCCTGCGGGGCGCATACAGCCTCTGCCTGCTTGCTGCAAGGCAGCAAGGGAGAATGACTGACCTAAACTCCACGCCGGTGCCTCCCCTCGAGTACCATCAGAAAGGCCTTGTTTCCAATCCTGTACTAGGATTGGGAGTCACGGGTGATTTGCTTACCCCCCCCCCCCTCCCCCAAATACTCCTACTTCATTACAGGCCGTAATAGGCCTCCCACAAGGCCACATAAAGCCCCCACCGTGAGCCAAATCACAGTGCCAAGAAGACCAATAATGAACTGACATATACACCACATGCAAACAGGCCCGGGGACAGTGGGCGCAAACCGCATGCAGTGCAGCTGAGAAGAGTCAGCTGACGTGAAGCAGGTTCCCCTGAGCGCCGTCCGTGCTGCGATCTGCGGGTTACGGCGCTCCTCTTCCGACGCCGGCCCCTTAATTGTTGCCATGGCTCCTTATGCGAAGTCGACGCTGCGCTGGTGTGGTCCCTGTGCACTCGGGTCACGTCCGCAGGTCCGTCAGGGAAGCACTGCCGGTGTTGGGCTCGTTCTTCACCGGCATGCTTCAGATGCCGGCTCGCCGTCCAGTGCTTGTCATGCCACAGGTATGTGAAGAGAGTGGCATCGTGAGGTTTCCGCGGTCAGACCCGTGTGTGACTAGGAGCCTGATGGGGGCTACGGCGAGACCGTGGGGGAGGGGCCGGCCCTCGGAAGCGCACAGAGGGGTGGAGGAGATAGCGGGACCGGAAGACTTGGGGAATGATTAAAAGCCTGGTCTGGTTCAGGGACAACCGTAAAATAACTTAACTGTGTTTAAGAATCCCACACGCAGCCCGACCTGGGGTGGCACAGCTTTATGTCTTAGGTTTCAGCTTTGTGGGTATAAAATAATATCCTGGCGAAGCACAATCTGGGCCTGGTCCAGTGTTTCTGTGCCATGATTTTTGTGTGCATGTGTTATGTACCAGTAATATACCAGTAGCCTCATTTACTTCAGGGAAACAACAGGCATAATTTTGATAATTGTTTGGATAATTACGCATGCTGTGTGTTCTGGCACAGTTTGCTGCTGTTCTACAAGAGTTCTCACATGGAATTTCATTATATGTTGCTTCATTGACAGTAAAGGTGTCCTGTGTCTTATAATTAATTAAGGGAGGCAGTATAAATTTGACAAACGGAGCAGGAGGGTGATTTCAACGGGTCCCTTCTGGTGGCTTTTACGAACAGTGGAAAAATGACGAAAAGGCTCTTTTGACATTCTTGATGTTACCAGCGTGCCGGTGTAGTGTGGTCTTCTGAGAGTTGAACAGCAGTGTAAAAGACTGTGGTGTGAACCAGACAGATTCTTGTGGTCTTTTGGGAATGTTTAAGGTCTGTACTGGCACTAAATCACACGTTTAAAGCTAAGAAAGTTCATTTTGAAACAATAAACATGGACATTTAAAGAAGGCTTCTCCAAGAAGGCTTTTCTATGCTTTCAGTGGGACATAATCATGTGAATTTTTTCTCTTATTACAGCTATTACCATCATCATTTTCCCCCTAAATGACAATTACAACTGTTTTAACAAAATCCAAAATTCTCTGAAGGAAGTACGGACCGGGGACTGTTTCTGTGGATGTGTTCGCCTCCCAAGAAGTGGGAAAGGTTAGTCTTCAGTATGTCGGCTCTCTCAGGGACATGTGCAGTATGATATCGAGTTTCCTATTCTGGGAGATTCCCTCCGTCTGTGGTCAGCGCTCGGACTCCCGGGTGAAACGTATATTAGCGGGCGAGCATGTCCACCCTCTGATCCAAGCGGAGAAATCGCGCCAAGACACACTGGAGTTGTTTTGCTTGTTTCGACCGTGAAAAGGATATCCCAGAAGAGCCTCAGGCCAACTTCTGAACGGAGGTCAACAGACACAAACGCTTTGGCCTGCTCTATTTTTTAACCCATTTGATTGGCTTGATTCGTGCTATAAAAGCGAGGTGTAGTACCCTGCCCAAGGGTGCAACAGCATTTCCCAACATTCCCGTCTCTTGATTTCTCATCCTGGCAGGAAATATGTCACTACACTGGTATGTACGATCACATGTACTGTACTTTCAATCTAAGCGTACATTTAACATGCTGATAATGGCTATTTTTTCATATTAATGAGTCGTCAGTATTAATGCGTGCAACTATCTGAACACTTCTGGGGAACCTGTCTCGTAAAATTTATTTTCAAAGGTGCGGAAGAGCAGCAACATGAAAACCTAAATAGAGGAACTAACATTTCCTGTAGGGAAAAAAAAATAACCTCTTATGTCAGACTTTTTTGGAAGCATTTCCTCTACACCCTATCCTGATAAAATTAATTAATAACCTGCTCAATGGAATAATGTTTCAATACTGAGTTGTTTTTCAGGAAATACCTTTCTGGCAGCCTCGGGCCAGAGACACGACCACTCATTTTTAAAATTAAAATTAACTCCCTGACTGCAAGAATCATGCGGACAAACGCACTACTTTTACTGAAATGGATAAATGAGATGAACCTCTTGAACGTTATTCACCATTTTCATATTGTATCAAAAACCCACTTTGCTATATACTTCTGTTTTAACCCCAAATACATTGAACTGTTCACCTGCTCTTGGACTTCGTATTTTGCAATATTGTGACATCAAAGGACGCTGGTCGCCACGGCGATTTGTCAGGCCTGAGGGGAACCGCAGATGGCTGCGACAACGCGCCTGTATGTATCAGCGCGCTAATTTGGCCATTAAAGGCAGTTCAGGCCTCAGAAGAGTTTGACAGAAGCGTGTTCTTTACTCCCTGGGGGAAAATGTGGCGAGCGACTTGCGAACTGTGAGACGGCAAGAAAAGGTGAGAGAGGGAGGTAGCTGACCTGGAGTGACAGGGGAGTGTTTGAGTATTTTTGTTGGCGTACGGCGAGCGCTCGCGGACGAGCGGGAAAGTCATCGACAGCGCTATTCTTTCCTTGGAGCCAAGAAAGCCGAGAATCAAACGAAAGACTTTTGTCTGTCACTTGTGAATTCGTTTTACTGCTTTTCCTCTTCCCCCACCCTCACACCTCCTGTGTTTAATTCTTAAATGAAATAAATGTTAGCTGCCTGAATGTCATCTTGTCGGTTTTTATGAAGTGTCCCGTTCGTGCATAGCGCCGTCCAGCCCCCCGCTGTACAGGAAAGTGTGACGACGGCGTGAAATCCATCCGCACCCAGCTGAACATATTTCGTCTTCCGCCAATGCCTGTTTTTGGTTGTAACTCAGGGTTCTGATTCCAGGAGAAAGGGGGGCGAGAGAATGAGCCTGAAATCCACCCGTTTAACACGTAATTTCACTCAGGTGTTGAACATGGGGCTGTCATGTTGGTGGGGGCAGGAGAGTTGATGAAAAAAGGAGAACAAAATTAAATAAAATCATTGCACTGAAAGAAAAAAAACAGGCAACAGCCATGCTATATTAACTGCCTTAAAATGAATTCTTCTGCCCTTTGGAAATCTAACTTTCCCTGCTGCAGATGACTTGCTTAAGTCAGAAACAGGAGCTTTAAACCTCCTGAGTTATTAATTATGAACACCTCCATGTTCTCAGTTATCATGAGACTGTCGGTGTCAAGGAGCCGGGCAGCTTGGGAGCGGGAACGCGGCATAGCCGGGAACAAAAGGGTGGACGACCCACTTGCCGGGAACAAAACGGGGTTTATTAAA
>JAODJW010000043.1:9790429-9804063 GCA_026777045.1 Hyperopisus bebe
CCACCCCCGGCGCCTCACTTCAGCTCTGGCACAAGAAATACATTACGATCCGTCAGACTTGTTTGCTTTCCCCTGATAAACGCTGAAATTTGTGGCGGCTTCCCGCAGTCGGGTCACTGCATGCGCGGCCACCTCCCGCCAGGCAAAGCTTCGGGAAACGATGCCGTATATTTGGCTAAATTTGAACCAAAACATCGCTTATAAATCTCAAAAAAATCTACACATGTGTGTCTAGACCGGCGACAACTCAGTGTTGGCATGACACTCTGAATATGCTGTCAAAACACCCCCCCAGCCCCCCAGCTTTCCCCGGACTCAACAAATGAGTCATTTGTTTCTCCCCCAGCTTAATCAGTGACACTTGATAATTCGTGCCAGGTTTGTTAAGTCGCTCCGAGGCTTTGAAGTGCTCCGGCTTCAGACCTTCGCTATGAGCTGATGTAATGCGGAAATGAGTGGCTCTCATATCCGCGGGCAGTCAGGTGACCTTCGTCCTTGTCCCGCGCGACCCCCGCCTCCGGAGGGCCCACTTAACTTCGCCGGTTCCCAGCCTCTCCACGCACATTTACTGCCGCCGTTAGAAGCAGCAGCCGAAGCGACACGCTAATGCTTATTTATGGCAATTATGCGAGCTAAACGCTCGTCTTTCTGAGCGGGGGTACGGGGGGGAATCGCAGAGCCCTCGCCCATTACCTCAGCCAGGGTTCTGTATCGCCGGCATAGCTGTAACCTTTAACGGTATTTAAATTAATAGCCGGATGCTAATTAATGTGGGTGTCAGTTACACGCTGCAACATCATTTACAATAGAATTAATAAGAAAACTGCATTTAATAGCCAGTGTGACTGAGTCAAATGAGTACAGTCCTCTTTAGATTCATTCTTTACTTTCTTCAGAGACTTTTTTCACCAGTTCATGGTAGTTTAGATAATGGTATTATTTTAATTAAGTAATTGAGATTAGGTATTTCAAGTTTATATTATAATACGTACCGTGACTATGACCTGCCATCTTTTGGCTGCCTCTCCAGTTCATTAACTATGCTGCCTCCTACTGGGGTCGGATTACCCTGCACTGTGTGGAGGGTGTATTTCGGGTGCTAATTTACGCTGCTGAGGATCCCCCTGAAGAGAATTCAAATGCATCAGAATGTTTGCATGTATGCTGATGCAGCACCAGAAAATGTTGATATATATTGAATGAATCAACGATCAATCAATCAGTCAATTACTTATTCAGTCCACCAACCAATGAAATGTTTCATTAACCAGTCAACCAATCAATTACTCACTCAATCAACCAATGAAATGTCTCGTTACCTTTCATTGTTTCGCATAGTACAGTTTTACATGTCCTTGCACATGTTGTGCACCATAAATGAAGATAAACTCAGTGTAAAAGCTCTATTAAACTGCCCAGATTGTCATAATTTAAAGCTTTATGGGCACCATTAGTAGCTGAGCTGCCATTTTTTTGAGAGCCCGAGGTGTGCCCCCCCCATCTCTGCCATCCAAGAGTCCTGCCAGGGGTTCCCGTAGAGACAGTGTCTCAGGCCGTCGTCGAGCAGCCTGTCTCAGTGGCAGTGGCCGTGCAGTGAGTCTGTCCTCGCGGTCCCACCGCCGCTCCGTCGGCGTTATTAAAAACCAGATGTTTTTCAAGGGAAACCCGAAACGGCCTTATTGCCAAACCACATGCTCCTAATAATGTTTTGATATACATGATTTATGAAGGAGCATTTAGCCACCTTGTTAAAGACGAAAGGAATAAAGCCTCGTTTTCTGTTCCTGCTACCTTTGTTAGCGGCACTAAAGCAACAGTCGTAAATAGTTGAAAGGCAATTAGCAAGATTAGTTAGCATAGCTTCCCTGCATCCATCCATCCATCTTTAGCACTGCGTATTTGATGCAGGGTCATGATGAACCTGGAAGCCATCAAAGGAAGTGAGGTATTAGTCAGGGGACACCCTGGTCAGGACGCCAGCACTGCCAGGCCATGAATATTTAACATCATAAAATCTAATACATCATTTCAGTGATCATGGATATATAACTGTATTTATTAGGTTAAAATAAACACACTAAAGTGAGCGTGAATCCTCTGGCATCTGGAATATTGTCACCATCCTGGTGAAACTTTATACGATAATACAAATGTGTGTGTTTTGCATATTTTTTTCCACCAGCCGCTGTGACTGATGACTTGATTAGAAGGATGACCTTGGGATATACATTTCAAATTCTCAGGTCAAGAGTCTTGAGCACGTAATGAACCAGGAAGTAGAATTTGGAGCCTTCCTGTTTGGGGAGCGTTTGCTCTGAGGCTGCAGAACAGTGAGGGGACTCATTCGGCTCTGCCTTCCCAGACAATGGGCCCATTGAGTAGAGTCTCGGATTGTTTCGAATGCAAATTCGGCGCTTTGGATAATGTTTGAACCATAATTGCACGGGACAGGGTGCACGGGGACGGACGCGGTGAGTTGGGGGGGATTCTGGGTGGTGAGACGCCTATCAAATCTCCCCCCACAGCCCCCACATCAAAACGATGCATGTTCCAGGCTTGTATCACACAACTCCACGGTGCGCAGACGACGGATCAACCAGTCCCACAGGAAATGACCAGGATGTCGTACAAAAACCGGAGAAACCGGGACACCTCTCTCACTCCCACGAAAGCTGAACAAACAGTGGGAAATTTATGGAAAACAATGTCTTTAGACATTTATAACGAGTGAAGTCACATCTTTCTGTAAGGGAAAATATTTCCCACAGAAAAAGGATCTTCCAGGTGTTTGAGCATCGCTGCCGTAGCCTTGATTTCCTCTTGCTATGTGCGGCCGCTGATTTTTGTACAATGAAAGAGCTTGCGGCCTGAGTTAGACAGTCAAAATGCGTTTACCACCTAATGCATTCTGCATGAAAAAACTGTCCAGAGACATGCGGTTGGAGGCAGTGGAATGTAACGTATATATGCAAGTCAGGCTGTTTACATCGTGTTTGTTTACCTCATTGTTAAATGTTTAAAATGCACTTTGTAGTACACTAATGAGGAACCTTTGGTAGATGCTGCGCTCCTGATAAAATATTTAAGGACATCAATGTGCATGCATCAGCGAAGTCGTGTGTGGATTGTAACGTAACTCAGGGATCGGAGACGACTTTTCAGCAGTGCCGTTGACGCTCCAGAATGCCCGTGCCAAGCGTTAACTGAACGACTGAAACCACACGCACTTGTGTGTGCGTGTGGAACCTCCACTAATTTACCTGCAACTCCTGGCGTGACATTCCCAACGTTTTTTTTTTCCCCCAGTTCGTCGTTTCACCGGCAACCTGACATATGGAGGAATTTTCACAACCTGGGTGTGTTTGGCCGCGTGAAAAATTGGCCGTTGCTGATCATTGCTTGGATGTTTCATACTTTTCACACCATTTAAAATAGCAAGTCTGGCTCTTTTTTTTTTTAACGTCCTTACTTTCCTTTGCTTTCCCCGCTGCTAGAGGAGGAATTGGCACAGACACATTTAAAAAGGTGTTCTCCATGTAGTTTACTATTAAAGGGCTCAGTCATTGGCCATGTATACATTTGTTGTGTATTTTTTCATGGCAAGCTTGATTTTCTGTATTTATTTGACGTATGGAAAATAGGAAAATTTCAAATGGCCCGTTCATAACTGTCGAACCCCTTCGTTTTCTGTTCGGCTGTAATTTAAGCGGTTAAGAAACACACTTTTCACCGAGGAAACCCAAGTCTTATTCAGGGATGTCCTTGAAGGATCTTATTCCTCCAGACACAAAAAGTCTTTCATGCTGTTAACCAGCCTGTTTCCATCCATGCACACACTCACACACTGCTGTGGTTTCAGTGTCGGACATTTTGAGGGAAAATGTTTATGACCTCCTAATAAAAGATTGACAAGTAAACTTTTCTTCTTATTACGACCCATCTTGTTTAAACTGCCCTATCGCTTTCCCCAGTCCTCTTCATGAAAACGCTGGTGGTCGTTAAACGAAAATGCACCGAAGAGACCAACCTTAACCTTTCACCTCGAAAATATACATAAAACGTCAACAAAATAACGTGTTTCCTATTCACAGGCTCCCATCTGCGTGTCGGCCACTCGCAAATCATACATTTGCTAAAGTAACACAAATTAAAAAATCAGATGTTTGTTTTTGATTCTTAAAAACATGCAGAGGGACTGAAGCTACGTATACCTCTAATTATCCACAGCTTGATGAATACTTGAGTTCTACTCAAGACCAGCTAGTCATTTTGGGGAAATTGCTTTTCTTCTCCTTTTTACCCTCTTTTTAGATAATAAGCAGCCGCATGCGTATTTTATTAGATACAGACTCAGATTTTAAATGGGTTTAATTACGCAATTACTTGCTTCAGCTAGAAAATTAAGAGTCACTGACTGTGCAAAGAATACAGAACATTTTGAGGTATTCTGATACTTCCATATATTAAAACTGTCAAAAAAAAGTTTTCTAATGTTGTAATAGAAAAGAAAACCATAATTTTGTTTTTTGTTTGTTTTCAAGTCTAAGTTACCATGCATTAGACATCAGCATGATGGATGTGAAAGTTAATTCTTGTGGATAGGGTATCACAAGTGAGTCTTGTGAAAATATTTGCAGAAAGTCATCTTCTTGTGCTTAATTTCTCTATGTCTGGTGCCGTTTTTTTTTTAAATATAGTGCATTCATATCACATAGTAGGTTCCGACACAATAAAGTGTATTATGTCTCAAAGATTTCATTCCAACATTTTAAACACTAGTAATTGTTTTCACTCTATTCATCATGTTTACTATGTAAACATAGACTATAGGGCTTTAATTGTAGTATTTTCCAGTATTTCCTATAGAATTTGGACAATATAGTATAACAGTCTAATATGTCTATAGTAAATATCATGTGTATATATCATACGTTTGTTTGTTTGGACAGCAATTCCTTGCCTTTAATAGGATTTTGTAATAAATGAAAATGTCTCAGCTATGATTTTGTTCAAATGATATCTTTACAAAAGGAAAAACAACATAATTTTTGTTAAAATTGTTTACATAGCATAGCCATACAACATTATGAGACATTTGATAGGTACTAAAATATAGCACAAGGAAAGAAACAAAGAGTAAAAAATGAAAACAATAAAACTTTGTTTTAATGGGAACAAAGGCAGCATTTGCTCATTTGAAAACTGCCATTTGTGAAATCTGACAAGAAAAACAGCAGCGGGAAGTTTTGTGTCAATAAGAAAAAGAAAAAAAGACAGCGAAAGGCTATTATACCTGGTGCCCACATGTCTGGCTGCTCCGAGTGAAACCATCACCACGGAGACTTCGGCTTGTGACAGGGCCCGTATTATCTTATTTGACAGAAAAAATAGAAAATGTTCGCATAACCTAAGTGCCAAGATAAATTACCTCTTGAGTCTGGCCCCAGCTCAACATCTGCTGGAGAGTTCAGTGACTTGTCCTGGTAGCAGAGCTGAACTTCACAGTATTTTCGAAGTATGTGAGGGACATTGACGGGGGGGTCCGCTCGGCCTTTCCCCCCCCAAGCTGCCGATCACAGGCCGTAGCGTCTACCGGGCCACGTGTCACATGGCTGGAGACCACAGCGGCCTCATGCCGCCCTTGTCCCCTGCAGAGCCACCTACAAGCAGGTCCCTACCCAGCATCCTCTGGGGGTTTTGTGGTTTTCACCACTCCGAAGAGCTCACCAGAGCATTTGTATTTTCAACTTTGAATCATCAATAGTGAAAAAGCTCTACGAATGTATCACAACAGAGATTAAAACCTCGCTTCTATAAAGAGTACTCACACTATGTATTAGGAATCCACCAGCTACTAGATTTGAATACCGAAAATAATAATTAAAACAAAACAAATTACTGAGTCATGGTTTGGGCACTTTGTGAAGATTCACTGCTCCCAGTGCACATCAAGGTCATTTTGCAATTAAACAGAGCTTTGTTGTTTTAGTTTTTTTTAATGTAGCCTTCATGCTGTCCTTAGTCCTGAAATGTTGCATTCAGGAGAAAACAAAGTAATGCCCTTTCATTTGTTTGGTCTCAAAGTGAAAAAAAAATCACCCATTAAGCCTCTGAGAGGAAAACAGATGTTTCTTCATTTGAATCATGTCTCTTGGATGGACTGCAGAGACGTCTGTGACACTGTATCTTTCTGCTTTGCTCACTTATATTTATTACTTTTACCCCCCATTCTTTTGTTATTTACGTCTCAGGTTCCACTGAGAACAGTTTGCAGCCTTTTAGATATTCCAGCGTATTATGATTTGTGCCCATTATTGCAGTAGCCATTTTAATAGTGTTAAAGGGCCTAAACGGTATAGTTGGTATAGTATCCTGTGTTGGGGAAAATGCTGGAAAATGTGGCTTAAAAAAAACTCAAAAAGTTGTAAAATGTGGTTTAAAGAAAATTCCAATAGTTTATTGTTTTTTTAAACTGTAGGCAGCATGGGATAGGTATCAATTTGATGTGGTCAAAATAAACTGCTTACAAACAAACGATCATTGAGCAGCTAATGAATATTTCATCGGGGCAAACGAATTTCTAATGAATGGGAAAGCAGCTGTCTATGACCCCGGGTTGCATAGTGCATCTCGATTCTGGCGAGAATTTCCATAATGAGTTAACCAACAATGTTTGGTTAGGATATGGATTGCACCCTCGTCGATATGTACTGAAAACGATCACGCTGGGGAATTTATGTGATCTCCCCTGTCCCTCTGCTTTCCTCCCAAGCCCAAAAACGTCCAAAAAACCAATTGGCAGTGAGGCAAATTCATATCTCGAACTTGTCTAGGCCATGTGAGAGTGTGCCTTATGACAGACCAGCATCCTGCACACGATGTTCCCAGTCTGATGCCCTTTGGCATGCTGGGATATGCTCCAGGCTTTCTGTGACAATGTCCTGGGTGAGTGCTTTTGGAGGAGGCTTGGCTGGTTGGATGGATACTGTTTGACCATACAAAATGCAAACAAGTCTACACTTTAACAGATTTATGTACATAATCTTTCATACAGGCTCCTGGCCACCTGTAACCGTGAGCAAGATAGACGGATAGATTCTGGATGGATGGATGGATGGATCTTTCACATAGTGTGACGTCAGCTAACCCTTGTTTGCACCATTTACCAAAGTATCACTCATTTCTTCCTCACTACTCGATTTAATCCCTCAGTTGAAAGCAACAAAGTTGCAGTTTTGTCACGAGCTGGGTTCACTTAATTCTTTTGTTTTATCTTAGCGAGAAACCAGTTTGTGATGTTGCTCAGGAGTCTGTTTACCTGCCCCATTGAGAATGCAGGGTGTCCCCCACAGCGGCCACTGGGAACACGGAACTCAGCTCGGACGGTGTGACACGCATTTCAGCGGACGTGTACTGAGCCACCCATCTCATTTGTGGAAGGGGGGCCTTCCGTTTTTTGCCGTTTCTTATTTTGGGTGTGTGTTTGGGGGTTAATATGGAATTATACAGAATTCATTGTCCTTTGTGTTCTTTTTTAGAACTCAGATTCACTCCCTAATGGGCTGTTTTCCTTTCTTCTGAAACTGTGAGTCACAAAAGTATGTCTTTAAAATATATGTTTAATTCCATTGTACAAAATGGCTGCTCTGGGACATGATTGTAACACTTGATCTCTGCTGCCAGATGAGCGGTCATGAGTTTCTTGTTCAAAGGTGGAAACTTTAGAGTGTCGGTCTCCACTGTGGCCAGAGAAACTCAACACCCCCCCCCCCCCAGGCTATTATGGCCGGGATTAACAGGGTGCCCTTTCAGTGCTGCCTCTCTCTGTGTCTTTTCTCCCCAGAGTTCTGACCTCACTGGACAACATGGACGACAAGATCCTGTACGCCCTTTGACCTTAGAGCAAGGATCCTGGGGAAAATACATTGTAACTATACTGCTTAATAGAATCACAGCTAAACTTGTATTGATTCTGTCTTGGTGTATTGTGTTATTGTATTGTGCTGCAGCAATTAGAGAGATCCATAGATAGATAGATAGATAGATAGATAGATAGACAGACACAGACAGACAGACAGATAGATAGATAGTGAATAAAATCCATAAAAACAGTATTTGTGTGTGTCTGCTATATATAGTAAAAATACATGAAGTATATATTATCATGTGTTATCACTGAAAACAGAAATAATCTTGTCTAGAGTAACAACTTTAAAGTACTTTAAAAATGAGTATTTTTCGGAAGTCACAAATGTACACTGAAGCTGCAGTTCTCTTTTCCAGCATCAGTCCAGCATCAGGCTTTAGGGAAACGTACAGAGTCGCTGTGTGTTCCTGGAATATGGACGAATTTTCAGAGGATGATTAGATCGTCAGTTTCAGACTTTCTCAGCACAGTGGCGATTGATTTTTGTTTTGAAATTGCAGGTATAGCATTTAATCTACACACGTTGCAGTTCCTTAACTCACTTTTGGCCCAAACCGCCATGGTCACCTGGGTCTTGTAGTTCAGTGACGCTTCAGCAAGAAGTGCTCCCAGAGAAGCCAGCCCAAATCCCAAGGCCTGTATTACACAAAGCTTTTCCAGGGTCAGGTTTCCACTTAATTAAACTACAGGTTCCATAAATCATAGATATAGAATGTCCTGGAAGAAATATATTAGGTTATAAATACAGTTCTTAGAGGTTAGAAGAGAAGGTTGAACACTGCCAAGAATTTTTTTTTTTGCAAAAGGGGAATTCCTTTCCAGTATCTGTTGTTATATCCAATTTCAGGCCAGTGTTAAATTGAAGTATCTTGTCAAATTCTGCTATGAAACCCAGTGGTAGCTGAGACTGACAACATCACCTATCCCGCCTTTTGCAGTAGGGAACGATGCAATCTTTCTGCTGCCATTTCAGTCAGTCTGTATCCCGTCAACAAGTGCCAATCATTGCCTTCATAATTAAAGCATCACACCACCATGCCTGTTAGGGCTTTAACCACAGTAACACAGGTCTTGTAAATATTGTTATCATGTGCGGAGGGCTGGTGTGTTTTCTACCTCGTCCTCCGCAGTGGATAAGGAACGTGGTCCTTCCACACGCCTGGAACTGCATTCAAGGCCATAACTGAAGGAATGAGTCTGGCCTTCGACTGTAGGCAGTAAAAAAAAAATAAAGCGGTTAAAACCTGTGCTGGACGTCCCATGATTTCTGGGAGGCTGGGGGTGTGGTGTAGGAGGGAATGGTGTCTAGCATGGTCATTTAAAGTTCCCTTTCTGGGGCATTGCTGCTTCCTTCCTTGGGGAATCTGTCTATTTGACCCTCCTCCTCCCCATCCAACAGGAGCCCCCCTGGCGGACTGGGCTTTACTGGGGCTGGCGGGGGCTAATTTGGGCCTCCCCAGGCCACAAGTCACAAAATCTTTACAGTCTTTATAAATGACAGCTGAGGGGTCTGGAGTGGAGCAGATCGTTTGGCTGTAAGGACAGAAGATCTCTGAGCGGGCCGGTCCGGCCTCTTAGCCTCTTAGCTTGCGGGACCAAGACAATTATCACTAGTGCTACAACTGTTTAGTGGTGCACAGTGTGAAAACTGGAGCTTCAGCTGATTTTGATTTGCGGAGGGGTGGTTGGTGTGGGGGGGGGCGCTGTGCTGAAAAGCCTGTTTTCGCCCATGTCTGTCTGTGCTCTAGGCCCACCCTGACCACCTCGCAGCTTTTTCTCCAATGCGCTTTCACCCATAAGCTCAGTAAGAAATGAGTGTGTGCACCCCAGCAGGGCTTTTTCCGGGACCACTGCCCGGGGCCACCAGGGCGGCGCCATTCTTTCTCCAAGGTGACTCTTTTGTGGTTCCCCTATCGGGGAAATCAATGGCGGGGGCTGGCAAATAGGGCACATGGCCGTTCCAGGCAACTCCCCGTGGCTGGAGCCAGTTTGCTTTGAGAAGGCGTCGTATATGGGGGAAGTGGGTGGGCGGGGCCATTGGGTGGAGGCGGGGCTACGGATGGGGGTGAGGTCATCTGAAATTGTCGCACACTCAGCTAGCAGTCTGGACCCAGGCTTAATGAAAGGCTTGATGCATTAGATTCCTGCTTTTTCTCCACAGTATTAAATAGTTTACAAGTCTTCCATGCAGCCCCATGCCTGGTCAGCTGGCTTATAAGCATAGCAAAAGACAAAGGTGAAGGAGGAGGTAGCATTTCCAGTTTACACTAACCTCTAATGCACATAATAAACTGCACATCATTTTTGCCCTGTGCGGCCAAAATAACTGAAATTCTCACAGGGGAGAAAGAGAGTAGAGAGCAGAGTATTTGTATCTGTATGTGTGGGTCAGATATACATTACATTGTGGGAACCAAATGATCTGTTATTTTGACATCGTGGGGACATTTTTTTTGGTTGGCGCAAGGGGAAATTCAATTTTATAAAAACCTGTGACTGCAATCGAAAAACTAAAAATGCCAAAGGGCTTGTATTTTGTTTGGTTATTAATGGTTAAGTTTAGGGTTGAGTTGGGGCTAGGATTGTCATTGTTGGGATTATGGTTTTGCCCATAAAAATTAATGGTCCCCACAAAGATATGAATACAGTTATGTGTGTGTGTGTGTGTGTGTCCCTCTGGCATAAGAATGATGTCAGTACTTTTGCCATGCCTATATTGCCATGCCTGACATATATATTACTATAACTGTGTAAAAAAATATCCCACGCTCCCTCAAGCTGCTGTGGATGAGCCCATGTGATATTGTCCATTTAAATGGTCCATTAAATGCGACTCTCCCTTATTGTGACAAACGGTCCTTTGTGCAAATGCTTTAAAAAATTCTGCTCACGTCGACTCACTCCTAATTAACCTGCACAGCAATGTAAGGCACGTTAAAAAGAGATTCAGAAATGCCAACGATTTCTCTCCAGGAGAATTTTTAAGCGCTTTAGAATTGGTTTAATGAGTATGCTCTTCTCATCGTACTCGATATACAGCACAAGCATATATAAATATATCTGGTAACACTTAACGCTGCCATTTATAAAGCATTACAGATACCTTCATAACGCATTATAGGGGTTGATATAAGAATTACAGATGCTTATGAGGGTATGTATAGTGCATTATAGATGAGAGCTTCATAAAGCATTCATAATGTATAATAAACATGGCTATAATGTGTTATGCCTTTTTATAAATATTTATAGCCATGTTTATAATGCTTTATGAATACATTATAATGCATTATGAATGTGCTCATAGATTCTTACAGACGAGGCATGCATCGAAAGTGTCGCCATGTATGCTATATTCTATTCAGTGGTTCTGTATCTCTGCTCATTTTATCACAGCTGCATCTGCACTCTGTCCATACAATTCATGTTGCGCTTGACCCCGCCCCCTTTCCAGGCTGCCAATCAGCGGTAGCCGTGCTGGAGCATTCCTGGCTCTGAAACGAGACCCATATACCCACGCTAGGGGTGTCCACTGGCCTTGAGCGCGGCGGGAGAGCACCTTAACGAGCCGGGCTCCTTTTCAGGCGTGTAACGAGCTTCCCTTAAACATTAACGACACGGCGGACATTCACGTGTCAGGAACTGTGGGTAGCCAAAAGGGGAGCATGTGGGTTGATTGCCGAGCATCAGAAAGTCAGGCTCAGACAGTAGCCGACCAATAATAATAGTGCTATTGCAAATGACGAGGACACACTGCACACTTTATTTCGTTAGGTGTCTTTTTTGGTTTTTTGGAGGTGTATATTTGCTACCGGCATTAGCATCGTTCGGCACAATGGACAGAATGTCACGTCCCGCCCCCCCCGTTTTGAGAAGCTCCCTGGCATCCGGACAGCCGGGGTGTTTTTTTCCGGCCGTGTCTTCCCGCCCGCTTCTCCCGCTCTCCTGCTTGTCCTGCTTATTTATTTATTCCTCCAAGATGAGGCCCTCGGAGACGGAATACATCTGCCGTCGCAACTTTGAAGATGCGCCGCCGAACTCAATTATTAACGGGGCAGAAGCCTGATTTGCATTTAGCGTCGCGCAGAGTGCACCGCTAACAGGTGGTGGAAGCGCCATGCAGATTGGCCGTTTGATAAATAAAATATGTTATGATAATGCATCTATCTATAGAGACTGGACCTTCTGTAGATCAGCAGTCTCCATGCCTGGGGTGGAAGAGGGAGAACAGTGTAGATGTCCTGACTTTACTCTGCTGATGTTAACTTCCTTCCACAAGCTTGTCCTGGTCAGGGTGGGGGGAGCAGGGCCTGTTCCAGGCAGCCAGGATGGCAGTCCGTCACAGGACACATACATTCATTATCAAACACTACAGAAACTTAGTGTCGCCAATTAGCATGTCTTTTGATGGCTGTAATTAAGATTAAGATAGGCTTTATTGATCCCAGTGGGACATTGTGAATACGTAAAATGTAATAGCACTATATCTGTGATATGTACATATATAATATATATGTCATTCATTCATAAGCAGCATGCAAGTATACCTTAACCTTAACATATCTTAAAGCACTGCATTCATATTAATGCATATTAAGGCTGTTGTGTGTGTGTGTGTGTGTGTGTGTGTGTGTGTGTTTAAATACATACATACATCCATACTTCATGTTAACGTTGGTTTCTCCAGGAATTCTGGGTTCCTCACACAGTCCACTAAGTGCTGAGGAGAGTTGCTGTACTTATGCCCTGTGATTGGCTGACAGGGTGAGCTCTGCCTTGTGCCCTGTGATTGGCTGACAGGGTGACCTCTGCCCTGTGCCCTGTGATTGGCTGACAGGGTGACCTCTGCCTTGTGCCCTGTTTCCTGGCAGAGGAAGCTGGCTTATTGCAGTTCCATCCTGGATAAGTAGCTATGGACAATCAGTGGATCAATATTGCAAATACCAAGACTAATATTACCAAAGATGCCATGTGTAACGTTATGTTGCATGAGTTATCCGTATTTTATCAATGCCCTGTATGTAGAATGAAGATTTTATTTGATGCCATTTGCTTTTTTTTTTCTTCCTGTTTGTTAAATGGGGTCACCGTCGCAAGTGCAACACAAAACCAGTCGGGTCAAAACGTCAAACGAGCTGATCATTATTTTGATTTCACTCTCAGGTCTGTGAGCACACGGAGAGATTCACTTGCTCTCCCTCTGATTAATATTGACATTTAGCAAAATAAACCCAAGGAGAACAGTGTTTTAATGAGGCTGACTGTTTTACAGAAGCTAAATTGATTATTTCTTTAGCCATAACTTGACATATAGACATAACCGTAAGTGTAGCCACGGGAAAGGGCTTATATCCCATGAAACGGGAAGGCTTCTCTCGTACGGCGTAATGTGCTTATGATCTTCTGCGTTTTACCGCAGTCAGTACAGCCAGGGTGTTTAAGCAGTCAGTCAGGTTGTTGGATTCATCCGCAGCTTCAGGTTTAAAGAACCAAACGGCCAAGCAGGATAGAGGAAGGTTTTCTCAAGTCAGCAGATACCTGGACAGGCTGAAATCAAGGCCAGATGTTCACCAGGCAAGATTCAAGGCTCAAGGGGCCAACACTTCAAGTGTGGGGTGGGGGTCATTCTGGGAGGTGGGGGGGGGGGGTGCTTGGAAGCCGCCACTCATTGCACACAGCTGCGCCACCGTCCGCCCATCCCGGGACC
>JAODJW010000043.1:9831114-9841386 GCA_026777045.1 Hyperopisus bebe
ATTCGCGGCGTGTCCGCGGAGCTGTCGCTCCTGAGCAAGCCCCGGCTAGCTCTGTTCTGTCTCGGCCGGCTATACCTATCAGTAAAGCCTGTTGCTCCCCGCAATACTGGGTCTCTGTCCTCCTTGCTCCCCAAGCGTGACAGCAGGCAGCAAAGCCTCCTTTCCGATGCCCTTCCGGAGTACTTGTGTCCCGGACACGGAAATGTTTTGTAATGTGGATCAGAATGGCTCGCTCCACGGTACTGGCAAGCTTGTCTGTAAACTTATGGTTCCAGTTTAGCATCCTGACTCAGACCTGACTCAATTTCAACTGGGATCAAGAGAATAAAACACTTATTTCATATAGCATTAAAATTAATTAACATTATTTAATGCTCGTTGTGCGTCGGATGTATCCATCTGTTTTTTTTTCTGTTTCGGAACATTCCAGAGGAATCCAAGAGGGAATTTGCACGTTCTTAAAATGTCCAAAACTTAACGACGGCTGACAGAAAAATTTTACGCCAGTCGGGAGAGTCATACAATTCATCTTTGGGAAAAAAAGTGTGGTCAAAACAAACTGGCAGTTATCTTCTGGGAAACCAACCGAAGTCAGATGGGATGGGATGGAATGGGATGGGATGGGATGGGGATGTCTGCTCCAACTCACTGAGGTATTCTCTAAATTCCTGTTTCCTGCCCATTACAGAGACAGACACCGACGCGGAGGTAAGATGCGCTACAGGGAGAGACGCCTACTATGAAATAAAAAGCACCTGAGACCAAGGAGGAAAAACGTCTCTTTCATTCTCTTCAAACTTTGCCGTGAAGAACTGACAGTTTTGGACATCTACTTAGAAGGGTGGAGGACAGACTAAACACTGCTGAGAACCCCCCCCCCCCCAAACCCCAGAATCCAATTTAAGGGCTAAATGCAGCCATCTGTTTCCAAATATTTAGGAAAATAGTAAGAAAACTATGAAAGCAAATAAAATGTCAGAAGTATCTAAAATCATATTATAAGGAATTACACAAAAAAGGTTCTTTTTGGTTTAATGGGAAACTTCACAACTAGCATAAAAGGAGTTCAATAAAGGATTATGATTACTGGGTTTATCTAAGGAGAGTAGATAACGACTGGCTTTTAATGCAGGCATTACGAAGTAATTAATTTCCTGCTGTAGTTGGATTTATTCCAGCCTAATTCCTCTACAGTTTTCTGGGTACATATCTCACAATTATTACTATAACTAGTTCCAGGGTGAGGTTAAGCTTTCTTTCACTCTTCTCCTTCTTTGTAGGATCTCATATGAGACATTAAACATTCATCTCCAGCAAGCATTTTAAGAACCGCACAAATGGAAAATGCATTCCGAGTGCATCGAGGTTGTCGTACTATTTAATATCAGCCTTGAGTATTGGTGCCCCTGAATACCACTAAGGAGAAGCAGAGAAACTTGCTTGCGAATTAATAAGATAATCATTTAATAATGTGGGTCTAATGTTTCAAAGCGCTAAGTAATTGTTCCATTGATGAGGTCACAATTGAAAGACTGGATCTGCAGCTACGGCTGTTTGTGTTTTGAAACGCATGATCCAATGTGTAACTTTGCTCATCCATTACTTTGCCTTCCATCATACAAGATCTTCATTAATTAGACGCTTAATTTTAACATATTTTAAGATGACGCTTAATTTTAACATATTTTATTACTTCCTGTCCAGCAGAGAATTTGATTTATGGAGCCTGTCCCAGTTTATCTTCTCCATCTTATGTCACGTTTGCAAAAATAACGACTGTGACAGAAAATAAATAAGTGAATAAGTAAAATTCCAATACTTTCAATATTTGAATCAGAGATCACATGTGCCCATAATTTAAAAAATCACCACAAAAGTATATTGGCACATTCTGGCAAATTCTAGAATGCTGAGTTCCTGCTCCATTCATTTTACCACTTGAAAACGTTAGGTTGACATAATAAACCCGACCGCACAGACAACATTTGAGGAGACTGAGGCCCCACTTGTTGTCGCCCGACGTTTGACTTGGCGGGAAGCTCAAAGTGACGGATGACAGCTGCTGCGTGAAGCGGACGACTTTATGGCCGAAATGAGCCGTGGAGATAGACAACGACTCAAAATGCAGTTTGTATGACGGAATTCTGCTTTAGTCCTTCTTACTACATCCACTGACCGTATAGCTACTCTGCTTCTATGTGATAAATAAACGTAAACAGACATGATAATTAGGTAGCAGAACATGAAAGTGGTGCTATGAAGATTATAGTGTGGTCTACCGAATGTACATTTAATAACTTATAATGCATTTAAACTGTTAGATAAACTGTTAGAACTTATATGAAAATTGCAGAGGATATAATTAAAAGCACTATAGAGATAATTCTGTAATAAATAAAATAAATATATATTTATTTATAAAAATAAAATAGATCATATATTTGCATAAGGCACATGTATCTTAAAGGGGGGGGGGGGGTGCATTCTTCAGTGGTCCTAGTTTTCATAATCACCACACTTTGCTTATTTCTGTGATAGTATTTTCCAGTTTTTTTTCCAGAAATAGCCGAAATGACCGAAAAAACGTTTATGTGCACACAAACAAAATGGAAACGTTATATTAAACCCTTCCCGGGCTGAATCGATGAATCAGAGGGAATTACACACATAAAGTGTGTTGTGGCAAAGAAAAAAAATACCGCAGGGATGTTGAAATTATGGAACTGCAAGCATATGATTAAACTGGCATGTCGCTGTGGGGGCTTTATTTCCTGAAGGAATTCTTCCGAGGGTCTGTCAGCGTTCCCTGTTTCATATCATCCCGCTTTTTCCACCTGGCTTGTGGTTAATCCCCTCGTCCTGCCGACGTCACCGAAATGGGCCAGGTAATATATTGTGATTTAGCGACTCTTCAGAAATTACTGCTTCTAGTGCTGAGAAGCACTAAGTGTTCTAGCCACCGCATTACTGTTACTGCTACGGGAAAAAACGCCTATGATTGAGGCAACGATTTAGGGCTTGACTTGAAAAACAAACATCCCTCAAAGTATGTCATTGAAAGTGCACAGTCTTGTTGTTCAAATAAGACTGATTTCTGTCAGCCTTAGATTCCACTTTTGACTTATATACCACTTTGACTTACATACCATAAACTAACATTTATTTTACACTCATTCAGTTTTCATGATTATATGATACATCACTGGCTAAAATAGGAAAGTAATGTAATTCTGAAATTTAAATATATAGTATGGCTGGATTTATTTAATATTTATGAAATGGATATATTTATGAATCTGACTATTTAAAATAAAATGTGCAGTTTATGTTCTTCTTAATTTTGCTCAGTTATTTTGCAAAGGCACAAACTTAAAGCCACAAACTGAAAACCCTCTGTGTGGCTGGCATACTGGGAAATGACGGGGAATGTCTGAAATTACCCATGAGTCTCTGGGCTGGAATGCATGCAGATAAACAAAAGGGCTGTTGCTCTCCTTCAAGGTCTGTCAAGAGGAAATAAAGCCCTCTGTGGGAAATACCCACAAAGCATAGCAGAAGGCCCAAAAGGCCGGGTGTCCCCTGTGTAATTTCTAAAAACAAAAACCCCATAGCACTTAATATTATTTATGCTAATGTTACACACAGGTTGATTGATTAGAATCACAGGTGCTGTTAATTACAAAAATAAAAGCCTATGAAGCTGTGTAATCATCTCTATTATATAAATAAGTCTATACTATATATTTCTATATTGTTCAATAATTTCAGTCTGACATTATTTATGCTCATGTTTATTTTTCACTCAATTTGAGTAAAGAACTTAAAATTCAATCCGCAAAGATGTGAAATATTCAGTGAATGTAAGTAAATAGGATTCCAAGGTTCACTGGGCCCCAAACAGGGGCCCCCAACGTAGGGTGAGCGACTGATTCCGGAAAACGCCGTGGCGCAGATCGGCTGGAGCACACTGACCGTGCACACAGCCCACACTGCAACCTCCAGCTTCTCAGGGGGTCAAAAAGTCATTAAGGAATAATGGACCTAATTAAGTTCCATTTAAAATCCCAGCCATGGTCCAAATTAAGGCCCATTTAAAACCCCAAAACAGCCCCAATGAAATCAATTTGCACCAACTAATAAATTCATACCTCTTACCACACATTGCCCCTGACATTAAACAAAAATGTGGTCAAATGCAGCATGTGATTAATGGATATGATTTTACTTTATTCCCATTTAGGGTTTGAGTAATAGTCTGGATGTCTTTTCTTATGGGTGTGAATGACCATGTAGAATTATATTTAAGTATATCGGAAATACTCCCATAAGAACACGTGACTAAGGTCTGGCTCTTGCTGTACTGTGCCAAACTGGGCTTGTTGCCATTAATTGAAATGAGGTATCTATAAACAGCTAATTACTAATGAAACATGACTAATCAAACACAGCTCCAGTGAACGACTTGAATCTTAAGTGCCGTCTTCCCTCACCTCTGGTGGCTAAGTTCTTATTTAATTAATTGTATATTTTTTCTATTTCTGAAAAGTCTGCCTTGTTCAGAAACATCACTGTTCATAGTTTGCCATAACTCCACACGAGAGGCCGAATGACGAAAAAGTGCAGAAATGCCCATTTATCGTTATTTATGATTTCTGAAGAATATTGAATTAAACTTTTTACGCTTAATGTGATTAGCATGATTCAGTCCTCAGGCAGACTTCGTTATCGGCTTGTTCTGTTGCCATACTAGGATGGAAACACACTGGGGATGAACAAAAATGTGGCAGGGTTTAGTGAGACTCATTCATTCATCCATCGCGACAACAATGCATTCACCCAATCATTCATCCCTCATTCACTCATTTATAAGCCATAAAGAGATTAAATGCATACACGGTATGGCCTTTTACCTTGGTGTAACATTGACTGTATGTCCTGTTCATATGAATTCCTCAAGGTTCCTGTGCATGATTGTGTCTCCGTTTGTACATGCACGCGTTTATGTGCTCTCTTTGGTCGCCGCTGCACATGTTCCTCCCTCCCTCTTTCCCTCCCTCTTTCCCTCCCTCTCTCCTCCTCTTCCCTTCATGCCGGGGCCTCTAAGGTCTCCTCAGAATATGGCACAGTGGTTTCCCATCTGTTTCCAATTGGCTGCAATTAGCCAGGGTGGATTCGCGGGAAGGCGAGTCTCTGTTCCCTGCTCCTTGTTCCCAGCGCCGTCCTCTCCTCTCCCCAACAATCTGCCGCCCTCATTGTTTCCTCGCCTCTCTGTCTCTCAGCTCAGTCTCTCCGCCATTGTTTTCCCAAGATCTCCGTGTCATCAAGGCTGGCTGATTCAGATCACGCTTCATTATTTATCTCTTTTAAATAACCAGCCACTGCCTGAGTTATACCAATCAGACACAAATTAAATAAATGTTATTAATCACGCAATTTTCAAACAAATACGTCAAGATTAAAGGATTAATTCTTGGTTGAGTTCAGCTGAAACATGTAATAAATGCTTGAACTCCGTTTAGTAAATGTAACTGGTTTTGTTACTAGAAAGCAAATGTTTAATTGGACGTTGTTATCCAAATGGACGCCACAGCCAAACATTACTGTTTCATTCTTTCTGTTAACTAACGTGTTTTTTCAGCGTGTTAATTTCCCCTCCCCTGCGGTTCGCCGTTTGGGAGCGCGGGGGCCGAGTGGGGAATTCGGATATGGCCGGCTTGTTCCCCCGTATTTTCCATAAGCCCGAACACAAGCCCAGTAAAGCCGCTTTTGGGCAGGCATGGGTTCAGCGGGTCTGTAACATGCTCTATCAATCCACAGAACTTTCTTCTGCATCTCCCACTGACAGTTTTATTACCCTCGTACGGCGCCCGTATGGAACGCATAAGGAGCCGGAAGGACGTGCAAATGTTTATGGGGCAATTTCCAGAATTTACTTATATGTCTGGGACTGTTGCTCAAGTTGAGTGGACAGAATTAAGATATACTTTATGGCTCTTAGACTATAGTTGATGGAGTATAGTCCAGGAGTATCACGTAAACTCCATCCCACTGAATCCCTTATATCTTTTAATCCCAAACGCTACTTCCCTTTTAGTCCGAAAGACTATTTTTCTTGTAAAAATTCTGACGTACCAAGCTTAAAATAAGTAATCTGTGGCAATATCTTGCCTCTGAAAATGTTTTATCTCCCTTTCATGAAATTAGACAGCATGATCCCACTTTAAAGGGTTTGAGGGACAAGCACAGGTATAGCAATCAGGGAAATGGCGGTTAGGACCGGGAACGCTACAAAGGACGGTTACTCCTCTCAGGATCCCTGGTCAAGTCGGACAGTGTATAGTGGGTCTTTCAAAGACACTGTGGCAGGATTTGACTCTTGCATGGGCTACAAAGCCTCACGTCTGAGCTGTTGTCCAGCGAAACGACGCTGGCTGCAAAGACACGGGCTGCCCCGGGGTGAAGGGGAGACCTTGGATCTGGGAAATGACTCGGCTAGAGTCGGTCAGGGAGGGGGAGGAAAAAGAATTGAGCGGGAGGCTTAACGACCTCCCTACACGCAAAGCTTGCCGGCGTTTGTTTGGCTTGGAGAGACGCAGACCCAGTCAGTTCTGCACAGAAGTGTTCCGCCATTTCAAGCAGGGTTTGTGTATTTGGATAACACCACAGGCTGCGTGTGTTAGATATAAATTATGCAGAACCGGTGTGCTTTATTCATTTTAAAAAAAAGAAAACATATACACACACACAAAGGAAACCGGCTGTTTTTCAGCTGAAGGACTAAAAAGCGGCTACCTGCGCGTACCTGCTGTGCTCAAACCCCTTGCGTACATTACTTCCGGGGGCTTCTTAACAGTGGGGGTCCCCAGGCAAAATAAACACCGACAGACGCCCTTCCCCACACACAGGAAGCCGGAGCTCGCTGCCAGGATATAACAATTACTTTGGCACCCAGCTTTGTCGCCGAGTCGAAGGGAAGATAAAAAAGCACGCTTAGCGGAAAATGATAATAATCTTCACACTGCGCGATATGTGATCGCAGTCAGACCAAACCTGGAGCGTGGCGAGAAAGTTCTGGAAGTAGAGTGGCCCTCTGGCAGCTCGCTGGTTTTATTTGGACAGGATGGGGGGAAGCATTCCGTGTCTCCCGTTCATTTTTGGGCACTAAAAATCAGGGTCGTTCTATAAATTACGGCTCCCACGTTAAATCACGCGGGTTTCCTCTGGCCCACGTCACGCAGATTTTACCCATAAGAGGGAGACGTCCATGTCCAAGCTAATCTGTTGTTAGCCGCCGACAGAAACACAAATGCAAAAATAGCGGCATTTTAAATTACTCATATATCAGCAATTAGAACTGCAATGTGGCGGTTATTAATTAACTGTAAGGATGGATAGAAACCCTCTGATGAGCAAAACTGATTAATCTGTGGTGAAGTTTTTTTTCAGCAAGTAATATTTGGGGAAACTTAGCGTTATAAGATGCTATGGGACTTACAGTCCATTTTTAAAAATATACGAGAAACAAATAGCAGGAAACAGTGACTGTATCATAAAAGAAGCTTGACCACTATGAATACGGTCAAAAAGTGTGTTTTCTCAGCACTGTTGTGCGCCTATGGGGCAACGGCACAAACGTTAATCATGAGCACTGTCCTTTAGCTAATCCATCCAGTCATCGGTTTAGGCCATTTTCCGATATAAATCGCCCGCCATTCCGCTTTCGCAAACTGCTGTCCAGCCCAAGGTTGGTCCACAAACCCAGCCACGATTAACGAAAAAAATACAAGTAGCTATTTTTCACTCGCATGCTGTAGTGTGGACATAGACCATGTGGGCCGCAGGAAGCCTTTCCTTTCAACGTCCAGGAAATTAGAACAGAGAGTCTGAATTTGTTTGGCGCGTGCAATCATATCATGCTGCTGGACCTGTCAGGCTGGATTAAGAGCGAAGGTGCGGATTAGTACCGCTAGTTCGGGCTGCTGGCGTGATGTTCTCTTAAACGCCGATTTTTCTGCACCTGGGCCGGCCTTCGGGAGCTGTCTGCCCTGCCCGTTTTCCCTGATGTCCCCCATGTGTCTCCCGGTACTTTTCCACTCCAGGATCCATGAAGTCACCTTTCCTATCATATAATAAACATCCTGCTGCCGCTGGCGTCGGCCGCGAACACGTAGCTTCACTCGCGGCTTTATTTGGCCGCCGCTAGCCACATCTGTCGGGCACATAAAGCGCTAGCGGTCAAGGAGAAGATAAAATAGAATTCGAATAAATAAAAATAAATAAATAAAAGGCAGGGGTGTCAGAGGACACATCTGTGGCGTGTTCCACGGTACACAGAAGGTACGTGCTGCACACGTTCCTCCAGCACAGGGAGGAAGCGGGGGGCATTAATAATTACGCAGACACGTGTACGCTTTGACACAGGTCTTTACCTCCCTAAACGGCACGTCTGTGCCGTGGCGGTAATCCTGACGCTTTACAGAGAGCCCTCAGCTTGTCCTCTGAGACATTTCACATCGACTTTTGACACATAACGAAAAAAATACATTATCCTACCCGGTGGAGTTGTTCCGCAGCTGTGTCTTATTTAAAAAAAAGGTTGCCAGTGTTCAACATGTGCAATGGACGCAACAATAAAACAGTTTTAATAATGTATGAATTTATGAGGTATTATTAAATGTATATTAAGAAAGCAGGTTATGTATGCTAGGTGTGTAAGCGATATGTACGTTACATAGTATACATGCGTATGTATGTTAACAGATAACCTCCTGTGGTCGTTACACAAATCTAAAGAATAATGGTCTGACACAATCTTTCAAAGCCTGGCTTTCTTCAGCAGTCATTATTCTCGGGTAATACCATGCAGTGTGCATGGGAGGCCATTGATCTGGTACGAACCGTCCATTACTTTGATTATCTTGCCCGTGCATTATCCGTTTGCTTTTTCCATGTCCTTTGGCACATTATGAGGAGAAACACGATTTTTGTCATTGCTGTTATTCCCCCCCCCCCCACCGTTTTGTTATAAAGTAACCCAAGCTGCCATTTGTGCCGATTCACCCTCGTAACGATGTAATTACGCATTTCGAAACGTTCTTCGCGCGCGGTTCCACGGTACTCCTATTATGGGTCCTGCGACTAATCCATGTTTCGCCGCCGAGAGCTGGCCACCACGTGCCGGTCTGTTTCCTGTTTAAATTGCTGGTAGCTTCCTTCCGAACCGCCCCTCGACTTTAAGGAGGATGACGGATCTTCCGCGGAGCGAAAGTTAATTGCCCTCACTTCCAATTTATGGGCTTAATGAAAATGATGGGTCTGGAAGCCCATCTCCAGCGTTCAGGTTCATTTAGGTATGAAGGATGGGGAGCCACCGTTGGTGAAGGAGGCGGCCCGTGTCGCCAAACAGCCATCTAATTAAGGCCAACGGGCATAAGTGGCAATCAGTGAATTCCGACAGCAATGGCACTATGGCTTAAAACGGCACATTATTAAAATGCCGTATAAATTATATCACAGGCCGACATATTAATGGCTGGAGAATTAAATTTATTGTTCTGGAATAAGATTTAATTGTACGTGCTACACCTGGACATTGAAACGGCCTCCACGAACGAATAACTGATTTCTTGCGGTAATGTTCTTAACTTGGAGTGGGCCAGGCGATACCAGATCCTTAAGTGCAATCAGTCTAAATCAGTTATTCACCTTCAATCATTTTACTGCATAGATTGGCTGTCAGACAGGCATGTAATTTATAATGAAGAAGAGGGAAGCTGTCATCCTGCATTTTATCCGAAAGATAGCGAGCTTTGATTTAGAGCTTCTGCTTTGCTACATCTGTGCTGATTTACAGCACGAAAGGTTTCACTGTTATTCTCTCTGTGGCCCAGTTGTGTTTTTCAGTTAAGATTTCACAGCAGGAATGAGAGAGAGAGAGGAACTGGTATGGTTTGTGTTAATATGGGACTCTAGGGGTACCTTAGGATTTTTCAGACAGAAAGTGTTTTAAAATAAATAAATGTATTGAAATTAGAGCAAATAAACGTTCTTTCTGGCTCCCCTGGTCCTGAATTTGTGGTAGGATTTACCTTTCACACCACGGTTCCGGGCCACGGGTGTCATTGAGTTAGGCAGCATTGGGTCACCCTGCCCTTCTCGTCGACACGCCCTGTCCACCAGGGGGCAGAACTCGGGCCGGTGAGACTTGCTTTGGTTTCCTGCACTGTGTCTCCCTCACACTCCTCACCTCACAAATCATTCCAGGTGCTTCCC
>JAODJW010000043.1:9841486-9854323 GCA_026777045.1 Hyperopisus bebe
TGTGTTAATATGGGACTCTAGGGGTACCTTAGGATTTTTCAGACAGAAAGTGTTTTAAAATAAATAAATGTATTGAAGTTAGAGCAAATAAACGTTCTTTCTGGCTCCCCTGGTCCTGAATGTGTGGTAGGATTTACCTTTCACACCACGGTTCCGGGCCACGGGTGTCATTGGGTTAGGCAGCATTGGGTCACCCTGCCCTTCTCATCGACACGCCCTGTCCACCAGGGGGCAGAACTCGGGTCGGTGAGACTTGCTTTGGTTTCCTGCACTGTGTCTCCCTCACACTCCTCACCTCACAAATCATTCCAGGTGCTTCCCTCCCTGGCCTTCCTCAGGACTCTTCCCGTAACTTACCAATCCCGGCTGTACTTTTAGGAGTCATCATTCCCCGGGATAGGATCGGGGAGATGGACCTCAGACAGAGAGGTGAGCGCCATTTTACTGCTGGAACAAGCTGCCATCTTTTTTTTTTCCTGCCTCTATTCATCTGCTTTTTTTCCCCAGAAAAAAATCCTGCTTTCCAGCCTCCTGCCAATGTGTTCTCGTCAAGGATGAGGTCGACCCGGAATACACAGAAGGAACGATGGACCTTTATCCTACGGCCACATCCGGCACATGTTGGCAAAGGATTTCCGAAGCCGATTGCGTCTTCCAGGAAAATCCAAAAGGAGTGTGACGGGATACTCCATAAACAAGCCTCTCTCCTACGTCTGTGGCATGGAAAACCCAGACTCACCGTAACCCACGCAGAGCGGTGAGCAGCTAGGCATCGTCACGGCGCTGGCAGCCCGGCGCCGAGGGCGTCGTTCGCTCCTCGCCGTCTGCGCCATGCCCGTTAAATCAGGACGTGGCTCGCCGAGCTGGCACGCTGCGGTAATTAAGAGCAAGCCCATCTGCGTCCGCCATCAAAGCAAGTGGCTCTCACACGGGAGGGGAGGTGGCGCATTCCAGCTGACAGACACAAGCTTGCGACACGCTCACACGGTGCGTGAGACAGGTGAAGGTCGCCCCGGTAACCAGGATCCTGATGTCTGACACAGGCTTACCCAGACACCACCCCCCCCCCAAGATACTGGGGGAAATCATCATCATTATCCAAAGTATAACTCGTTAAATCATTATTCAGCCAAAAGTCATTTTGCTGACTCACTAATTTGCAGGCCAAATAAAATCAAATTCTTTATGCCATGTTCATACGGTATAATGATTATTCCTTTACTATATGTTTTGCTGTATTATTTTTTTATCTACAGCATTTACTTATTATATTGTCTTGATTGTCCTTAATTGTTTTGCATGACACCCCAAAGTAAATTCTTTGTATATAAAAGTATTTGGATCTAATTCTCACTCTCAGCTGTTTAAAAAAAATGTTTTTTTTTTATAGAAATGCACTGAACACACTTAGGCCTAGCATCGCTGGTTATAACTGAACACGTTTGGGTCCCAGCTGTGCGCTCTAAAATGATCCAGCCATAGAGAAACATTTCGGGATTATAGTCAGAAGGAAGGATTGTTTTCCAGGACGCGAGCACATCTGGGCTGGGATGGGTCAGCCTGTACAATAAAACCTGCATTTCTCTCTGCGACTTGGTTCTGACCTCACGGGAAAGTCAAAATTGATTGATGCGGGATTTTCACCCCCCGCCTCAGATGCTTGCTCGCAGGAGGACGTTAACCTGATCACCGGCAGACCTGGAGCGAAAAGCACAAACTGCTTACAGGGGATAATGTTGTAGAGGCCCGTAATCCTGGGACAGTTCCCTCCATTACGCAGTTCTGATGTTTTTAAGGCTCCTGACGCCAAATCGATGGGACATACCTAATAAATTATGTCAACACAAAACCGAGCTGGGCAATTGATTCCAAATGAGTGACTTTGTCAAAGCCAGCATTGTGTATATTTATGCTTCTTTGAACTGTTTCCTCTTCATGTGGACAAAAATCAGGCTTGAGTACTGAACGTGACTGGGTGCACGATGCAGAAAGCAGCCTAGAGTGCTTTTCATAACTGAGCAACACATACAGCTCGGACGCTTTGGGAATTTTCTGCTTTGGTGCAAAAGCTAGTTGAAATATGCACAATATTCATATTTATGAAGCTTCTCTGCTCTGTGTTGTGGTCGAAGCTGCCATCACGTTTCCTTCATTTGCTAGGCCCCGCCCTACCTCGCCGCTTTGATCGTCCAGAGGTCGACCACCACATGCTGGAGCTGCCAGCTCCGCCGAGCGTCCCATCCCAAGGACGACTGCGTGTCTCTCTCGCCTGGAACATCCTTAAAATGTCCCCAAAACATCCTAGGCCCCTGGCACCAACTGCTCCAGCATCTGCTCCCAATACATGGAAGACGTGGAGGCTGGGGACTTGGAAACATCCAAGGGCCGCTGTGGTATGGCATGTCATCATTGCTGTCCCATCTCTCTCTCACTCTTTCTCTCCGGCCCCATCTTAAGGAGGCCATCTGCATAGATCGTCACGACTTCGAAGCACACGGACAATGCTAATGTCACGGTCAGGGACGCACCGGGACCGACAAGTGCATCCCATAGTTCGAGGCCGATTCTCCGTGAGCCAGGCCGTTCCCAGCCAAACCGATGCTCGGTGTTACATGTGCATTTCATTCACTGAGCACGTTTCACTCGATCCATCGATACTCAGAATCCGCAAAAATGTGAAACGCTGAAAGGGACAGCAGTGAGCCCCTCGGAGTGAGTCATTCTCGCTATTGCTTCATGCGCTCGTGAATATTCACCATCAAACCCAGTTTGCTTTGTGTGTAAATGCATATTGGGTGGGCACCGGGGTGGCTGGGGGTAGCAACTATAAAATTAGTGGATTGGGGAAGGGGGTGGTGATTGTGAAAATTATCAACCCGGGAGGTAGGGTGGTCACTGTAAAATTTGTCAACCGGTTGGGGGTATAACAAGTATAAAATCTGTTGACAAGGAGGGTGGCAATAGGAAAAGTTGTGAAACAGGGTGGGGGGGGGGGGTAACGGAATGTTTAACGGAACGAAATGCCCATCTGTAGCCACGCCCATCTGTGGCCACGCCCACCTGCAGCCACGCCCGTCTGTAGCCACGCCCGTCTGTAGCCACGGCCTTTGTACACAGTCCTGCGTGCAACACATGTGGCAGTAACTTGTACCTTTGAGGGTAAAATTACTTCTCATTGAGGATGTGCCCTCAAGGGTCTGCCAATTGTCCTCTAGCTGTAGGTAAATGTACGTTTTTGTCTAATTTAAGGTACAGAAATGGACACTGAGGGACTATATACCATTTGGGTTACATTAATGTTGTTTATACCTTGGGAAACAAAACTGTATCAGGGCTGCACTCTTTTTTCTGACAGTAGTTTGGAATGTTCCATAAAGGAGCATTAATGGTTGAAGGCAAAGTTAAGTCAAAAACACTCACCAATTGCTCCACAAAGCCCCATGCAGTGCCGGGTTCTGGCAAGCCTGGGGACCACCGGAAGAACCAGGTCACAAGGAAGGGAATCACCCCAGATAAGATGCCAGTCCATCACAGGACACAGGCTCACACCCTGTGGGCAGGTCAGAGACACCAACTCACACAACCATGCTTCTTCGGGAAAAACAGATCCGCACACGCAGACCCAAAACGATATGAGCCTCCAGTACGAATAAGTAAGCCACCAACGTGACACTTGACTTGAATTATTGGATTTAAAATAATGCACTTTTTAACACCATTAATCTGTAAACCCAATAGCCCACCGATGCCTCTTTAATCAACATAATAGATGTTTTTGAGTATTAATGTTAGAGGAGGGAAATATATCAAAATGGAAAATTAATTTGTTGGACTGTTAGTTTCGCACATACACTTGAGCAAGACCTTAAATCTACCAGGGACAGTTACCAAGAAAAAATAAATAAATTTCAGTTTTTAGGCGAATAATTTTGGATGAAAAACAATCTTACGCAGTTTTCCTCAAAATACTCAGGGGGGCGAGCATGAATTTGAGACTGAAGAAAACACTTAGAAAAAGAACGTTTTCAAATGAACCGTGTCAATGCTCTAACACTAACAGTATTCAGTATTCCAGTGCCTAAGGCAAGGGCTAAGTGTATAATAGGGAAATAAACATTTGTCCGCTTGTAGCGTGGGCAGATGATGCTCATTTAAAATGTAGACGTCAAAAGCAGGCCTCTCTGGTGTCGTCCATTACGGATGCTTATATGTAACTGATTATTTTGTAAGTGTTAATACACACCTGGTTTCCTAAGGTAACGCTAAGATACAGCGTGTCATTTCAATGCCTGTTAACTTGACGAGGTGTATTTTTTTTTTAATAATCAGACTATTGGTTCAGTTGTTCTTGCTTGTTGGCTGCTATAGTTTTGTTTTTGGTGTTTTGGGCACATTTCAGCAGATGTGATCTGAATGTCGTCTATAAACGCTTCGGGAGGTAAAGTGGTCTGCTTTGGGGCTTGACAAGTTGGGTTTTATATTCATATATATATATATATATATATATATATATACAGGGGAGGGGGAGAAAGAGCAACAGTGTGGAAACTGGAGGAACAAAATCTCTTTTGGCCAGGAAGTGGTCAGTGTGAAATTTGCTTTCTCCACTTCCAGTGATCAAAAGGAACGGAAAGGAAAAAGAAAAGCAGAGATGGGACGAGGGAAGTAAGTAGCTTGTCAGACAAAGAGCCACAGTGACCCAGTTATCTTCCTACGACATGGCCCGGAGGAAACCAGGAAGAGACGGGAACTTGACCCTTGAACAGTGACGGATCCACAGGAGGATTCTGAGGCAAGGTGCAGCATTACCCTCTGGCAGCGAACCTGAACATCTCCCGCTGTATGAATCACTAAAAAGTAGCATTTCAATTAAAGTGTTGGCTAGGCAATTAAACAGAAAACACTATGACATACTGCCTAATTTATGATGTCCTGTTACAGAACAGAAAAGCATCAGGTGCTCGATACTAAAATGACTCTAAGTAGGTGTTTGGACTCCCCAAGAATTAATTAGCCATTAGGGAGAAGCGGATTTCTCCTTCGACAATTTATTGAACCTGTCACATGGCTCTCCAGTACGACACCTAGACTTCCTTTTCCCTACTTCCTGTTTTTTTCTTTACTTTTCATCCAATCAGCATTCTCTTAACTGAACTAGGTAAACTGATGCAAAAATTCTAATCAGGAGATTCCGGTAAAAGTATTAAAAATTAAATAAGAAGATAGCATAACTTAGTGCATTCAACAGTTTCTAATAATCTCATCCTGCAAGGTCTGTTGGATGTTACTCATATAACCTAAGAAACAAACACAGAGGACAGAAGGAAAAGTCATTTATTCATAAGACTTTGAGGCTGAGTTGATACAACCTTGATTCTATAAAAATGTGGCTATATGCTCTGTGAAACTTTAGGGTAAGTCTGATCCAAATGGCCATGAAGATTCAAGACTCATTAATCACAGTGCTCTGACTTCTCAGTTTGAGTATGACCCATCCACAGAAGCTGATTGACATGATGGTAAATGGTAAATGGATTGCATTTATATAGCGCTTTTCTACTGGTGGTCAAAGATCGCACTGTCAGTTAACACGAGATCCGATACTCAGGATTTAATAGGGTACGGGTCACCATCACTACGGACCTGGCTGCATGGAGAATTGGTCAGCTTTGGCTTTCGCTTCATCGACAAGCCTACAGGAGTCAGCTGGCAAATTTTCCCAGCTGCCTCTGCTCAGGGGATGGCCACCCCCCCCGGAAACACTCAAGGCCCCGTTTTTCGGGCTGCTAGAGACTCTGAGGCAAGAACATTGAGTAAAGTGGGGCCTCCTCACTCGGCGGGGGGGGGGGGGAGGGGCATCCACGATGCAGACGTGGGGCCTGTTAGCCAAGCTATCGCCCAGGGGTTTAAGGGTGATTGGCGTCACATGGCCTGCATTCAGACATCTGCACAGCGTAACCAGATGTCACATGATCCAGGGTGTCACATGATCCAGGGTGCCGCTCCTCCCTCTCGCCCCTATTTAATTTACCTTGTGTTCACATTTCTGCCAGTACAGTTTGCGATGTCCTGATTCATCTCCCTTCTCACCAGCCCCTGTTAATCCTGAGAAGGAAACCCCAATAAGCTCGGGATCATGCTGCAACCAGGGGGGGTCTCACTGCCAGTTAAAGGAAACTTCTCTAACAGTAGCACTTAAAAATGTAAATAATTTAACCCCATCAAATTAAATCAATCAAGCACCTCTCCTCACTGGGTCTTATACCTACATTATAGATCCTTTTGTAGCTTTGTCTTAAGAAAAAAAAACACATTGTCAATGGCGAGTGGCTGAGTGGCTCAAGCCTCTGTTCCTCTGCTTTTGTGTCGGTCCTTGAGCACAGCCCGTAACCCCTTAAAAAACACTCCAAGGGAGGGGTTGCCAAACAGCTGACCCTGCGCTCAGACCCCAAACTTCAATCCCTCCTGTGGATTTATACATTAAAGGAGAGCAAGACTGGATACACAGAAAATTTAAAATAACTCCAATGTGCATGTCCTAACAAAGCATTATTTCCTAAAACTCAGGTTAAAATCGTTTTTCAGTTTTCTGTAGGATCACTGATGCAGAATTTTTTTTACTATCAGTTTGCAGCTGTTTTAGACGTTTGCTTAACAATTGAATTGCATTATGGATGCCTGTCCCTCGAACAGGAACACACCGCGACGTGGATGTGACTCTTCAAGCCCAGCTGCTTATGCGATTCCCATCGAACGTGGCGTGCGGATGATCACAGCTGCATAGCCCACTGGCGGGAGGTTCCATGCTAATTCGGCAGGGCCGCATTTAACATGTATATTATTAATCAGGCAGTAAAATTACCGTCTAACTTACAAATCGCCCCTCTGATGAAGGCAGTCCGGTGAGGAATATACTGCTGTTTGCTTGCAGATGTCACCCGTTTGTTTTCCCACTGTCGTGATCTATTACCTCAAATGCTCTTGGGCCCGGCTGCTGTAAAGTATGGGTTTGCAGCGGCGAAACTTCCACCAGGCGTAACCCACAGCGAGACCAGATCTCTGGTTTGGACTGGGTTTCCTTGTAATAACAACGGTACCTTAAACACTCAGAATAACAAAGAGAAATGCATGTGGGCTGCAGCCGCAGGGTCGGAGCAGTGAGACGCCTGCGGAAATAAAGAAGCGAAGTGCAGGTGTGGCTTTCCTGCAGAAAAGGACGTGCCGCGGAGGAGGCCAGCCATTGAAAACAGGGCCTTTGTTTGGGTCGTGTTTCAGTTTGTCGAGGCGCTTTCTCTACGTAATGGAATAACACAGGAGTAAGAACAACAACAACAGCAACAACAGCAACACCACCACCACTAACAACAGCAACAACTACAAGAAAAACAACAATAATAATGATAATAATAATGATGGATGGATGGATCAATCAATCAGTCAGTAAAGCACGTCAACTTCTGTACTGGAATTTGAAATTTGAAAGATGGATAGATAGATGGATCCATCAATAATAATAATAATAATAATAATAATAATAATAATAATAATAATAATAATAATGTGTTTTCATACGATATGTTGAGTGCTCCTAAAATTCTCTCCTTGCTTTGAGTATAAAGCACAAAGAAGCCCAGAACTACCAAACCAAAAGGACCAAAGTAAACAAAAAAGGCAAGTGGATAATGACATTCCTCCATTTCATAATAAAGCAAAGCATACAGAGAAATGTGGGAGAAAAGTAAAGGAATACTGCAGGAGACTGTACCGGGAGCAGAGAGGGAACCTGCGTGACAGTGGGAACAGAAATGCAATTAGGTAAGGAAGGGTTGCGGCAGATGTGCTGGGGGAGGATCTCTCACTTTGTTTGTACCTTCTAGGTTACTTCTAAATTCTACGCTAAGTTCTGAGCTGAAGGTTCTTTGGAGCAGGGCTAAGGATGGCTCACAAAGGGGTAGAGGAGGTAGAGACAGGTAATAGAGAGGCACAGGGTACACTGAGGGGTTAAGAAGGTACCGACATACCGATCCACGTTGGTTTTGGTGGACCACCAACAAGGGTGCTGCAGTTCCTCACAAGAGAGGCCGTGTCACAAGATGCAGGTGATCGCTCTCTCTTTCTATCCCTTTCTATCTCTCAAATTTTTGTAAGGGCCCCTACCAGGAGCTACAAGGAACAAGTGAGGTTTAGAAGGTTGCCCAGTCTACTGATCCATGTCGGTTTTTTAAAGATCAGGAACAAGAGCTGCGGTCTGTAATTTGCGCGGGACTGCACAGAGCCGGCGCTGTCGGCCCGAGAGTCAGGTGATCTCTTACTCATAGATCTTTCTAACTCCTACTCATAGCCCAACCTCTGGAGGGCATCGTAGTTCATTGAGTAGGCTGATGGGGCCTTGATGAAACACTATGTCATTGTGTCTGTAGGAGGTATGGACGAAGCTGAAAGATACAGGGTTTCTCACGTAAAAAAAAAATTGTATAGTACAAAAAATGTCTTTGGAATGTTAGCATGTTCGAAGTATTATGGGTAAACGTGAATTACTCGTCTCTTAACCTAGCTTCAGAAACGAAAAGCCCAGAAGCTTTGTTTTATTGCTGTCCAACTGCTAGGAATGTGGATCGTTCAGGTATAAAGTCAATGATTCAGTGTGTGATGCAGATACAGAGGCAGACGGTGTAAGGGAACATGATACTGGGGGTGGATTTAAAGCCGGCCAGAGACTCATTGTTTCCTGTCCGGGATGTAGGATGTGAAACTACTTAGGGTAATGATGGAGCTTCCAAATTCCGGGGAGCTGAGTGGTTAATCTGACGTCTGTCCATTTTTTTTTTTATATGTGCAGATATAACAAACACCATCTTGTGCAGCTTAATGGAACCAGCTTGAGATGCTTTTAAGGTTTTCATATTTAAAAATAGACATGCTGTTTAGATGATGATGTGTTTTTAAGTGAGTCATATTTTGGATGCTTTGTAGAATCATGTAAATCTCAAATCATCTGCATGTATTGTTTAATTTACTAATACAAAGGTAAACACACAACAGATGCTATAATCATATCTTATTCCATTGTCATTATAATTGTTATTATTATTATTAGCTGTGTTGTATGAATCTTTTACAGCTGATTGCAAATGAAACATTCAGCCCTTCTGTGGTACAGATTTTACTTCTTTACCGTGCATTTTTAATTACACCAGACAGGATGATTATGACACAGTTTTGCAAAATATTTATCCTGATTTTTTTTACCGCAAAATTACTGTAGTTACAAACACATGCAAAAAAAAAAAAAACCAAAAAAAACAAATTGCTCCGCATTCCACGGTGGAATGGAAATGATTTATGCTTGCAAAGTATTTACAGTCCAGCGGTTGTGCACTGTCACCTACGAAAGTGTGCTCAGACATCCAGCTAATCGCTTTCTGCGATTAAAAAGCGTGGGAGTCCGGTGAGTGCCAGATGGGGCAGGAATGTCGAGAGGGGCACCGTTTTGCTTTTGCAACCCGTGGTTTTAATGTGCAATTTCTGCCGTTTATCTTAAACACCGCGCACACACGGCAAAGTCCCGCGAATTTGGAAAAAGGACAAGCGCCCAGCAGGGGAATGACTGAGAAATGCATACCAGTCCCACGGACAGAATTACTGCCCAGTCAGCTTTGGTTCTGTTTCACGTTTAGATTCATTACATATCCTATTTTAATTCTGCGTTTTGGTGCTGCTGTATGTTTGCCTATTCTGGTGATAAACCGCTCCTAATTTTCACTAATTTCTGCCACTATAAAGTCCTGGATTGCAGCTTGACTCCCGCCCAAGCTGGCATCCGTCGATGTTTCACGATCTTGCTCCAGCTGTTCGCGTACCCACTGTGTCGCTAATACCTGAAAAACAATAGCTATTATCGCCCAACGGTGATTCATAGGCCCTCTACGCACATGAAAGGCCGTCCTGGGATCTCGCAAGGCCTTCGGAAGCGCTACATCCCCACAGAGATATTCAGATAGGGGCCAGGGTGGAGGGTAAATAGAAAGCATAAAATGGACAAACCGGAAAGGGGGGGGTCATTTGTCTCGAAAATCGGGGCGAGCCAAGCGCACGTGGTGGTTTCATCAGCATGGCCTTTAAATGAAATGCACCGACTTCAGATTATCGTTTTATCTCTGCGGATAAATCACAGTCGGATTCCTCTTCGGGGACGGCATTTCCAAGCTGGTCGTCATTTAAGTAGGGTGTGTTGGGGAGGGGGACTGTTTCAATCCCTCTTGCCCATTCTGTCCAAATCACAGCCATACGTCCCTGCACCTGCACCCCCCCCACCCCCCACCCGAAACATGCGAAGTGAAAAACAAAGACAGCCGCCGCAAAATAAATTCCTAAGCACGATATCCTTCTGCAAACCTCCTCTGCTGTCTAATAATCATCGTGAATTAGGCTACTGGGGGGGCTTCGGAATGGGCACTCCAGGACAGGGAAGCGGGCTTTTCTTTGGCTCTCGCATCAGGACCCCCCCCGCTTTCGTTCCTGCGGGTGGAACCAGTGGAGATAACAGGTACTGGAGACGCCGGCGCTCTGGCTGATTGGCGGTGGAGCACAGCTGGAAGGCAGGATATGAGGTCAAGGGGGCTTCGCCTCGACGACTCTGACTCATGTACAACGAGCGTCACGTCATCATCCAGGGGACGGAGAGGGACCTGAAACGCCTGAGATTGTCAATCAGTAAAGAGCTCCTGATCGGGGGCGGTGACTGAATAATCTGCTTATGGTGGCTGACTTATTTAGGTTAAAAAAAGCTGGGAATTAAAGAAATGACAGCCATGATTATTTTCCCAAACTATTTTGCCACTTTTTTGTGTTCTAGCTACACCGTTACTAAACGAGGAGTTTGACGACCCTAAAACTCTGCAGGATGTCCAACATCATTCCCTTTTTTTAAGCTGTCCTGCATCTTGGTTAGTTCTGCAAAGATATTATATAATATAACCCAGGAAACTAAACGGGCAACTGAGGATCTATTTTTGCCCATTCTGCCATGTCCCTCCCAGTACCATGATCAAAGGCGGGATGAATTCCTCACAGTCTGACCAACCCGCTCCTTTTAACAAAGGGCTGACTTTGTTTAGCGTAATTGTGATGTTGATGGTTCATTTAAGAACAGCGATTATGTGTTATTGTGCGCTCATCTGTTGGGGACAATCGGTTACGCCGACGAGCAGCCCAGCCTGGCTAATCTCTGGGGTAAAGTGGAACATCCTCGTAAACCAGAGGCAAGACCCCCCCGACCCATTCACCCGTGCGCCACCATCCGATGGTGATCACAGTCACACGGTGCCCATGGGACACTCACAGGGTCCTCATAGGCTGGGTGACAGCTAATCAAGAGTAGCGGGAGGTGAGGGCGGTCCCATTTGGTGCACAACTCAGAGGCACTAGTATTAACACCGGAGTGCTTTTCTGGTGTTAAATTAGCGATAGCTAGAGGCAGCTAAAAGGCTCTGCTATGGTGTTTGGTGGTAACTGGTCTCCTCCCCTTCCACATCCCCTTGCATCTCTGGTGATGTGACATCGGCGGACAGTGGCAGCCAAAACCAAATACACGTAATAAACCGACGTTCTCCAACCCAGTCCTCAGGGTCCCCGCAGGTGATCCACATTTTTTGCTCCCTCCCAGATCCCGACACACCTGTACCAGGCATTGGCTTTTCTTGATTGGCTGGGAGCTGGGTGGGAGCAAAAATATGGACTGGTCAGGGGTCCCTGGGAAGGGAAACACTGCAATAATTGAAAGACATTAAAGGTTGGGGGAGGGGAGGAGGCATTTGGGCGCGTCTGATAAATACGCTGACCGGTGATCAGTGGAGCTTTTAAAGGGCAGCTGACCAGTCAAGCCACTGCAACAGGTGACTGTCTGGGCTCATTAATGCCAGCATGTTGTGGTTTAAGGTTTCTATAGAGTTTTTATGAAGGTACATTTAGGCTGGAATCACGTACGAAGAAAAAAAGAATGAGGGTTTGTGAAAATCACCGTGAAAAATATATAATCATAACTGAACCATAAATTACGCTGTATGACTTAAAAATGCACTTTAACAAAATATCCTCTTTGTTTTTAAATTCCCTTTGTAAATTCACATGAATCGTGCTTCACAGTTCGCAAACATTAAGAAATGCATAAGCATGCATATGTATACAAGAGACTGCATTTCTAACAGTGTACAGTGACTTCAAATCGTTCATGTAACAAATGTTTTTGTGTGTCAATTTACTTTGGGACTACAAAGAATACAAATCACAGTTTGAAAATTTGTTTTCATAGTTTTGTTTGGGGAGAAATCAAATCAGTGGTAAGCCAGTGAGGAAAAAAAAAGATGTAATTTATTCAAACGTCTTAAACATCTGAAAAATGGTTTTTGTAAACTGGCCACCATTTTAGTGTGACAGTCATGGGGCAGGCAGAGAAAACTGAGCTGCTTCCAGAAAGGCCGGCTTAACTCCCAAATCTCCACGGAAAATCAGCTCAGTGACTTGCCTGAGCTTCCAAAGTGGTCTTAAAGAGTCCTGATTGAATGTACTGGGGACGAAAAACAAATTATAAGAAGCAGAAATGTCCACCTTCGCCAGGAATGTTTGCTATTGTAGAAATAAGATCCCGTAAAAGTTTACAAACAACCTTTATATTCATATAATCTGGATTTTAACAGAGAAGTTTCTGTATTCTCTTTTGGGTATAAATAATTAACAGAATAATATAATAAGTGAACAAATTGGAGGGGGTTGAGCCCAAAAAAGGTAATCATGCATATTAGCTGTTTGCGAAAGTTAATGATTTAGTAGGGCCGGAGG
>JAODJW010000043.1:9854401-9867313 GCA_026777045.1 Hyperopisus bebe
GGACTTTCAAGATTACTTCCATTTTCATATGGGAAACAAACTGCAACAACAACCTCCGTTTAATGTTTTTTGGCTGTTCGGGGTATTTCTGCTTGTACCCCCCCACTACACATGTGCACAACACATTTATAAAAAAAAAAAAGTCAGCCAAGGCACCAAATGGAAGAAAAATTGTGTGCGTGCGTGTGAGAGAATTTGTGTGTCTGTGTTTCTGTCTCTGTGTCTGTACGAAGAGATGATGACATTGATTAAAAAAAAAGGATAAAAAAAAAACCTCACAGATAGGAGAAAAATCCTGGGGAAAAATAGGATTAATTACCCCCCAGCTACTTTGAGAGCCAAAGAAATGAATGTGCCGGTAGATCCAGCAGCCTTGTCTCGCCGTTCTCTCCGTTCCCAGGCTGTGCTGAAACGCTCAGCGGAGCTGCCAAACTCAGCCGAGCGCTGGCTGCCCACCCACCGCTAATTGGTTTCTGTCGTAACCAGAAAGCGGGCGAGGGGATTACAGACTCATCGACGTGGAGGAGACCATTAGGCGACGGGAGGAGAGAAATCCCGTCGGCGGAGCGGTAAGCATCTTCAGGTGCTGATAAGCTTGCCGCAGCTCTTGTTAAGGTGCCGTGGTCGAGACTTGTGGATCCGAGTGAGACCACACCTCGCTCGCTCGGAGGCGAGGTCAAATTGGCCGGGACGGTGGTCGCTTCATGTCCTGGGGGGGGGGGGGGGGGGGGCAGAGGGTCAGTGGTTTTTAAAGTACCAGCCTCAGAGATGAAGATTAATGAGCAAGAGTGTGCCAAAGCTTTGCCAGCCGGAGACCATTAATAGCGCTCCCAAATTCAAACCATCCCTGCGGAGACATTTGAGGCCAGGCTAAGACAAAAAAAAATGCCCAGGCGGAGAGTTTGTGCCTGGGGCTACCGGCGGTGCCCCTAGAGTCCCCGCAAAAACAGCATGGGGCTTTCGCATCCATCCCCACATCCTGAAAAATATCAGCTGCACCAAGTGCCGTCTATAAAGACGCTCGACTGATAACGATATGTGAAGGAATATCAAAAAAATAAAAATCAATAATTTTTCAAAAGCGGCTTCACACAAAGCAATTTGCAGTTTCACAAAAAAAAGGCCAATTTGCCGTGGGGAAATATAAACTCACATAAACAGGCCAGCAAATTATCAACAAAAGTCTTGAGTTGAGTTCCTTGTTCCTTGTTTAAGTATAACACAAAGGTTTCTCCCGGGAATAAGACCAACAGCTTCTTACTTCACATCCGATTCGCAACAGACTACCTGCTACTATTGTACCACTAATATCAGACAGATACAGTAACGGGCAAAAAAACTGGCTTCTGTATTCAGACAGGAAGATGAGATAGAATGAGGTGTATTATGGGAAAACAAGGCTGGCGTGCACTTTAGATGAGCAGGGCCACATGAACAGTGTAGCCAGCTGGTACGACTCAGTGACTGCTCCTGCGTAATGGTTTTTGCACGCTGTGGGCAACAGTCTGTTGGGGTGTACCGGGACGAGCACCATGGGGGGGACCGGGGGCTACTGTGAGGAGGTCCAAGTTTGCTAATGTTGCGGGGAAAATGAAAACAGAAAGCGGCCTTCCTGTGGGTTTTTGTGGAAGTTATTAAAGAGGTATTCCAGAGGAGGGGTTTGTTATCGCTGTGTTTGATTTATCACCCTCAACTGGAAAATCCCCCAAAAAAAAAATCCATCAATTCCAGGTGTACCCTTTCATGTATCCCTCAGGACAGAAGTGGAAGCACATTAGACTTTTTTACCTGCTTCCCCTCTTATATGCTTCGTAAAGGAAAATATACGGCAATATTTTATTAATAAAATTCTGGTAATAGCTAACTGGAAGTAAAGGAGCATTTTTTTAAAGTAAATAGCTATTCAACACAAAGTACTAAATTTGTCGTCTCAGTCTCGCTCTTGCCCCAGTCTGCGTTTACGACCCTAAGTCGATGGGAGACTCTGAAACGAAAGTTTTCCACATTTTGGGAAGAGTCTGGTGCTTCCCATCGCGCTCGACTCAAAAGTCATGCCTGCTGTGGCGCATAAATGTTTGACAACTTTTTTAAAGTGCTATGAACTTGGCTAAAGCTGTGTTTATCGTCATTGCATGCTAAAGACACAGAAATGCGGATGTGTGGCAACTCTCATAGATAGTACCACCACTGCCAGAACAGCTATCAGAGGCTTGTTAGATGTGGGGGGGCTGCAAGATGCAAGAAATGAAAGGAGCCGTCGTCGTGTTTTACTGGCATTCTTACCTCAGTAAACCACGTTACAAGGATATTCCGAAGCCGTTGGTCTGTTTCCCGTTGGGAAGATATGCACCACATCAAACAAGCCTCCCATACTGAGTGCATGAAACATGCAGGGCGGAGAGGATAATTTACAATTAACATTCGCCTTGCTAGTCATCTGCTATTTTTATTTCTCAGTTAAGCAGACAGGCTTTCGTTTACAAGTCAAGATAAACAGAATAATGTGGATGGACCCCTGCAGACTTGGATTAAAAGCTGGCCCTGGACTTTAAGGTAACCCCCACGGTAAATTTTGTCCCCACGATATGTTTTGAATGAAGGATCTTGGGAGCTCAGTGGTCCTTAAGAAAGTGGTACAAATCATTCATAAGCATCACAGGAAACAAAAATTAAGTTAAAGTATTAGAATTAATTCCTAAACACACATTCTACAGAGGGTCTCCTGCCTGGACACTGATCTATCCCGTCAGTGAACCCTTTGCTGCAGGAACCAAAACTTCTGGCTATATGACAAATTTGTGTCTACATATGCTGCTTGTGTATATATCGTTCTGGTTCAGAAACATATAACCATACATTATATTAGTCATATGTAAAGGCTAATAGTTTGATTAATGTTGTTAATTAATTTTCATTCAGTTCATTTATATTACAGAAAAGAAAAAGGCAGTCTGTGTATATATAGTCTTGACCTAAATGTGCATGTAATGACAGCATACATAAGAGCTTCGTCTCTGCACGCATACCGGCATGGCTCAGAAAGTCCGCCGCTTCAGGAAACGGATCCTCTGCGGTTTAAGGACCAATACGTCTTTGTTTACTTAAGTGAAATAAATGTGTGCTTTCTGGATTTATTATTCTTTTTTAAGATTGATTTTTATCTCCGTCGGTTTTTTTTTTTATTTCAGTTTAGACAGGTGCCGTTATTGTTACTGTACTTTTGAATTTTAGGAGGCTTCTGTTTATTTTGCTTAATATTGTATCGTAATAATTAGCTTTCCAGTAGCCGCATTCACATTAAAAAAGCATTTTCAAACCCGTGCGTCGCTTTTACCTATACACAGACCTTTCTTATTGTGATACTCATGCATACTCGTATCGCATCCATTAGGAAATTAAATAAAACTGTTTGTAAAGCAATGTTTTCCCATTAAAACCTTTACTTATTCTTAATTATAATTAATATATATTTTTCGCTCATTCTTAGTTTTCGATTACATTAATAATTTCGCTTAAAAGTATTTCTCTTCGCGTGCGATGACGTAAACGGTTTATTAATATTTTATGCACAAAAACAAAAGGCAACATTGTTAAGCTTTAATTTGCGGAAGCGCTTCTCCTTTGAAAGCGTCCATCCGTCACATGATCCTTCAGAGGGCGACGCGCGTCTGTCTGGGCGTTACGCACCTACCACTGGCGAATGGGTAAATGGCGGTAAATACGGTAAATGCAATAAAGCGATTACACCAAACAGACAGGGTTAAAAATGGAAAATATATGCAGTAATACGACGCATCAGTAGTGAGCTCGGAATAAACACCGAACCGCAAATTAAAACGTTAATGTTTGGGCAATCAGTGGAGTACATTGCCATAAAATATTTCTTGAGAGCCGATTATATTCTAACAGTGAGATACTGAGATCAGGGACGGTCAAAACGCAAATCAGTCTTTTTTTCTTTAAATAGGCATTTGCTTCTTTTCCACAAAACACTAGCAGAAGTAATTTATTGTTTACTATTAACAACATTTTAATACTCCTGAAAATAATAATTTCAGTTTTCTTAACATATTTAAATAAATACCTTGAACAGTGTGATATTCTTATACGTAAAAATATGACACTTGAAGTACTATCTGAAGCTAATCCTGGCTTAAAAAGTGTTTCTGGATTAGATGTCTCAAGGTGACGGAGAACAAACATTTTTAGCATGTTCATAAATATTATACCTTCTGTATGCAAGGGTTCGTGTGCGGCAGACCGACATTATTAACTAGGCTGTTTAAGCATCGGTGCTATGCGCAAGACTCAGCGGAACGACTATCGTTAAGTATCTTTAACAGCTTTAACAACATGCTGTCTAACCTGAGAATGTTCACAGGTCATAAGGCCAGCTGTTTAACCATCACGCTACCCATCAGTTGGCGATGATCCTTTCTACTGATTGTAATCATCCGTGAGATTCCCTACCATCTCACCCTGACTGTGTCTCTGGCTTTGTAGCTTCGATGGAGAGTGGTCTGCACCTGGGGTCACCCTTAACAACATCTGTAACATGACCACAAAACAGCCTCTCTCACACGCTCTCATTAGTCAGTGAAAGGAAATGAAAATTCAGTAAAAACCCAAAGCATCATTTAGCACTATAAAAATATACTTGGAAGGACAAAAGGGCTAGTAAAATATGCTGGACAAAAACCAGAGATTCCATTTAATTCCTCCAGATGGCCCAACGAACTCCTAAAGCAAATTACTTTGGTCCAGACCCTATTTATAGAAGATGACATAAAACAAAAGATATGGACACATAAACATATATTTTGTGCCGAGTTGTCGTCATGTACGGATGCGTGAAATGCCATGCCTAGCGTGTAAGTAATGGTTCTATTTAAAATGACGGTTGTGGTAAGTCAAAGCTGAAATCCGTGTTGGAGGCACAGGAGTTACACCCAGGACAGGATTGTCATTGGCGGTGGGTCTTCTGGGAGCGAGGGGTACCTGGACGAAGCCCTTTTTATGGCTAGGAGATGAGACCACCACCCACTTGAACGCATTCAAGTGACAACAGTTGCCATCAAGAATGCTCCAGAATGAAAAGAAATTATAACACATTCCAGTGAAATATAATTATCTTTTATTCCGCTGAATTATTTTAAGTTCCATATGAATAAAATGAGAGGGGGTCACATCAAGAAGAGAATAAAAGGCAGGAAAGTATTCCAACTAAAACAAAAAGCAATTGTTTAATTACAAATTTACAAATATACTCAGAGACGTTTGTAGACTCATGTATGTCCCTAGGCGATGCATTGATAGCCGTCCTTCTCGTGCTGTGACTCACTAAGGCTACGGAAAAATGCCCATGAAACACCTTTGTATATTATGTTTGGAAAGCACTGGGAACAAATGGAACATGCCACGTCCCATAAGACCCCCCCCCCCCACCATATTCTAAAAAGGTCCCCTACGCCATTCCCTACGTTAATTTATTTTATTTCTCGTTCTGTTTGGTTAGGGACATCATAAAATACGAACAGCCAGTTGGCACTCCAAACTATTCATTTAAGTATACATCACTTTAATCACAGAAGGTCTGTTAGGAAAACAAAACACTTAATCAACTTATGTTGGTCGGCCCTGGGGAGGCCAAAACAAGGCCCAAACGGGCATAAAAACCCATTGTACCCCATGCTAAAGGACAAGGAGGGACAGAGAAACTTCAGCTTGGGTTTTTATATGGATTTTTTTTTCCATTTCCTCAGTAAAAATGTTGCCTTTGTCCACAAGACTCCAGAGGACTATGTATTGGATGCCTGCACTCGTACCTGTGGAAAAAAAAAAAACACCCAGTGCACCAATTGTCATTACCGTACATTTTCTCCTTGCGACGTCATTGGCTCACACGTGAAATAAGATATCGTATGTCTTCTCCCTCCGTCGCAGCTGTTGAGATTTTTTTTTTGCCAAGAACTCCAATGGACTCAAGCTCCATGTTTGATAAAAAAAATGTTCAAGCTACGCAGTTACACAATGTTTATTTGATTAGCTATCGACTTTGCGGGCAAAATAGCACTGACAAAGATCTTTGTTACGGGCGTGCGTTTAAAAGAGAGCGAGCGACCAGTAATCGATTGGTTACAGAACTCTTTCTGGGTCTGCTCCCCCGAGGCTTGACTGAGCTGGGTTTGTGGAAAGTGTCTTATGTGACACTACTGTCAACGGGGATCATGTCAGCTTCATTTCGGTTTCTCAATGTTGCTATTACGGCTGCAACTGGCAATTTCTGTAATTTCCTCCCGTGGATCCAAAGCCTGCAAACGATTAATGTATTCTGCTATGCGGTGGCGTTGCTATCAAATTCAATTTTCACAGCCTGTAGCTGTATGATTTTGCTACTGCATCCATTTTTTGGAGGCAAAAATGTATGCTGATGGTATATTGCAATAGGTACAATTAAAATGAAAATAAACAAGCACAACCTGTAGAGTAACATTAGTCTATCACATTCTTTCATTCGTCTTCCATCCGTGGAAGCCAGGGATTCAAGGCTGGGGAGTACAGAACAGGATGCTTTGAGGTATTTGACAGTAATATATAAATCCATCTTCCAGCTGTTTTTCCACTAAGAGTTGCACTGGGGCTGGGAGGCTCTTGGACCATATATATGCCTGTTTTTATTAGCTATTGCAATATGTTTTGTATCCTATAAATTTGTTCTATAACATTAATTTGTTGTATTTTATTTAATATTCTATATTATTTTTTTTCTATTACACATATTTTTAAAATAAAAAAAATAAAAAAAGAAACTAAAATTTAATTTTAAGTTACGTATACAGGCTATATGTGTATATATTAAAACACATAGTGCTAGCTAGCCTATTATCTATTTCTGCCGATAAACTGCAAGTCATAGGCAACGCAATACATTCCAGACTGGCTGTTTTGTTGCTGTTTTCCCAAAAAAGTAGAGACTGGTCGCTCTCATTTTCCTTCCCCACCAGTCATAACCTCTAAAAGCTACGTATACCATCTATAAATGGTATTTAATGTTATGTTTTGCTTGTTCTGAGAACCACATCAAAGAATTATTAAATATATGTCTACTGAATAGCTATATAATTGATACATACAATTGCTAATGTATAATTTATTCATACAGTATATAAAGTATATGAATGTTATATATTGTATAGAGAATCAAAAAAATGTCTAATAAGCAATAATAATAGTAACATACAACAATATGTTGCGATGCTGTAATATTTGGTGTTGGCTACGTTGTGTCTCACTGGGACACACTGACTCATTCTCTGTTCTCTAGAAAAGCTCTGTGGGATGTGTGATACTGTGCATCCTCGCAGTGTAATGTGGTTTAGGGTACAGTTAATTAATGCAGTAATTTGCTCTGAGGTCACGGCGTCTTCGTCGTGCAGTCTCTTCGGGAGACAGGCATGACTCAGAACTTAGAAGTTTCATTATCAAAGTACTGGCATGAGGGCTTATGGGAAAAAAACAGGTTCTTTATGGGCCGTCAGCACGTCATTAGCGTCAGCCAGGGTCTCGGAACGCGCTCCTTCGCTTAGCTGTCCAAACCTGTACATTCGGTTCGTCCCCAGATTGAAGGTGTGCTGAGCCAGCTAGCCAGAATTGCATTAGCGAGCTAACAAATAAAGAATATGGCCGGATCATACATACAGTTTTGTTTAAATAAGCTTTCAGAAAATTCTTGTCGTGAAAATAAACAGCAGAGGGGCTGAGAAAACGTCAGGCTTCATGTTGAAAAATGATTGACAGTGGGAACCAACAGAAATGTTCCCCATTTATGTAATGTCAATAATGTCAATTTTAATAATATTTACTGCAGTGTTTTGACATCATAACATCCATTATTTCCCTCTCCTGATGAATAATTTTATTTGCAGACAAATGCCAATTAAAATAAGTATTTTATTTTTGGATGACACAAGTTGCCCGTAGGACATTGCTAAAATTTCACTCAATGTCATACTGTCATATGTTTAATTATCTTCTGCATTGTCAAATTAGCAAAGGTTAAGCAACTAAATAGATAATTAATGTTTTTTTTTTCCAAATGCAGCCAGAGCATTGAAAGCCACTCTGTATCTGCAGTGTGTGAGCAGACTTTAAAAGGTTACCAAGTTCATGGGATCCAAGGGTGGATCCAAGTTATGGAACACACAGCCACCGCTAACTGCTAATTCCCTCCTTTTCACTGGATCATAGGTGTCAGATTCATTATTTGACAGGCAGAGTGTTTATTGTGGTTTTTTCACCAATATCGGTGCCTCGCTAACTAAAATGCATGCGTGAATGGGAAAGTGACTATGCAACATTTTGTTCGAAAAACATAATCATATTCTTCACACACATATAGGTATAAAAGACAGATGATTAACTAATAACCAAGCCGGCGAAATAGGATATGTTAGATTTTACGCTGAAGAATATTATTCAAGATAATTACACATTACGCATTTTTATAATTACTGCCTACAAACCCAATAAAAACTCGAACTCAATATACAGCTTCAACTTTTTTGTTGTTGTTAATTTTTACCTTCTACATTTCATTTAGCTGTAGGGTACAAATCTGTGAAATATATTAAAAAAGCAAACCTGCTTTCATACTTACGTGTGCACACTCCTCTGGGAGAAGCAAGCCACATTTTCTTCCCCTCTCAAATCAAAGCTTGTCTGTACTTTAAGGCATGTACATGCATAATTTTTTGTTATAGACAAAAAGGAGAAATAAAACAATACTCCAGCAATTACTTTCCATAACTATTATTTGAATCCAGTTTTTTATAATGAACAAGACTAACAATAATTTCCTTGCAGTTCCCAAGGGTTTCAGGCCATCCCTGTTGCTAGAGCTCCTAGCCCATCTGCCTAACATTACCATCACAAGCCTGGCTCTGCCAAATACAGTGTAGCATTAGACAGACCTAATGTGGAAAATTAGATTGAACGGCAATAAAGAAAATCCATTGGACGAACCAGTTGCCTCGCCTTTTCTTCCCTTACTAACGGTTCTTGTTGTAGAGTTTTTGCAGGAAGAAGTCTATTGAAGACAGGCTAACACAAGGCAGATGCCTCAGTGCTTGGCACCGTGAAAGGTTGCAGAGGGGGTCTGAGTAATGGCTTTGTTCTCAGACACTACCACTGTCGTGATTTTCCTGCAAAAGCGCTAGTCTCAGTTCTGCCCGCGTTGCAGGCCCCCAGAAGCCTGTCGGTGGAGAGCTAATACGCACCATCTGACACCTGTCAAAACAGAGGTTGCTTGTCAAGCATCGGGGCCCGTTGGCTTTCAGGGTCTGCCTGTGGCCAGCTCACTTTGGCTGCTTTCCAGTCCTTCCTCCACCCAACGCTGCCCCAAACCCACCTATAGCCGTTTTACTGTCTTGCTCCGCAGTTACCAGAAGACACAGGCATCCCCAAAACTGAAGACCGATTCGTTAGAACTTTGACCCACCGTTCTCCGGCAAGGTCCGCGAAAAGTCTGCGCTGGCTCTGTGCCTTGGCCATTGCGTCTAATGCCAGGATCTCAAAACGTGTTCTGACACGGATTTGCACTGGCTAACAGCTATTTGTAAACTAACGGTTCTTGTTTTTGTGTGAGGTGTTTGCTTAAAATATGCCTGCAGTTTCAGGTATTGTTTGTTCTTGTGTTGCTATTTTAACAGATAATAAACAAAAAATGAAACAATATATACATTTGTTACAGGCAAACAGGGCTGGCGGAAGTGAGCGGGTGCCGCAGAATGATGCCACAATTATTGACTTGCACAGTCCTTCTAAGTCACCCATAATGCAGTTGATCGTGTCCATGTAACGCATCACTTAATTATATTCCCTCTCTTACACTCAGGCCATCTCTGAGATTTATTATTTATCTTGTGTGCCTTCGCCATTTCCAACTGTGTCACTTCCTATTTTGTCATTTTACCAAAATCAAGATGCATGCGAGAGAGTGACTATTCCAGGTTGTTATATCACACTCCCACCCCCACCCCCACGCAAAATAAAAACACCCTGTATTGCCTTGGTGGGGTCTGGGTGAATTATCTGCCCCTGGCATACTGCCCCATCAGGGCATTTTGTTGGCATTGCAGAGAGTTGCCTTAAGGGAGTGTGTCCTAATCCGGTTCTCGGGGACCTACAGACAGTCCATGTTTTTGCTCCCTCCTACCCCGAGCTGGGAGGGAGCAAAAATGTGGACAGTCTGGCAGGGAGCTCGGAGGGAGCAAAAACATGGACGAACTGTGCGTCCCTGAGGACCAGATTGGGAAATACTCCCTTAAGCGATCACTACACTCCAGGAACCAGATGCATCACCAAGGAGACGGGAGATTGTTGGATGTGATGTGCGATCTGGGATTGTCCTCTTGGTGAAAAGTAAAATAGTTTAATCAATATCCATTTTACACCTGCCGGAGTTCTCAGTCAATAGACATGGCTATTACTGTACAGTGATATTTTATATCTGCACGACAACAATTTACATGGCATCCTAGCACACAGATTCTATTCTGCTTGAGGTCTATTTGTATAATTACATGAGCCATACAAAATGAAAAAACAGCTCAGCTTAGTACAACTCGACTACCATAATTTTAGGGTAGCAGTTTAAGGGTATTTGTTTTCTTCTAATTTTTAAAATAAAATGACCTAATTATTACATTATTATTGTCATTATTATTATTGTTATTATTATTATTAGTAGTAGTATTATATTGTATGATCAGTATAGTAATTACTTATTATTATTATGTATAATGTCTGTTAATGAATTGGGAAAATAGAAGCAATATTACATTTGAATAGCTTCTTGGATGAAAATGCAAAAGCTTTCATTTTATAGGGTTTTTTTTTTTGCAAAATGCGAACAAAAACTTTTCTGACAACCTTGGCTCACATTGAGTCTGTTTGAATAAGAGGTTGTATGAAAAGGGGAGGATGGTTTTAGTGATGCGATGCTGAAGCAGTGGACTGTAAATAAAGAGGAGCTGGCTGAAAGGTTGTGGTTAGCGATGACGCTGGTGGCGCCTGGACTCCATTTCTGGCGTTTTCTGTGCTGCCTGACCTTTGCTTCCATCCGTCATGCATGTAGGGTCATTTTCTGAGAGCACAGTTTAACCTGTTCGCCACTTCAGATAGCCTTTCCCCCTTGAAAACGACCACTGTAACATCTCTCCCGCTTCCTCTGCGGGGCAATCACACATGAAAGGAGAGGAGTAGAGTAGTAATAGACTTAACACACATCCCAAATGACCAGTCCTCTTCAAAGAAATGATCAAAAATCACCCAGAAGAATTAGATCCCAACTGTTGAATGAATAACCTTAGATATGGAATACGGCACTTGGCTTATGAGGACCCACCGCAAGACCCACTGATCTCCCTTTTGCCTGCAGAAGAACTCCCGCTGTGATAGGCTGATGTAAGAATGCTGGGGATTTCAGCTTGGTCATTGGCTACTATTTGATCATATTGGAATAGTGGTGTGTGTGTGTGTGTGTGTGTGTGGAGAGGGGTGGGTGAGCTTCGGGAAAGTTACAGCCAATTACAGCAAGCAACCTTTGAAAATCCTTTGATTGGTGCATGTCGTTTCCAGCGTGCCTCTGGCGGCCGGAGTCACGTCGGAATCGGCTCGCGAGGTTTTCCCACTTAACGCCACGTGCGTTTCATTTGTTTGGGAAGAAAAAAAAATGCAATAATTGTTGCATGGAGATGTGACACTTATCCTGGAACGGTTTAAAACTCAATTACGGAAATGACAAAAAAACGGGCCACTCTTTTTCATTACAAAATGCCTCTTCTGACTTCATTTCTATATCATTTGGCTAAGAACTAGAGGCATTTTTCTTTAATTAAATGTGCATACTTAAAGGAAGTCAGGAGCCTTGAGTGAAAGACGGGACTCAAGGTATTGCAAGTGCTTTAGAGTTTTGGGGGTTAGGGTTCATTTTCAGCAAATTTGTCTAAAGCAGACTGCACACCAGCAATCCCTTCTCACAAAACGTTCTGCATTCTTTCTAGAATAGTTGTGCTCAGTACCAAGAAATGACACTTTAAGGGTGTACTCACACTCGATGACTCGTACCATTCCCCAGCACGGTGGACACCCAAAATCCACTTTGTTTGACTGGTGTGATCACTCCATGCCTCTTGAAGAAGTGGACTGGGGGACAGTTCAGTTGGACCCGCACGATGCACATCTAGTGTGATCGCTAACCGTGTCCAGGCACAGGACACAGGCGTAATGTCAGTTATGCAACTGACACACACACGTACTTATGTAGACTATACAGGAACTGCACCTGGAAGGGATGGATCGGATAGCAGCAAATATTTAATTATCGCAGCAAAAGAATCACTTTGGTGGTGGTGCAGTGTTTGCAGGAAATCTGACCTGGGGAGAGAATCCAGGAACAACTGGATGCAACACATGACGTGTACCTGAGACTGCATGCATATTTGGTAAAATACGCAACTATTTTCTTATGCGTGCAGTACGATTAAATGAAAATCCCTACGTTCCGTACTCAGTAAATGTATGAGGGCCGGGTGTCATCATGACCAAAAAGACTCCAAATAAGCCACAAATTAAGGCCATTAATTATGAATTCTATTGCACTGCGCATCAAAAGTGCTTTTCTTCCTACGTTTTCTTCAGCACAAAAAGTTGCGCAGGATGCTCAGGGCTGGAATGTTAAGCGCAAGCTGAGCACAAACCAGTGGGGCAGTGTGGAGGGGGGACATCATGCTCAGGCAAGGTATAAGGTAACTGGACCCAGTGTGAGTACGTCCTAAGGGAAGTAGCTAAATATGAGGAGATTCCAGTGCAATAGGGCGCCTCAGTGGGGACAACTGTGCATTCCCCCCCCCC
>JAODJW010000043.1:9883521-9898346 GCA_026777045.1 Hyperopisus bebe
CACCCGCCCTAGGTTGTTTCCTGCCTTGTGCCCACAGACTGCACACCCCCCCCCTTCAACATAGAATATGACAAGCAGTTTCAAAAAACAAATGGATGGAATTCTGGGATAAGGGAACAGATTGCCCAGCACAATTAATATAAACATGTTCCTTGTTCCCCTATCTGAAAGCTTACACACAGACAGAGCTTCTGTTAAGATTTGATCACAGAGCAATGGAGATGGATTTCTGCAATGATCTGGACCAGGCGTCGCTGATTGGCATGTTTGAAACTGCAGAAACATTTCTGCTCTCCAAACTATTTCTCTGTAAATGACATTGATTTTGACATGCCTGACAAAGGTCAGACTCAGCTTCCGTGTGAAATGCAGGTGTGCGCATAAGTATGAAAGCAAATAAATTTCCTGAAAAGAGTGACACTGAGAATGTGACTGTCACCCACCCTGGTGATGTAATTATCTTGCTCTCCTTTTAAAACAGGGTGAAAGTATACACAATTTTTGCCTTTTACTTTGGCTCCCAAGTGTATGCAATGGAAAGGGTGAGCTGACACTGGGAACCTTGTAAAATAACAAGCCATGTGAGATCAGAGTGGATGAATTCATTTTCATACCAACCATAATTAGGATAATTGCTTCCAGTGGACAGTATTTATGCTAATGATTGATCTGGAATGTGTGATTAAATCAAGTACTGTCATTTGCAGAGATCGCTTTTCTGGAAAAGTATACAAACATGATATAGATAGCGCTTAGACATATGTTTAAGTCTGTCTACTTGGCTATCATGTGATATAATTGCTCTACAACCACTTTCAGAGCTTTACCTACTATTATGACTGAAAATATGTCAAAAAAGAACAGAATTGAATGATTGTCACTGATATGTATAATGTGCATGCCCGACACATGGTGGAAATTTGTTGCAATTGATTGACTGAAGCTGTTTGTGTCGCATGAAAAAAGGTCAGGAGGACATTTTACAATCTGCTGGATATCGAGACTCAAAGATAGATTTTACGGTTTCAAAAGATTCCACTTTGTAAGAAAGCGCGTAAATAAAATTCATAATCGTTTAACACTTACGACAATCAAGCAGAAGCTGTGAGCATCCAAAGATGTTTACTGGTAAAGTGTCCCCTCGCATGCCGCACTCTGACATCCACACATATGGTGTATCGGCTGTAGCCCATGCAAACAATGTACAATTAACTCTGAATATCATAAATGCTTAAAACGCTGAACAAATCACAACAAAGGAGACGAAGTAACACAGAGAGACACGCGACATTACGATCAACCGTTATCCCTATATTTGAATGATGTTTTAATTGTTGCAATGATTCAGAAAGTGCCTCAATCAGGATGATAACAGAACACGATTGATTTTTCTTTCACTGCTGAGTGCCTTTCGGTTCCGTAGCTAGTGCATGAGATTTTCTCTGGGCTCTTTTCTAAGTTCAGGTGACTGTGAATTGCTTTTAGCGGGCAACTTTGCAAGAGAAAATGCATGTGAAAATTATGTCCGGGGTTATACCCAAATTTATACCCTGTGTTTCATGGGACTGCTGCTAATGTGCTAGTTTCTTTCTTCTAAAATATCAAAAAGAACAGGCTCAACGTGATCTAGGGTTTATTGGTGAAAAACACTTACAAGCCCAATGTGTAGCAGCTAAGGTGAAGCAGAAGCCCTCTATATGCAACACGGAGTCAAACTGAAGGTGTGGGTATTTTGAGTTGAGCTAGGCTATACGTGCCCGGCTTGCATCAGTGACGAATGCGTTCCCATGTCATCGTAATGAGCGAACGCTTACTGAATAATGCATGAAAGGGAAGAGCGTGTTGCGTTAGAGAGCAAAGAGATAGCGAGTGGTACCAGCGGGAAGCCAGAAGGTTTCACACGGCGGCTAAACAAAATCGTATCTTTGCGTCACCCTGGGTAGCTTAGAAAACGGCCCGAAGATGCCGGCAAGCAGAAAAACATTTGTATACACAAGGACGTGTGGGGCATTTAGCTAAAGGCGTGCAAACTGGCTAATGTGTATATGCACATGAACACACGCACACACACACACACACACATACAGCATAAATAAAAAAATATACACTGGATTGCCAATTGCCCAAGGGGGAATATTTTTCCCTTATTTTGTAGAAGAAATAGATACAATCAAAGTTCAAAATATCCACAAAATCACCCTCCATACACATTCCACACTGTTTTCAGAATATTTCCCTGAATTGCTTCTAAATGCGGATAAATGTCAACCCTGAATTTCAGCAACATAGAACAAAAAGCATCAAACCTCATGCCGCCTGCAGTGCCTTAAATGGCCGCTGTCGGTGACATTTCAGCTTGCTTCGGTCATCTGTGGTTCCTTCTTGGCCAGTAGCACGTTTACGGACTGGGATAACTATTGATGACAAGGCTTTGTATCCGTGACGGGAAGGTTGAGGTCAGGCAGCTAAGCTAAATGAGCAAATTACAGCGGGTGGGGGGGCTTTGTCAGTATTCTCATGCGAGAGATTCTGTCATCATTAACGAGATTGTTTTGTGCACACATTCACGAGCTCAGCTTTTATGGGTACCACACACTACTGGTGCCACCACTGAGCTGAGACTGAACAGGAACCAGACCTGGATCCAGATTCTTCCTGTAACTGGCCCCGCCCCGCCTTGTAATTCAGCAGCGATTTCCCATGATGCCCTTTCAGCAGCACCAGGCACGCAGCGTGCCCCATAAAGAAGAGGCCTGGTAGCCCGTACCAGTGCGCTTGATGGTAAACAGCGTCCCTTTGTGTGGCCCAGTTTCACAATCAGGAATTTCAGTACAGGTTAGACAGACATTCATTCTTCATTCATGTGGGTGAAATTTCTTTGCCCCCAAAAACAAAGCTGAGAATTAGCTGTGGTGACAGAATAACTCTCCCCCCTCTTTGGATACAGCCTCCATGTGCAATATCACCAAATCTGAGAACTGATTCACCCGCTCTTCTATAGAACTTTATTTCAGTTCAAGCACATGCTTCAAAGTTCGTATAGATCCCCACTGGAATGTTCTTTTCCTTGTCCTGTACGATGTGGAAGTCAGAATTCGTCACCACCATGTGCTGTATGTGACCATGGCTCCATAAGGTTGAATTAACCACACCGCTCGCTACAGACTTTTCACACTCTCCTCTATCGGGGGGCTAATAGCCTTTCTTAGTTACACGGCCAATATGTTGCGCCAGATGCAAACTGGAGGGCCTGAAACTTCTTTTCATTTATTTTTTTTATGACAGAAGGAGCTTTTCCCTTCTTCCTTTAACAAGGTTTTCATACCACGGCCCATTTGGAAACTCCTTTTTTATTAAATTAGTTAGAGGGAGAGCAGGAAATCCTAAAGACCTTTTAATGGCCGACTGCTGCTTTTCTGGAAAGGTCAGAGCATCAGTAAAAGTATACGGCATAGATCACTCTCCCCTCCATATGTGAGGCGACCTGGGGTGGGGGTGCGTGTCCAGGGGGGCGGGGTGGGGTTGATGAACGCCTGCTGATCAGACCGCCACCCGATTCCCACGTTGTTCCTACGACAGACCACCAGAAAGTTGGGGAGCTGCTTACCAGGGCGCCAGGAAGACATTCCCTCTGTTATCACCATAAAACAACTTTATGGGATTCATTCAGCCTTTACCACAGTGGCAAAAGTGTCATATAAACTTTCAACGCAGAAGCCAGGCCACTGTACTCAATGTAGTAACCTACACTGACTGTTACCCATCGCAGAACAATAACCGTTTCCTGGCAACCCATTTTGGCCAATCACATGCACTGTAGCATATTTTAATAGTATCTAATTGGATGTTCCCTTAACTCAACAAGTAGAGCATTGTAAAGGTCACGGGTTCAAATCCAGGAGAACACACATAAATTGTAACCCTTCCCTCTGATGTAAGCTGCTTTGGATAAAAGCGACAGATGAATGAATGTAAACTCTATTTAATTAAAAGCCACTCGTATTTGACCAGATTCACGAGGTCCACGCTCAGAGGGTACATAAGGGTGCTGGATCTTTAAGCTCGAAAGTTGATATGTCGAATTCAGCAAATCACACTGAGTGTTCCCGTCTGCTCTCTGGCATTTCTGTAAAGGTAGTCCTAAATCCATTTTCAGGGCTGAATTGATTTCCTCTGAATGTACTGGAAATTAATAAAAACCCATCCAAAAAAAAAAACTATGTAGTAAGAAATGAAAAGGTAAAGAGCACTTCCTACAACGGTCAGCACACGTATCGGTTGACAGCACACAAGGTTGTCTTTGACCGCTGGGATGCCTCCTTTGAGGAAGGACGATTCATTCTGCATCGCTAGTTTCCATTGTTTTGCAAATCTGTCTTACTTTCCCGACCAATTCTAATCTGTCACAGTTCCTTAAATAAATCTGAAAAGTTCAATTTGGGTTCACTCCGTGGATGGAATATGATTTTTATTTCCAATGAGGGAGAGGAAAATCGCCTTATTTTAGGCTATAACCAGATTGTTCTAACAGAGAAAAACACGCATCGTTTTTGGCAGCATGACTTCCCTCGAGGGAGAAGCCTACCTATCAAAAAAGATGGAATTCTAAAATCAGTACGACCGATCTTTGCGTCAGCATTTGTCTTTAATACATGGCGTGCTGTTCGAATTTCTGTGTGGCAACTGATTGCAAATAAAAGCTGGGTGTTTTCCGATTGGGGGGCTCGAGGGCCCCCATAATGGTCCTCCGCCACCTGGATGCTGAAGTACCCAGGAAAGGCATACACACTCTGGGTCTCTGTGCCCCGCTTTTGATGCAGTGCCCCGCTGTGGCTCGAATGCGTGACTCACACTTATCTACCCATCCATCCATCTTCCATAACTGCTTACCCAGTGCCGGGTCATGGTGAGTCTGGGGCTTAATCCCAGGAAGCACAGTGCAGGCAAAACCAGTAAATCACGGGCGAGAGCTCACAAAGACACTCGCACGATATGGGCGATTTACTGATACCGGCACGCCACTGGATCACAAGAGGGAGTGTGATCCAGTGTGTCATGGGTCAAGTCACATGTTAGAGTCCCTAATTCCGGCCTGAATCACGTTGATTGACAGTGTAGAGCAGGGCTGTTCAACTCAGGCCCTTGATTCCAAATCCAGGCCTTGTTTTCAGATCTCCCAGGTAGTTAGTTTAATAAATGCTGATTCTGATTGGTCAGAGGCTTCACACCTGGCTCACAGGTGAAGGAAGGCTGGAAAATCAGCAGGACTCGGACCTCGAGGACCGTGAGTTGGATAACCCTGGTGTAGAGACACCTTCAGATGTTCAGGGCCTTCATGCAAATAACAACAAGAAATAAAAATGACAGAGCAGGAGGGAGGGGGGAGTCTGGAACTAAGAATTAAGTAGTGAGTCGTTACCCACTTTTGGAAGAATGATGAGGTCAAAGTTCTCCCAAGGGTAGCATTATGGTATGTAAATGAGCAGCTTTCGTCCAATGAGGAAGAGATTCGGTGGACTTGGGGGAGGGCAAGGACAAAAAGGTCCCACCGGATGAGGAAAGGTGAGGCCCACCCCGACCGCTCCCCCTCCGCCCTCGATTACGAGGAAGGGCAAATTCAATCAGGGCAGGGCAGGAGTCAGAGTCTGGGGTGTGTAAAATTCAATTTGGCTTCCTCATCTGGGAGAGCCGAGCGGGGCGCTTCCTTCACCCCTCGGAGCGGGCGCCCTTCAACTCGGAAGATTGGCGCCCGGGGGCCGCCGCCCACATTGGCCACTCCCCATCTCCCAGATCCTCCTAAGCTAATTATCTCTGCTTTGGCTCTCGTTCCACTTCATTCCCGCAAAGTCGTTGTGCCGGCCCCCTGCCCCGCCCTCTGAGTGGGTTCGACCGTGAAATCTCATACTTTGCCGCTTCCCCCGTTTGTCACTGATTAGGGGACAAAAACACAGCCCATGGGTGTGAACTCAATTGCAAATATTGCATTAGGAAGCACAATTAAGTTGGCGCATTTACAGGTAGACCTTACTCCAATCCATCCATCTTCTAGCTGCCTAGTGTCTCCTTATCTCCATTTATCCAAAGTTACAGTACAGGCAAAGGTTACAATTCAGGTGCATTTCCTGGGACTTGAACCCACAGCCTTTGGGCTGAGCTACAGGAGCTGGTCCAGACCTTATTTTCCTTAGCAGATATTTCTATCCAAAACAACAAATGGGGCGACTGGGGGTTAAGGACCGTGCTCAGAGGTCCAACTCGGCCATCACTAGGATCTGAACCAGCGACCTTCCGATCCTAACCTGCGGCCCCACACATTCGCTGACGCAGCGAATCAAGATCCGGTCCCAGTCAGTACAGGACACTTTCCAAACTAGCCAAAACTGACTTTCTTTATCTTTAAATGCTGCCCCAAATCATATTCGTAGAACTAATTCAGGTTGAGCATGTGGCTAATCTTACCTAAATATACCAATAGGGCCTGCGTTCTCTCCAGGAACATACAACCTTTGATCCTTGGATGCCTTGCCATCCCCCCAGGCAATCAGAATCATAGTTTGCATTTCATACCGATATATATGAATTTTTGAGCATTTTCTTTACCAAACAAATGGATTTTGGCATGAGATGCCTCAGAGGGCATATCGAATCTGGTGGCTCATTGTTTACCGACTTCAAATTACACCCAGCTGTTTCTGTCGGTGTATGGAAATAATAAGGCCCTAAAAATGCAAGTAAGAGACTGTTTATGTGTCCAGCTTCAGAGCAGGACGCATATGGGAATCTAATGTATAAAATAAGCAGAAAAATAAGCAATGTATTGTTTAAGTTAAAACACATATGCCACCCTTTGTTTGTTTAGGTAAGGTATCATTCAGGGAAGCTTGATCTCCAGGGAGGAGACTTGGAAGAGAGGACAAGATTTTTTCCCTTTCTTTTCAAACTGGGCGGTGATGTACCTAATAATCTGTGGTGTAGACTTGATTATGAACGCAAATTCATTGGAAGAATATGACGTTTTAGGGTTTGATACCTTGTTGATCAAGTTTACTTTTTACCAAAAGTGTTTCCAGACTTGTTAACTTTAGTTTATTTCTGAGCATTTGGGATCTAAGTGACGTTCTACGTCTGAAACAGAATCTGAATCTTCACCTGAGATAAGATGGAATGAGCTGTAGGCCCCAGCTGTGACATGAAACGGTCGGTCTTTTACCACATCCAGCCTGTAATTCTCTGGCTGGTAATACTCCAAAAAAAATAAGGAATAAAAAGACACTGAAGTACATTAAGCGAATGGAGTTAAACGACTTGAAATGAGTAAAAGGCAAACGATTTTTGCTGAGCAGGGGGTCTCTACCACAATACCCATAATTCATTACGACCTAAGGCTGTTCGACCTTTGATTCACGGGATGAATCAAATTTAGTCAGCAGCTTGTCGAGGTTACACATCAAGCACCGTCACCACAACAGCATCTTAGATGTTTCCACTGAATCCAGGCCTTGTTTTTTCAGTTTGATTGGCCCTGTGACTAAAACTCCATTAGACTAAACTAACACTGACTTCAGACATGATCACATTCAAACCAGTATTTGCTTAGTAAGTAAATTGTAGCTGGACTGTTATTAGGGTGGTGCCGGACTCCTTTGTGCGGCTCAGTGGGCTAAGCCTCTATGCCTGTGATCGGAAGGTTGCTGGTTTGAGCCCGGCTTTGACAGAAGAGCCGCTTCTGTGGCCCTCCAGCGAGACCCTTCACCCCCAGCTCCATTTTCGTCACTACAGGTGGCTGCCCTTTGCGGCCCACTTGCTCCCACCCACATATGTGTCTGTTTCATGGAGAGCAAGATGGGGGTAGACAAAATGAGAATTTCTCCCACAGGGATCAATAAAGTGTCATTATTGTTATTAGGCTGGGGGAGATCACATGACCCAGTTTGCATCAGTGCCATTTATGAGACAGATGCTGTTACCCAAAAATACTTACATTTTTTAAAAATATCAGTCAGAGAGATACTCAAGAAAGTGTGAGGTAGGACCCTTTGTCAAGGACCCATCAGTGAAATCGCTCTGCCAACCTAGGACTTTGAACCAGCAACCTTCTGATCACAGATACAGCATCCCAACATACTGGGCCAGACATCAGCTCCCTTCACAACAAATACGAAAAAGCTGGCAGTCCTTCGTTGAAATCTCAGCCCCAGTCCGGGCAACACTGCAACCTTGATGAGGACAATCCGACCCGATGGAGTCTAGCGTGTCAGATTCACAGCAACCCAGACCGACTCCTGGCGGACTGATCGGGGGGAGAGCTGCTCTTGCATTTTGCCTGCAGTCAAGGAATGCGATTCATCTCCACGCCTCTTCCTGCGCTGTCGGGTTCGGGACGTGTTCGGAATTGGGTCACAATAAAGTGGACGCTTGTGGCTGAGGACCCATAGTCTCACCACGGTGGGTCGCTCTGCTCTCCCGAACCGCAGAAACCCCTCAGGAACTGCCTTTGCGATTCAGACAGCCTGCCAGGCCGAGGACCACGGCGTGGCGACGGAACGGGTGACGCGTTTGCCTTCGCCCGCAGACACGCGCGTCCGCCAGGCATCGGCTTTTATACCGCTTACGTACACAATCCGGACCTTGTTTGCTACATCAAATTTAAATTCACATTTGCATACTTTTTAATTTGGAGAACCTTTGCCTGCAGCACAGAGTCTGCAGAAGGAAATTCATGAGGATATAATGAAATGAAAGACAGGAAGAGGAGGCAGTGACCTTGGCAACGCGGATCAGTGCAGTGTGCCGACCAGAAGCCTCCGTACCCTAACAATACCCCAGGGAATATTGTACAGATGGGAGAGGAGAGGTGCATTGTGGATGCCTGTGTGTTTTGATCTGTGCCTGGGTGTGGGGTTGGGTTTTGGGGTGGGTGGTTGGTTGAGAGAGACAGTAACAGAAAAGGGACAAACTACGATCTGCAAGGTAAATGAGCACACGCTATCTGTGTCGCAACACCACAGCCGCTGCATTTAGTTGCGATGCAAATTGCCGGTTTTGCGGGCGAGCCCCCGCTTCCCAGCATCCCCGGCTCCCCGGGCCGCCATGCGCTTTTGAAGAGTTTGCAGCTGAAGCCCTTGACGCCGCATCTCAGCAGGGGCTGCCGGGGGGGGGGGGGGGCGTTTGATCAGGGACTCGATGGCACATCGACAGTTTGTTTGGAAGGAGTGTGATTCCCCAAAGTGAGACCCCCCTGCCGCCCCCCACCACCACCCAAAAACCTCCAACACCAGCGGTGCTCTGCCGCCAAATCCCTACCTCTCTCTCAAGTCATTGATAAAGAGTTCCGGAACGTGTCGGCACCAACGGGGGAGAGAGAAAGAGACACATTTGTTCCCGCTCCTGTGTGACGATGCTTGTGTCGGGCTCATTTAGCTCTGAGTGTGGCACAGGAAGTGGCTAATGGCTGCTGAGGGACGAGCGTCCCATGCGCGTTGAACCCGGAGCCGGAAAACACGGAACTCAGCTGCGAGAAACATTCCTGCCCTGCCTGTCGCCTTGCTGACTGATCCCGCTCCTGAAATCTGCACGCATTTGAAGTCCGGCCCATCAAATCGGTTTCACATGTCGTCGATTCACTGCAGAGAGATGAATCACTGTTGTTTTGCCAGATTCACTGGATAAAAATTAACGTCGGCCCATGTCAGCCATTTTAAGACAGCACAGTACATATAATGAGATTATATAACACGACATACAGATGCACTTGTGTACAGCACAAAGCTCCCTCTTCTTCAGCATGAATCAGAGGAGATATTTTTATTATGCCACAGACAGATGATTATCCTCTGCACATTCAGGGTAAATTGCAGCTAGATGTTTCTCCGCAGAAACTACGAAAAACACGAGGTGCAGAGGGCTTCAGAAAATCAGCAGTGCAGCTAAATGATGAGGAGACATTAAGGTAAACCAAGGAAAAAATACATTATGTCTATAAATTTTATGGGATGCCAAAACAAGGGCATTAAGGACCACACAGGCTGTCCCACTTAAAATAATTTTTCCTCTGGTATAAGTTGGGAGCAGTAATTGGAAAGACAGTATGTAATACTGTGGGGTTTCTGCAGAAAAATTACATACAGAATGACTTTCAGCCAACCAGCCGAAGCCAGATATCTAAAAGGTTTAAGGTTCTGTTTTGTTTCCAATAAATTTAATTAAAAATGGCAAAATCAGGACCGATCACTTTTTGCCAGTCCACTCAAGGCCTAGCACCTGGTCCTAAGTAAACACCGATGTCTATTCTTTGCATTAGAAGGCTCCAGATAATTAAACTTAGTGTTTGGTGTTTGGCTAAGCAGGATTTAGGTTCCTGCCGACCAGATTTCTCAAGACAAACGGCTCTTCCCTTGACTTGTTTTACACTTTAACTTACAGTGTAGAAACACAGACTGGATTTTTCAGCAGTTGGGTGAAAGTTGATTAGGTATCATCTTTTTTCTTCTTACTGGCAACGCAAAAAGCTTTCTCAGACACTGCTATCCTCTGGATTTATGTATGAAGTCCGCAGATGGAGAAATGCAGGCAATATTTTTCAACTGGAAAGTACTGAATGAATTGACACTCCACTGCTCCCAGTGAACATCAGGAAAGTGAATTGATTCCGTGCCGCCATACTAATCTTCGCGTTATGGCTGTTCTGCGGTAGCAGAGGAGGAGTGTAACCCCCCCGGCCCGCCGCGTTTTGACCGACGCTAAAACTGTCGGCTCGCAGGAGTCCTTTGAACCCGACAACAATAATTTGTAGCGCTGAAGACTACGTTCCTCATGCGATGTCTACACCCCAGGTGTCCAGGGCAGGGGGGGGCTTCTGCGGGAAGATTCATTGACTGTAGAAAAGAGAAGGGGGGGAAAAAAAACCCTTAAACTTGACTCTGATGAAGATTCATTGGCATGGAGACACTCTACCTTCTTCCTTACATTTTAGGTCGCCTTTCCTTGAACCGTCTTTTGTGTAATAAAACCTCGGTAATATATATGAGGTCTGTAATTGCCTGGTGCGGAGACCATCTGCTTCCCAGAGGCTGCTCCGGGTTCGGGTCTCCGCATCCTAATGCAACATCAAACCGGAATATAGGGGCCTTAATTCCGATAGGCAGCTCTGGAACATTCCCTTAAAAAATACCCCAGTGCCCACAAACTGGAGAAGTACTGGTATCTGGGTCCTGCTTCCCGCGGTTGATACCCGCGGTGTGGTCATAATGCGGAAGGAATTAGTACAGCAAGAAAGAAAAGAAGGAAAAAGAAAAGAAGCAAAAAGAAAAGAAGGAAAAACAAGCAAATATTATTTCCTCCAAAGGAGAGGAACCACCCAAAACACCATAATATCTCTTTTCAACATGATGTCACCCTTCTGCCTTTTTTGTTGAGTATTACTATGGCAGGAGTATGTAGACCCCCCCCCTTTTATTTTAGTGTGACCATACATCAACCCGAAATGACCAACAATACCTGTCTGCTTCCTCAAAGGCAAACAAGTGGGGTCAGAGTGTACGAAAGGGCAGAGGATTTACAGATCTCACTGCACGCTGCGGGGCTGAGGGTGGGGGAGCTGTGTCTCCGGGTTTTCTCCAGCACCCCCCCCCCCCCAAAACTTCACCCCCAAGGCCATTCGGCTAAGCCTGCACCACTTTGTGCCGCTATTAGGTAGCTGAGGAGGCGGCGGATAAGAGATGTGGGGGAGGCCGTTCCAGAACTTTCCACATGGCAATAAAAGGCTGGCCACTTTACTTACCCAGTTCTTAATGCACGCCAGGTGTGGGAGTATCCTATGCGCTAATACAGAGCACCGCTACGCTATGCACACACATGTTAATATGTGTGTGACTCTCCGTCTCTCATGAAAGTATCATCTTAAAAGGCTTCTTGCTTTTATTAATTCAGAAAAAAAAAAAAAAACAGCAGATCGCAGAGTCTTGTTTTGTTGCCGTTTCCAGTCGTGCTGTCGGACCTGCGAGTACTGGCTTCTGCCTAAGTGCCATTTATGGTTTAACAAGGCACTTTAATTCTCTTCTATTTCAGCAGACATTCCGCTTTAAGGCTTCCCCGAGTCGTTCTTTTCCTCGCGGCATTCTGGCCTAAGAAAGCCCCATCGATAACATTTTTTTAATCTACAAAGAGAACAACCAGACACATTCCTCTGTTCCTATTAAGTGACACACGAACACATAAGCCTAGTTTGAAACTTAGCTCCTCGAAAGCTGTAATCAGAATGAAACATAATGATTCAGAAGACTATGTGGGAGATTAACTCCATCGTAGTTCATATCTCAGATGCAGTAAAATATATAGCTACTGAAAGCTTTGACCAAAGCCTGACATTTACAGATTGGCCTAACGGAATTTGCATTTCCTAGTTTTGTGTGACTGATAGTTAGTGCCCTTTTAATTTTTAGAGTGGGTACTAAAACCAAACAAAGCCGTCGTATTTATATCAGTGACACATTATTTGAATAACATGTCTTTGTGAGTAACAAATTCTAAATAAAGATTGTTGGAAAGAGATGACTGAATGAACAGTAGGCCTAACACCACAGAATAATAATAATAATAATAATAATAATAATAATAATAATAATAATAATAATAATAATAATAATATAGTAGTAGTACAAATAGTTATAAATTTGACAAAATTATTTTTCTTCAATTCAAATAATAAGCAGCTGTTATTATTATGACTATTAAAAATATTGTTGTTGCTGCTGTTGTTGTAATCATCATTTTAACGTGGCTCCCGTAGAAAGTAACAGAAACATACGTAACTTGTAGTCCTGGTTAATATTAGCTTACATTTTTGACAGAGGACAATTCTCTACGATCTATATTTTTACACATACACACACAGTTTTCCTTACAAAGCTATTTGACTTTGTATTATACCGAGTACATATATATTAGAAAAGAAACTATCAGTGATCTCCTTAATATTGTATTAACATGGTAAACGAGATGATGTACTGCACCCATATTTTCCACTGAAATCAAACATCCCGAAGGAGGCGCTGTTTCCCCGCTGTAATCGGAGATCTGCGACCCAGCGCTAACATAGCAGGCAAAGCGGCAGATCATATGGTCGTACCATTGCATTCAGAGCGAGTCGTGGAGGTGTGACTATTAGAGAAGGAGGAATGGCAGTTCCCTTAAGCATAACCCCTCCTCCTCACCCCCCGAAATCCTCTCTCATTCTCTTTCCCAATCTTCATTCCTATACGCAGACGGAGCGGGCGAACAACAGCACTAGGCTGCACCTATAATTCGCTCAGGGAATTACAGCCTTTGCGCTACGGCGATCTGCGATATTTTCAAGTATTTGCACAGACGCGTATATGCATGGTGGTATATATGCATGACTGGACTATGGTGTCAATACAGCAAGAAAATAGCACAAAGACATAAACCTACAGACTCCTGGAGTTACCTCCCTAAGCTCAGTGAAAAACAGCTTCTATTGCAAGACCTGCTTAAATGCATCAGTGATTTTGACCGGTGCTGTAGCGGAGAAAAAAGGGGGCAACTTGCCCCGTACTTGAATGGACAGATGAGAAGTAAACGCCTTGTAGCACTTTGGTTCAGTTGCGATCTGATGGTTTAGGCTCCTCAGATCGGGAAGGTTGTCCGCGTCGGGTGCTCATTTTGTGGCTGTATTTTTTTTTTTTGGAAGGGGTTTCTCTGGGTGTGGGGGTTCTGAAGCAAGTGTACCCGACTGCGCCAAGATCACAATTCTCGGGGAATTAACCAAGATTCTCCACTGGAACGTATTTTTTTTCATGTCCGAAGTCCCTGGTTTATGACAATGGATTATTTGCTGTTTGTGTTCGGCTTCATGCTGCCTGCGGTTATAGCCGTTGAAGGTAAGTGAGATCACGGTCCGCCTCGTAGCCTTACTTTTAATGTGCTTTTTAATTACCAGCTCATAGTCGCTCCCTGTTTGCCGATCACTGTGCCGATCAATGTTATGCGCAATTCGGACCGACGCGCTTCGGAGACTCGGCTACGCGAAGCTGAGCGGAGTGGATTCGGCTGAAAACGCGATGTATCGCGGACACATTGTGTGATCGCTGTGGTCAGTTTGAGTTTTATTTTTTCTGCTTTTCCCCCCTTCATCTGTCTGGATCCGGGGGACCGAAAGGGATCAAATTCTCTAAAACGTCCAGGACTGCGGCTCGATGGGAGCGTCTACACCTGGCTTGGCTTACACCGAAATCCAAACAATAGTTCGCCGGAATATACATCCAGCGATTATAGCGCATTTAAATGCCAAAAGACGGCTTTGCATAAGTGCACACTTTCTTTGCCTCTCGCCCCCCCGAAGGAAATTAGCGCAACAAGATCTCTCAATGGGGAGTCGCAGTTAACCGGAGCGCGTCTCCTTTAGCGGGGCGGGCGACGTGATGCACCGGCCGCTCTTTTCCAAGTGAGATGTCTGCTTAACAAACCAGGCTTGTTTTTTCGAATCTTCTCGAAGCACCGGAGCATTAAGACTTTAGGTTTCCTAAAGGTTTCAGAGACCCCAAATATTGCAGCTGTTATCGCTGTTAGTGATCCGCGACCTGCTGTATGCGGGCTGACGGCACTTTGTAACAAATCAAGCCAGGCTTTCTTTACGACTTAGACGTATAGATAACCTGTACTAAATACGTATTCCCTTATGTCACTCACCACAAAAGTTGCTTATTTGTAAAACCCGGTGTTTCCCTATTTATCAAAAATATTTTCCTGATTTCCACATTTTAATAATCAGGACAATACAGCGGATTGTTGTATGGCAGCATTATATA
>JAODJW010000043.1:9941927-9952984 GCA_026777045.1 Hyperopisus bebe
GGCGGGCGGTGGTGGAGCTCAGTAATGTTCGACGCGAAACCAGTTTGGTGAAGGGGACGGCCACGTTTGCATCGCTAATTCTGCGTTTACAGGGCACACGTGTGCCTGGTGTCGGAGGTAAAAAATGAAAATCGGTTTTGTTGCGGACACACCTGTGACATACTAATGTGAGCAACTGCCAGTTGTACCCCCCACCTGCTCGAGAAACAGGTGTGAGGACCCCCCCCCCCCCAGCTCTCCGCAGAGCACCGGTAACCTGACCCCCCTTCAGGTGCATGCAGACAGACGGCTGGGAAGCTCACGCCGTACTGACTGCGCTCGTACTCCATCGCCTGGTATGGAAATGTACCCCTGGGATGCCTCCCCCCCCCTTTTCCCCCCAGCACACCTCAAATGTACCGACGCCTCCTCAGTGACAGTGCTTCCTCAGTTGCCTCTTCATAACTTCCTCCCGGTGAGGCTCTCAGAGCTGCGTTTGCGTGGGCAGGGGCTCCTGAAGGAGGAGATGGCCCCCAGGGATCCCGTGCTACACGGTGTGGGTGCCTATTACCCCCCCCCCATACACACACACACGCACACAGACGCATAAGTCTGTTGTCAGGTCGCTTAGCCCCTGATCTCCAACCTGTCGGCGTGATTTACGCACCCCGCCGCCTGCGGCCCCGTAGGAATACATTTTCAGCGGGAGAAGGCAGAGCTGCCATATCATTACCTGTCTGGCCCCCCCCACCCCTGCCCCAGGCTGTAATCACCCCCTTTCTTGTTTTGCCCCTGGCCTGATTAGTGCAACACAGTCTGTCGAGGGGAGGGGGGGGGGGAGCGGCACCGCCTTGACCCAGGACTGCGTAGTATGATGTGATTAGTAACAGCAGTGGTATCGTATCACTGAGGGGGGGTTGGGGCTGTCACATCCTGATCTGAGGGTGCTAGCAGTCACTGGGAATCACAGGCACATTAATACCAGCGCCCCACGGTGGCTGTCACTGAGCGAGACGCTTCTGTTGTATTAATGTATGAGTTCTGATCTGAGAGTCCGCAGTCTCCCGCGTCTTCCTCTGGTCTGAGAACCATTCTGGGTATTATGCAAAGTGTCAGCATACTCTTTCTTTTTTAAACAAAAGGATGTATTTATTTCCCATGCTAACCGTACAATATTGATAATAAAAGTGCCAATGGTAATAATAATTCAGTCTACTGGTTCAGTCCAGCTTACTGGTTCAGTCCAGCTACATAGCTTCCTTGTACTTTTTTACCATCGCTGTGATTATATTTCAGCAGAGGTTAAAAAGCATTTTTTTTTTTATTTAATTGAAATGAAACGTCCCTGTTTCTTGAATGAGCTAATAACATAAGTATCACCGTAGGAAATGTTTAGAAAACATGTTTATCGACTTTGGGAGAATCGTAATCCACTTAACTGTGATTGTAAAATAAAACGTTTTAAAGATCGCCTTTGTAGTCTACGGTATCAAACGTTCTCCTTAACGGCATTGAAAGATGAGCGCCTTCTGGAAGTCTACAGGATACTGTGCTATAGGTATATTCTGACAAACAGTGCAGCATAATTTCAATGAAGTGGTCAATGATCTTTGGGTTTAGTTAGTGGTGTTGACATGAAAACATATCCTCAGCTTTATTTTTCCTCATCAGACCACATAAAATGTTTTTTGACGCAGAATCAACATCCATTCCTTATCTTTACTGATCAGTCATCCTTTCGATAATAGTCCACAGCCCCTTGTGAATGTTTCCTTGGGGATGAGGTCTACTGAAGATGCTGTCATTATCATTTGATGTCCTACTCCTCCAGCTTCACTACAGTCTTGATTCCCACTGTCTTTTCATTGCTGTGAAATGTTCATACCCTGATGTTTCATTCCCATGTTATCACCCTCCCACCCTAACCCAACCTGCTGTTGTGGCTTAATATTTTACAGCTATCTTCCCTGTTACTGATTTTCTATGAGTTTTGTAAGCAAACACATAAACTGTACAACTTTTAGTCACTTTCAGAACCAGTTGAGAAAGAAGCTCGTAGTGTGTATAGTAATGAAAAACAGTTCAAATGGAATTGGTTTACTTTTGGAAAGGAATGAGATGTATTTAATGGTGAAGACGAAAAAAACGGTAAAAAAAATGCATTCTTGTAGAAATATTTTTAAAGACCCTTTTTTGCAATTAAATTATTTAAGAAATTTATGATACATATTTGGTGTCTGTGTACTTTGTTTTATTACTTTGAGAGAACGTTTCCACTTGGAATGGCTGTCTCACAGCATACCGTGATACAGCCTTGCGGATGCATTTACACTCGCTCCCGAATGCGATGGATTTCCCGCATATCTCTAAAGCGACAGAAACACGTGTTTGTTAAACAAAGGGATTAACTACAGTCAGTAAAAAGATGTGCCCAGTTTGGTTATATTACATATGCAGATTGCATCGTGCTACTGCCCTTTAAAGACTGTGGAATTTCTTTTTGCCTAAAATATTGCTAAAAATTAAAGGCATGCATTGTTGTTCACAGGGATTTGACACCCCTGATACTGCAGTTTCTAGCTGGTGGTGCTTGGATTTAAGGGGGGCACAGAGTTTGTAACACTTGGTTGGGAAGTTTGTGTCTTGCCCCCCCCCTTTCAGGAAATTCTCCCCCTCTTCTGTGAGATACATCCAGTTCTTCTGCTTTCCTCTGATGGTCCACCTCACGCTGCTCAGGGAACCAGAGTCCATACTTTGCCTGTTTTCTTACCATTAACTGGCATCTTGTACAGGACACCCCCTGTCTCGTGCCCCAGATTGTCAGGAATGGGCTCCTGGCTTCCTGTGACCCCACATTGTCTGTGGTTGTGGAAGATGGACGAACGTCCAGTTTGGTCAGCATATCCTACCGATGTGTCAGGCGCCTTCAAGCTGCTCTGCGATTCTAGGAGGTGAAGCTGAGAATCTTCTCCATTTGGTGCTACAGCTCACCAGCATAACGTGGTCTCAAGGGAACCTCTCGGCTAAAAACGCTCGTTCGCTGAAAGGACATGTAGGATGGAAGGATCTTTTTTTTTTCCTTCCCATTTGTCTTAAATAAAACCTGAATCCTCAGCTCGAGATGAGACTTTTTGGCATGGGAACCTTCAGGAGCATATGGCTGGAGCTCTTAAGGTCTTCTGGGTGGCATGATGGTTCAGCAGGTAGTACTGTGGTCTCACAACTCTAGGTTTGGGCTTCTGCTCTTTGTGTGAGTGTGGAGTTTGCATGTTCTTCCCTTCTTCTGGGTATGTGGGTTTCCTCCTGCAGTACGAAAAGATGCAGTTAGGTCAGCCAGCATCTCTAAATCATCACAATGTGTTTATGAGCCTGATCAGTGTCTGGCCACCCATCCAGGGGGCATCCCAGCCTTGTGCTGCTTTGGTGAGGGTCCAGGTGAGCATGACCGTGGTTAGAGATTGTAAGATAGATGATGACGGACCTCAAAGCCTCATAAATGTATCTCTATACGGAGAAGTTCTACTCATCATGTAACTCAAGCAAATAATCCGGTTGACTCATTGACATCACAGTGATTTTATGAAAGGTAATCCTTCATGGAGATAAAAGTTAGACATCCGATGCTGTTTTTGAGTTGTAACATTCTCGCAGTTATTGTCATGAATGATGCAGGCTGGCATGCAACAGAATAGGTGAGAGAGATGGATGTCTGTGCAGTGGTGGGGTCATCACAGTCACGGGAAAGAAAGTAATTCAACAATTCAAAATAAAAAGCGAGTATATCTTATTGGGGAAATACAAGCTTTGAACACCCTGGGGTCATAATAATGAAAAGTCTCTCTGCAACTGATATGCTGAGCATATACCCTGCAGGGGGACAGCAGAGATTTCTTACAGTGACGCTGTCGTGTTTGGGCGTCGATGCTGTGACCCGCTCACATGTCCCTTATTGCCCTCTCCTGCCCTCCCAGAAGCAGCGCCCTTACTTGAGCCGCCGGGATGCCGTTCCACGGCCGGATTACCTTCTCGCCGAGGTCCCCAGATAAATTTGATCTGGGATAGGTGAAAATAAATAAAGAAAAAGCACCGCGGCGCTCAAATGTGTCTCCGCTGGGCTACAAAGGGGCTGGAGGAGGCGTAACGGGAGACGGGGCTCTGACACGTCGGGGTGCCGTCTCTCCGCCTGCAACCGGACACCGGCCGCCGGCTCGGCTTTGTGCGTCTGCCAGCGCCGGGAGACCCGCGGCTACGGTACGTGTCCGTCTGCCGGCACAGCCAGCAGATCTCCCATCCTTCTCCCTGTCCGTTTTAGCTTTTATTTGTGTCTCAGTATGTATTCCTACGTCAAGCTTAATTTAGTTTTTTTTTTTTCCATGCTCTTTGTTTTGGAAGTTAATTGGACTTTTGATTTCATGCCAATAAATTTCACCAGACTGAAGGCAGCGGAGGTAATATGTTGACAATTGCAATTATATGAACAAATATCACGGACATGAAGCTCTGGTATTTCGGGAATGGCCTTTAATTAGAAGCAATGACATTTTAAACGAAACCGTATCTATGAAAAGAGAACGTTTTAGACAGCGGAATAGCAAATCGGGCTGGCAATATTTAAACCCCTTTTTACTGCTGTGTGGTATTGATTCCCGCAGCCTCTGTGCAGCCTAGGGCTCCGATGCATGTTTGCAAACCTCCTAATAAACTCGTCCAATGTAGCTAGTAAAACATCAGACGGGCGCAGGTTTTCCAGTAAACCCTTATTCCTCCGTTTGACTTTTCTTGACTCCCGCCTGGGACTCCCCCTCCCCCCTACATACCGCTTTTTGTATCTCCTCTAATCCATTGTTTGCTTTGGCCTTAATTGGTCACATGCACACCGTGAGACGGGGACCCGGGGTCATTACCCGATCCGCGGCGTCTCCGACTGAGCGCCCGTACCGTTAAGTTTGTACGGACACGGGCTAACAAGAAATCCTAATTACTGTTAGAGCTCAAAAAATATTGTTAATTGGCAGCAGATTTTTTTTAATTCCGTAGGAAAGGGCGACACAGGCTGCGGAGAGCGTTGACCAGATCGGGGTATTTAGTTGCGGAGTGGAGAAGTTGTCACAAGATGCTCTAATTGCTTTTACGGAGGCTGCATGGTAGCAGCGATGGAGTGAAACGAGATCTTCGCGTTGAAACTGAGTTATTAACATTTTATAAGTTAGTCTTTCATCAGGCCGTTTGCATCCCACCAAATGACAATGATGGTCTGATAGGAACAACAAGAATATTAAATTCTGAGTGCAAATTTTTAACCCCCTCTGGGGTTATGTGAAGACTATAATTTAGGCAGAAAATGAGCACGTTTGAAGTGACCTTTAAGGTATTTCTAGATCTGTCACATGTGAAGAGCATGTCTTGGAGGACATCAAACGAGCAAGCCGTGTGCCCGGGGACCGTCTGATCAGGGCTGTCCACAGGGGATTACCTCACACTATAATCAAAGATAAGACCTTCTCTTGTTAGCCAGTAGGACCAGCACGGGCGGCTGCAGTTCTGCTGGCCCCAGTTGGGACAGTCCCCCCTTTGTTGGAAGGCTTGGCCACATCTGTGGGCCTCTCAGTGGGATTAGCCTGCACGGGTCCTGCCTGGGGAGAATATTCTGAGGGATTATGGCAGCCCCCATCTAAAAAAAATAAATAAATCAGCAGTCAGCCAAGGTTCCACCCATGTTGACAGACAATGCTCCAGTCTGTCTGTAAGTGATGGGCAATTGGGATTGTGGTGGTATACCCCCCCTCCCCCCCCAACTGATTTCAGGATGGGGCCATTTGAAATACTTTTGTGCAAGAACAAATGGTTTGAATGGTTTCTGTGCAGATTTTTAGCATTTCGAAACGTATCTTCATGAATGTAAAAAGAAAGTAAATAGAATATATAGGAAGCAGGAAAATGTCCTTGTTTTTCAGAAGAAGGCGTCTGTCTCAGATTGATGGAAATCTGTGGATTTTATTACATTTTAGCTTCTTGTTGTTCATGGTTACATAGTTTGCCATTGTCCAGATCTTCTGCCATTACGGTGCACAAAAAAGAAAATTGTAACATTGGATGCTATTGAAGTCTTTACTATAAGTATAATAGTCACAGTGAGAATCCAGATAATCATTGTATTATATATTATTCGAACCCCACCCACCCAATCGGAAGGTTTCCACCATCAATCCTGTTTGTCACTTTCTCCCACGCCATGAACTGATTGACAAAAATATTTCTGAGGACTGAAGCCGCATGCGTTTTTACACATTTCTGCTAGCGTTTACATTTTTGAGCTAAAATACCTCCGCACTAGCCAATTAGCATCAGTCTCCATAGTGGCTCTCCGTGCGACACTTTGGTAGCCTTCCTGCGTTACGTGTCTCCCGTGTTTAACCGGTTCTGCACGTAACGTGACGTTATATTCCCCACGTACCGCTTTGCGGGTGGTTCACTGTGTTTCCCTGTCAGTCCTGCAGTCCTCCCCTGCGTAAAACCGAAACCAATACCCTTGATTTCTCCATACCCTCGAGTCATTGTCCCTACAGCCGAATTCGCTTCCATCTCCCGGCCAAGTCATGTGTGCACGATAATTAATGGTGTGTGTTCGGCGCTGCTGAAAGACGGTCGTGACATTACAGAGGGTAGGTTGTTGTTGACTGTGGAAATCGCGGCCGAGGGGGTAGCTGGCTCTGGCTGACAGCTCATTAGCCAAATGCAGATATTTATCATATTTAATCAATGCTGCAGCAGCAACAATGCGATTATATCCTGGGTGAGGAAGCAATCACTGTGGCCTTCTGGCCGTCCTTGAGAGGGTGAAACGTGAGCTTTTTCACAGGAGAAGCGGCAGGAACTCAAATTCACAAAAAAGAGGCGATTCACACCATTGCTAGTACAGGTAAGAAGGGTAGAACACCAGAACAGTACAAAATCTGGCTGTCTATATTTCAGTAAACAAAAGCTCTTTGAGGAGAGTAACTTTTTAGATGTCCTTAGGTATATCCTTAGATGGATAAGAACTACTTTTTTCATATCTGTGGATCTGTCCAAGTTCAATTATAAGAAACCTCACAATGAAGACATTCATGAGAAAGGTGTATGAAGCAGGTTACAGAAGCCAAACTGGAACTCAAACAAAGCCTCGTGTTGTGAGGTGCTTGGTCTACATGTGAACCAAAGCAGGTACGGACACGCTGCGCCTATGGCCATAAATCCGCCGGCATCTGGAAAGTCATGTTGTTCTTGCACGGCACACTCTTGGGGTGAAGGCAGAGGAAATGCCTTATAGATGCCGCCGGAAGAGAGTCGCTGGGTAGACGAGACGACTGGCATCCTGTGACATGACATCCTTCCCATGCGGTCATGTGATCACCCAGAGCAGTACTCCTATTGGACGAGAGGAAGCAGACCTTTTCAGCAAAGGAAGGAACCTTCGTTAGGGAACTGGCAGGACATTTCTACTGCTAAAGCCCAGGGCCACAACGCCGAGGTCCCCAAGCTGTCACAATTGTCCATACCTCGAGAGGATAGTGATGCGGAAAACTTGTCATTTTTCATCACATTGCTCCGCAGCTTGTCAGTCTGTTGCCTATTATCCGTTCACCTCAGCATCCACAAACAGTGACTCCTACACGGACACCAACAAAATGGGGGAAATCTGGGCTAACATTATTCTCCTGCCCTGGATGCTGCTGACATCCCATGCCTGTATATTTTAGCACGGCTGAGCCAGACCGGGCCAGTTGGTTGACCGCTAATTTGCATGCGAGTCAAAATCCGTCTCCGAGATACGAAGAGCTCGTCCTGCCAGTGAGGATCCTCGCGGAGTCGCCGATTGCCAGGTGTCCTCGTGCTTTTCCTCTGCCCTCCAAGGGTGAGAGAGGGAGACCGCCTAATATTAGCTGACAGGCAGACAAAGGGCACGGCAGCAGGGGGTTGTGGGTAATGTTTAACATTCCACACCGTTTGGCAGCTGTGTGAGCCAGGGGAATTGGGCGGGGGAGCATTTTAAAGTAGAACAAAGTGCCAACTCATTACTGACTTTTACATCACCTTTCTGTGCTGGCGCTGACCTGTAAACAGAGAGGAGGAGGAGAGCTGTTGTGACATGCAGCACCTGGCAAAAAAAAAAAGTGCTTTCCTGTGAAAGAACCAGGAACAGCAGAATATCCACGAGTCTCTTAGAAGTAGGGTGATGTAGGAAGAAGTTCAACACCGAATGGCTGACCGGCCTCTATCAGACCTGCCCTGAGCGGAACACGTTTGCCATTTTCATCGTCTCTATTATGTCTTGGGGCGACGACTTTGATGCGAGTCACGCCGTCTGTCATCATCGTGAGTCGGTGATGTAGGCTGACCGTCCCGTTGCTCCACCCATGGAGTGAAATTCCTGACATCTGTGGGGTCGAATGTGGGACAGAGCAGTGCATTCTGGGGAAGGGGGCGGTACCACGTCTTAAGGGAGACACAAATCCAGCTCGCTTTAATTTACCGGAAACAGATGGCATTTCTGATTTTATTCAGTCATAGTTTATTTTTTTTAAATTAAAAACAGAAGTTATGCAGCGTCCCTGTATGAACATCAGACATATATGCGGCGTATAAAATACGAGTCCGGGTGGGGCCACGGAGAAAGGGAAGGGGAAGAGAGGGCCATTCGGTCAACACTCAGAGTATTGACAGGCGCATTAATGAATGATACTGGATTTGCAAACCTCCAAAGCTATGCACTGACCAGACATTAATGTGGGTCAGTAAATAATATCTCAGAAGTACAGAGTGTGCATTTGAGTCACCACAGGAGATTAAAGGGACATTCTGGCTAAAGTGCATCCATCCATCCATCCATCCATCTATCCATTCATCCAAACTGCTTATGCAGTACAGGGTCCTGATGAGCGTTCTGGGTCAAAGACATTTTTAAAAATAATTGGTAATACTACAGTAATGACTATTACACAAAAATAATGACAAAAATATAATAGTAATAATCTGTTACTATTTCCATGCATAATCATATCTGTTATTAAGTAGTAATGAAGTGTTAACAATCGCAGCCCTTTATTGATTAGAGCATAAAATTAATAGTCTGTTTAATTGTCTGGAAAATACAATAGGGCCCCGGGCTAATTCATTAAACAAAATTAAAACAGAGAAAATAAAACAAGCAGACATGTTTGTTATGTATGTGATATGCACAGAAGGTGGAACGTATCATTTAAAATTACCATGACTCACAAATTCACATATGAAGTCATGATTTATTGTTGGTTAGAAAAAACGTATTCCTTGATTTCATAATATTTCTGCCTAAATGTGGTAATAAATCACATGTTGATAATAGATCATATGTTTGTTTTCCATGTATAATCAATATTTTTCTGTGGAATTAATTTCAGGAGTTTTCTTCCTCTTAGTTACTAGTTAATTAGTTAAGCTGAGCCGGCTTAGATGAGCTTCCCTCGTAGCCTGGGGCCACAGGAGAACAAGCCGAGCGAGATGCCAGTCCATCACCATCACAAACACACCATGGAGAGACACCCATTCTCAGAACTGCGTGTCTTTATCCCACGGGAGGACACCCAGGTGTTTACTGGAACTGCACTCAACACAAGGAGAACATAAGGAGAACAACTCCACTCAGGGGGGCAAGATTTAAACATCCAACCCAAGGGGGCTGAACCTGATAGTGTACTGGTGACAGGAGGAACTCTAAGCATGTCCATCCATCCATTAATCCATCAGTCCATTCATTCATTCATTCATTCATTTGTTTGTTCATTCATTCATTTTCTATACCCATTTGTCCAGAGCATATCACAAAAACTAGGGGCGAAAGGCAGGGAATAACCCAGGATGGGGCACCAACCCATCACGGGGCACAAGGCAGGGAATAACCCAGGATGGGGTGCCAACCCATCACAGGGCACAAGGCAGGGAATAACCCAGGATGGGGTGCCAACCCATCACAGGGCACAAAGCAGGGAACAACCCAGGATGGGGCGCCAACCCATCGCAGGGCACACACACCATTCGCACACACATGTTTGTATCCATATCTTTGTGAGGACTCTCCATTCATTTCTACAGGCAAAACCATAATTACAACAATGACAACCTTAACCCCTACCCAGCCCTAACCTTAACCATAAGTAACCAAACAAAACACAAAACTTTAGACATTTTTTTTTATAAAATTGAGTTTCCCCTTATGGGAAATGTGGTCCTCACAACATCAAAATGACAGGTTTTTTGAAATTGTGTGGACATTTGGTCCCCATGATGTAACACAGACATAACCCACACACACACACACACACGCAGACACACACAAACGCACAGGCATTCATACCAGCAGGGAATTTGGCAACTCCAGTTCACCTTAGCAAGTTTCTGGGCTGCAGGGGGATCCCGGAGAAGCTGCAGGAAACCCCTCGATGACACGGACAGAGCGTGCGAATCCCACAAACGTAGAACCAAGGCGTGTCGCGCCACGTTGCCCTACCTTGAACGTTATTAATAATAATGCAGTAGAGTTCTGATAACACAGTGATTTTGCTCACTGGCATTTGGGGCAGTTACACGGACAGGCCTCCGTGGATGTTTGAAAGACGAAATCCTGCAGGATAGATGCGGTGTCATTTTATCGTTTGTAACCGTAATCACTGTTAAGAGGTACGCTGTTCCCGGTTCCCCATTCTGCCGGCTCCCGCTCCCGCTCCGCCCGCTCGCCGCATATCAGCGCCAGCCTTTACACTGACACATTTAGGTCAGTTCGGCTGCGTTAGATGCAGGAGGCTGTCAGGCTTAAGCATACAGAGTAGTAATTAAACATGCCAAGGGGGGGTGGGGGTGATAAGGGGGGGGGTACACGAGAGGCGTATGTTCCGCACGCGGAGGCAACCTGGGATGATCACGGAATTAGCACAACAGTCACATGTGTCAGTCGGTGCACGGCGTCACGTAATGTGTTGGAGATTTAGTCCCGAACCACACGGTCTCCGTCTGCCTGACGCTTCCCCACCTCCTCGGGGGTTTTCTGGAAAAACGAGAAAAAT
>JAODJW010000043.1:9976904-9988809 GCA_026777045.1 Hyperopisus bebe
GGGGTTTAGGCAAGGTGTTCCGTGTCACGCAGGCCGACGTATGCGGCTGGGACTAAGCCGTCACTGAGAGGAGCCGGTCCGCTGAAGATCTCGCCCGTCTGGGAAGGTGAAAGAATGACGAATTGGGGCGTCTAAGAAGCCACCCGCGTAAGAAAATTCCGAGCTCCTCTCCGCCTCCACCCCCCCAAGGCGCTATGTCGGCCCGATTCATTACAATAACACTTTCCAGAGAGGGGAGTGTGCTCTTTACTCCTCAGAAGGTGTGGCAGGCATTTTAGCACAGGAAACCAGTCTCTGAATACTTTCAAATTTTAAGTTACTCCTTTTCTTTCATATATATATATGACATAAATACACAAGACACTTACACATGGACTCACAGACAAACAGGGAATACCTCGTACATTTAAAGCACAAATTAGACACATTAATTAATTGTAGACTTACGCCAACCCTACAGCCAAATTATTCTTATTAACGCTATAGCAATTAGTACATGAATAGGGTAGATTAATCAACTACAGTTCTGCCAGGTGCTTTCCCTTTAAAGAGATCAATTGTTCTTAGCATTCTAATTTTACATATTAATTTTCTAATTTTATAAATTAATTTTGTTCTTTGAAGATTTACAGACAGAATGTGACTATTTCCTCATAAGGAAAGTTTTAAACTACAGCAAAGATGGAAGCTGAGAATCAGGATAAAAATAGCGAGACACAGTAATCTGACAGACACAGCATCTTTGGGCCTGTTAGCTATTAAATATGCAGCACATGGTTTAATACCATGCTGTATAAACATTTATTTATGTTAAATTTGTAACCACGTGATATTAGTACAGCAAAAAGGCATGTATCCCTGAGCTGTTTTAAACCTCTGTTTGGATAGCGTTACACGTGTGGCAGGGTGAGAATTTTCTCCGAACATTTTGTATCTATATTCATGACGGGCGCGTGGCTTTTTACACGACCAATGCTAACGGCGCACTAACTGCTCTTCTGTGTCAGCTGAGTTTTGATTCTGTTATTTTATTTCGCTTAGGTCCAGCACTTGGATGGAGTTGTTAGCATCTCTGCATTTAATGTCCTCAGTTTCACTGCAAATGCCACACAAGCCTTCATAGGCCAAAAGATGTTATTAAATCCGCCCCCCCCCCCCTGCCCCCGCCACGTATTCTCATTTTGTGCCACGCCTCCGTACACATGACCATGTCGGGCCCTGGGTCGAGGGCAACATGTCCTCGATGGTGCTGTCAGTTTAACATCGGGTTTTATGCCTTTGGCCTCGTTGCAATATTGCGCAGGGTTTACTTTTGCTGTTATATGTCAATTTGAGCGGTTGATGGCCAGTATCTCTATTGGCACCCATTGTCTTAGTGTTAGTGAAACAGCTAAGTCAGGGGGGGAAGGAGACTGTGAGAGGAGATTGTGAAAAGGAGAGTGAATCACTGTCTGTTTCTTACTCCTGGTGGTCTCCTTTCAGCAGTCCTGTCAAAAGCAACGGCAGTGGGTCATGCCTTTAACAGGAAGGCTGTCAGAATCGGAGGGTAGGTGGGGGGTTGTCTGGGATTGGATGGAAGGGACCTGGGGATTAATATGTTGTTTTGACAAGGTGCAGACTATTATGGGATGCAGACAAGGTGAGGAAAAAGCGCCTCTAATAAACGGCGCCCCCTCAAAGGCGGGGAGAGAAATTGCAGCCTATCAATGCGACCCTTCTCATTTTTGAGGCCTTTTTGATTTGCATTTTCGAACTTCGGAGTACAGACAGGCAGACAGGGGGGTGGCACACGCTCGTGGAGGATGGCACACGCTCGTGGAGGATGGCACATGCTTGTGGGGGGTGGCACACGCTCGTGGGGGGTGGCACACGCTACTGGGGGGTGGCACACGCTCCTGGGGGGATGGTGGCATGCTCGTTAGGAGACTAAGGGATGCACTTCAAACGCCGCCAAACCTTTGCCCACATCTTCGATAATAAGAGTCGCATTCATGATAACTCACCTTTTTATCTTTTGCCTCCATGTTGTGACATTTCTTGTGACGTGAAGATGTAAGGAAAAGGGTAATAATGAAGTCATATGCTGCAGCCCGCCCAGCATGGGGACTCCCGTGGGTAGCTCTGTTACACCTCCGCGCTTGGAGATGTATGTATTTTCTCCATGGGCGGGTTGCCTTTGGACACACATTTTCCCCCACAGTCCAAAGACATGCAGCTAGTCTAACTGGTGTCTCTAACAGCCTGTAATGTGTGCAGAGGTATATAAAGGGGCGGGGCCACAGGGACACTGCCCCAGCTGAAAGCTGATTGGTCCCCTCCCCTATCACTCACCAATTCAAGACATATTATTGGCTAATGATACAGTTGGCCCCTCTTATATTCTCCCACCTTTAAAAGAATCCTAGATTGTGTGTGCATATACGTAACTGTATGCCATATGACGAACTGGCATAGGCCATTGAGCGTGTTGCTCCTGTCTGCCTGGGATAAACACACCAGTATTTTGACATTTAACAGCTACTGGGAGGTCTCTTGCTTTATGTGTATTTGTTTGCATTCGGTTACATAACTCGAAAGTCTTTTCTCCGCTCAGTATAAAGTGATCAATACAGTGGCACAATGACCGCGTTTTCAAAGCACAACGAACATAAAAAAAAGTTTAACAATAGCGAGGTGGGTCTTTATTTCTCAGCTTCTTCACGGAGACGGACACCCACCTGACCCGTCTCACCCGGACTGCTGAGGTGCGAATCCATCACAGTGTGCCGTGATAAAGACATCTGCGGCTAGAACTGCTTTTTAAAAAATAAACGGAATAAAAGATCAGCCACAAGGTTAATTGAGGCGGGGAAAATGGTGGTGTTCAGAATGGTGTTCAGAATGGACCACACGTCGACACAAAGTACATTCTCGTGCTCCTTTTGACTCTTCAGGTCAACTGAGTTTTCACTCATCCCGCAAATATTTCTTTTTAAATAAATCAAAATTTCATAATCCTTATGTATACCGGGGGTGTTTCGTAGAAATACCTGCAGAGTGAAGTCACACATCTGGTCTTTTTTCTTTCAGCAAACAACGAATAACTGTGCGACAGTTTCAACACACTCTCTTGACTGTTCTGGGGCTTCCTTGAATGGTAAAATCCCATTTTGCATAACAAATAGCTTTTTCACAATGCACATGTGTCACAGGAATGGGCGTTGTCCTTTCGATTGCTCCACAAAGAGTCTTATTTCTTAGTGTCACAGAAATATTTGGCACCACTTTACTTTTTAAATTTGTCATTTTAAAGGTCTTTAAAATTAAGCAAAATTGTTTTTAGATAACTATTTTATTATGCTGTAGCTCGGAACTAAAAAAATAAATTAGAAATACATGATTCTGTTTTCGCCTGGCAATTCATAAATAACCTTGAAGAACCCTGAACTTGCAATGAAGATTTTTTTTCCTCCCTAGTATGTCAATCACAAGTCACATGGCCTTGGGCTCATCTCAGACCCAGAGCTTGTTAAGTTTGTGTTTATCAAAACAAAGAAACGCTTGGTTAATCAGAGAGTGTGTTCTCCAAAGGGGCGATATATGAAATCTCATTAAGTCCTTTTTACCTTTCAACTGGTCAAACAATTTGCATTTGTCTTTCTCTTCTGTCAGGACGACGATAAACATTTGCCCGTTTGAAAAACATGCCGACTCACCAAACAGACACGGAGAGCTGGCTTCAGGCACATTTTGGCTTCGGATTTTATTATTATTATTATTATTATTATTATTTTCTTTTGTAAAGCAGCTGACAGAAAAGTGTAATGAAATGAAATTAGATAATGATTTGTTTTGGCCCGGTTTGACCGCCAGCTGAGCTGTAGCAGTACTGACCCACGTTGGGTAGAAGTCTTGAGAATCACCTTGTAGAAAGCCGTGTTTACAGTGCAGACAGCAGTGAAGTCGGGTCACGGGATTATGACATGGTTCTGTTGAACCGTATGCAGATAGCCATTGGAAATCATTAGCATCACGAGAACCTCCATCCCGGGGGGAGAGGGTTAGGGTTTGGAGTAAGACTGGATTTTCTTGCAGCGCCATGCGCTGCCACTCTGAGGATGAGGTCATGACAAATGATGAATCAAAAACAATAATTATGACATCAAAATGATACAGAGGTGAGGAATGATTAAGGGTTCTGTATGTTTGTTTCCAGTGAACTGTACTGTAACCCCGTGTTTGACTTTGAAGTTGAATTTTTTACTTGCGTGAGAAGGTAGGCTAGGGTGTGGGACCATCGCATCCTTATAAAGCTTTTGCTGTAGATTTATGTTTGTGAGGGTATTGTCTGCTGTTCATTGCTGCTTCTCTTTGGCATTGTCACGTTCCCTTTCATTCTAAGTTCCGTCCTTCCAATTACCCAGCACCGAGCACCTTGATTTTTGAGGCTAAATGTCTTCCATATCCTTGGTGTCCTCCCATTATTAATCTATAAGTCAGGCTCGCACGTTACATAAATGGCGTATTTTAATAGCGCAGATCTGGTGATTTAAATGCTTTCTGCCACTTGTCGATAGCCTGAGGTAACCGCCTGCCAAAAATTTGGATTTAATAGAGGTCAGATGGAAGGCTTATTTTTTGGCTCACACTGCTGGCTCTTAGAAATAATAAAAAGAAAAAAAAATATGCATGACGCATTAAAAAGTAAGTAATATCTCATAAAATACGTTAAAATAATTATGGTTTCAAATTTTAACTGAATTACAAAGCAGGCCTATAGTGTTTAATATCCACCAGAATGCAAACAACTGTAATAATTGTAAACAGGGTGTGAAATTTTGACAGCTTATTATGTGGATGACGGAAAATGAGCTATTATGGTGACATTTGTTTATCATTAGAACATCTCAGCAATGCCAAGGATTTTAAGCATATAAACCTCGCAATTTTGAGGAACCTTACTAAGCTATACTCCAGTATGTGATTGTCAATAAAAAACTCAAAAAAGATGGACATAAAAATGCACTGAAAGTACAAGAATTGTGGGGTGCAGTCAATTGGCTGTCATTTCCTTTGTCATTTCCCTTCCATCACCATCCTTTCAGCAATATAAGGAGGTTCCTGTTGGCTTAAAATTAGCTCAGAGTTTGACTTACACAAAAATGTTCTGAGGGCAGAAGGAATCATGATTGCTTCAGAGAGATAACCAATCAAACTGTAGAGGAGGTAGGTCCAAGCAACTTAGGCAGGTGGGACCAACCAATTAGATGTCTTAGTCCTGCCTCCTCTACAATCTGACTGGTTAACTCTCTGAACCAATCATTGTTCCTTCGACCCTCAGAAAAATTTTGTGAAAGTAAAACTCCCATGAGCTTAAAATTACGGAAATCAGAGCTATGAACTTGCGCTGGAGTCGGATTGTTGTAATCGTCATGACGTTACTTTGCATCACATTTTGACATATGTAGCAGAGACTTTTATCCAAAGTGTCGTACAATTGACAAGACAGGGTCAGACAGTCCTTGAAGCCACTGGGGGTTATGGGCCTTGCTCAACGGCCCAACGGTAAGATCTCTCTGCTAGCCTTGGGATTTCAATCACCAGCCTTCAGCTCATGGGAATAGCAGGCTAACATGCTGAGCTACACACTCTCTCTCTCTCACACACACAGACACACACAGACACACACACACACACACCTTGTATTTGAATTTCACCACTGCAATGTGTGTTGAGTCTGAATGGGTCTCTCCTTGCAATCAATTGATTTAGGGCAGGGGTCACCAACATGGTGCCCGTGGGCACCAGAATGCCCCCAAAGACCACAGGAGTCGCCCGTGGACCTGTTCCAAAAATAGCACAACTTACCAGTGAGCAGCGTCTAAAATTTAATCTTATCCTGTTGCTATTCCTCTTTAATCACATTTGCATTTATATAGTATCATTAATCATTAATAGTAATATATAACTAAAGGTAAACTGAGCAAATTTGTTATTTAAGAAGAGTGTATCAAACTGGTAGCCTTTCGTGTGGATCAGTACCCGTGAAGTAGATCTCAGCTTCAAAAAGGTTGGTGACCCCTGATTTCGGCTCTATAAATCGCTCATAGTGTGTATAGCGTGTATAGCGTGTATAGTGTGTATAGCGTGTATAGCGTGTATAGCGTGTATAGTGTGTATAGCGTGTATAGCGTGTATAGCGTGTATACCCCAACAGACTGGCATGCCATCCAGGGTATTCATCCATGACCGTGTTTCCTAACCTGGTCCTTGGGGACCCCCAGATAGTCCATGTTTTTCTGTTCCCTCCCAGCTGCCTATCAGACAGTCCACTGTCTCAGAGACCCCCCCCCCCCCACACACACACACACACACACACACACACCTCTTAATAAGCAGTCGGAAGATAAGGGATCATAGGAAAAGACTCAAACATATATGACTTTTGTGTGGAATTCAGCAGCTTTCGGTTTTTAAAATCCACGTAGTACAATTGAGTACATTATTCTTCTACAAGCAACACAAAGGACTTGGTAAAGCTATTGTATTAATTTAATTGAATTGTAGCATTAATGACCTTAGCAAAGGTCAGGCGGTTTAGGATTAGCTTAATGCGTAGTGTAAAGAGTAATTCACCAGCATATGTAAATACATTAAACTCTCAGGCATTCCATTGTTTATCTCGAACAAAAGACCATTCGTATAACGATTCAGTGAGTATTTAACGTAATTCCATAGCGCAATCGCATCCCCTTTTATTGTGCGACTGACATAAAGCATAACCGAAGGCCTCACATTGCAATCAGCACTTTGCATCTGAAAGAGGAAAGCGGAAGCAAACATTATTAGTTTGGAAGGGGAAGGGACGACAAAGTACCGCGGGGGTGGGGGGGGGCAGAGGAGAGACACCGACGAGAGATGGAGTGGAGAGGGTTAGGGTGGAGCAGGGAGGCACCTCCGACAGCAGTGACAGAATGATGCATTACATGGGGGGGGGGGGGGGGGGGGTTCGTTAGCGAATGCTTCCTGTCGGGCTGACAGCAACCCCGGGTGAGATGATCTCAGCGTTTGCCCGCGTGCCTATCGCCAGCAGAAGGGGGCAGCTTCAGACCTTGGCAGCGTTGACTCCGCGAAAATCTGAAAATATTGTATGGTTCGTATTATTAGAAAAGGAGATTAAAAAACAAAGAGCAACACTGAGCAGGTTTGGACATACATAAATAACTAAGCTGCTCACTGACGTCAGGGGAGGCAGCCTTGTGGCCTGTGCTCAACACCCCCACAAACATCCTTAACAAATCAATTCATTTAAGCTTCTCCTGAAATAGCAGGTGTACAATTTGTCCTTTTTGTATGCCTACCGACACTCTCAAGCATGTTTTCAACAAGAACCCTCCGGATCTAGCAGGAAATGCTGTGTTTCAGTTAGACAACTTCAATGCACAGGGATAAAAATAGCTCAGTTCAAGATTCAAAGAGCTTGGGGCTTGGTTTAGTATAGAGTGCAAACCCAGCTCACAGTTTGAAATCACCTCTTTATTTCCTCTTCTTGGTTTAAATTGGTTTAACTCCCGATGTATTTTTCCAGCCATTTGACGAAATCGAGCAAAGCCGATAATCGAATCTTTTCCAAACCTGACCACTTTTCTGATGAGCACGGAAATGACGGGATGGTCTAACAGAGACACGCCGGCGTTCGTTACAGTAGAATTCAACAAACGGTTCACATTCATTCGACATCTTCTGAAATCAGACAAATGTTTCCTCAAGCATTAAAAATTGCTGATCTGTAGTCGAAACACAGCTTGATCTGGCCTTACCTAAGTTATTTTATTTTCAAGCTTCATCTTAACAGCTGTACGTGTCTAGCTTAACTGTGCAGACTTCCTCCATAATTAAAGCACAATTTTAAACCTGGGGAATTCGCACAGTCAATCAGTAAGTAACTGGAAGTCAAACCAAATACTTCCAGAATTTGAATTCCAATGATAACTTTGCCTGGTGGGACAGAGAAGAAAAATAATTACCTCCCCAAACCCCTTTGTAAGTACTTGAGGGTCTGTGTGAATGAACCAGGCATGCATGCACCCACAAACAGATTAAAAAGTCCATACAGTTTCTCTTTCAGTACCTGTCTCTTATTGATAACGTACCCACAAGCCTCAGAGTCCGCTGTTGCCGTTTTTGTCCTCGTTTTCCTCCTGCTTCTTTACTGTCAACTTGTTTTTTCTTTTGCATGTGCGTGTTGAGAGAAAGCAATCTTTCCTAGTGCTGCAGACAGATTCGAAATGGGGAAAGAGACAGAGGCAGAGGGGAAGGCCTGATCTGGAAAATGGGGGAGAGAAGGAGATAGAAGGAGGAATCGAATACGCGGCACATTGCTAACTCCGGTAATTTGGCTGTCTTAGTTGTCGCCCTGACGACGATGGGAGGCGACACCTGAGCGATTCGGCCTGGCCGCAGGAGGAAGGTGCACGCCAGTCCTGATGAATATTTTCCAGAATATGCCGCAGGTTTGTTTTTCTGCCATTTTGGGTTGGAGTGCATGAGACTTTGCTGCACTTAAAAAAATAAATAACTTTAAAGGTGAGCTTTAATATGATTGGCTCAAAGTGATGCAGGGAAAAAAGGAGACTGTATTTCACAGTCAAAGAAAAGTCGGAAAGAAATGAATTGATGTAAAAAGATTCCTGTAAATCCTATATCCTGTGTCTCATATTATGTCAGGTTTAGTTTAACAAATGCAGACAGAATCATCCTCAGCTGTAAGGGAAATTGAGAGTATTCTAGGGCGATTAAAGAACTGATCCCCGGAACAAGGGACTTTTCTTAAGAAAATATGCAGCCGTTTAAATGTTCGACACGTGAACGCCTTGAATGATGTACTAAACAAATAAGTGTAAGTAACACAAATCTCTATGAGGACGAGGGTATTAAAAGCATGAGGAAGTGGACTGCGATGTCTGAGAACTGACTGTAATGGGGAAAAAATGAGAATCGTTTTGTCTGAGTCTGTCAGAAGCGAGGAGGTAACAATGGTCACGGGGTCACAATAAGCTGCGTGGAGCTTGTGCAGAGGTAGGAGGGTGACAAGCGGGTGACGGGGAGCGTTCTGTGACCTCCCTCCCCATCTCGCTGGGAGTTCGACGGGTGCCACCGAGCAGCAGGTAGACGGCCGGCGTGAGCTGGATCTCGGGGGTGTAAGCGAAAGTGAGTCAAACGGCCGCCAGCAGACAACAGCGTCCGACTGAGTCGCCAGAGTAGGACTGGGTGTTATGAGTCAGTCATGTCAGCCTGCGACCTCCGCTGGTATGTATCACCCGTGACAGGACACCTCCACCCCCCAAACTCCAGTAATGATGGGGAACTTGAGGAGACTCAGAGTTCTATCTTGGTGCTGAGGTTTCATTTTGGCGCCTGAGAACTCCAAGCCTCCCTCCATTCCTCCTCCTCACCCCCGCTTGTTAACCTTTTACCATGCTGCCTCCCTCTCTTTTACCACGGTTGGGTTAACTAATAAGGAGCCTTCCGGAACGTTCTCCCAACCGCCTCCCCCCCCCAGCTGTGGGGTGGGTCTCGCTCCAAGAGACCGTGTCACCACTCTGGGAAGAGCAGAAATCCTGTGAGGCGGGAGACACGAGGCGGTACATCGCGGGGCCAGATCGCGGCGCGTTTACCTGTGGTGGCGAGAAGGTGCTAGAAAGTCAGGAGGACGCGGCAACAGTCGCCTTCCTGGAGGAGTGAGCTGAGGCTGAGCAGATCTAGCAGTGGCAGCTGCTCTCCCGGGTGTGCGAAGCGTGGGTGTCTGTTTCTCACTAAAGCCATAATGTCACCTCGATCTGGCAGCCATCTAAATAAATAGAATTCGAACCCGCAGGGGAGCTTGGGGTATTTCCTGCGAGCGCTCAATCCCCAGTCACCGCCGGTAACGCTACGCCGGGCCCATCTCACACCGCTCGCGCCTCGCGGGAAACTCTCTGCCCGTGCTTGACGTTTCATGGCCGGGCTGCCGCTCGGAACGCCGCTGAACTTAAACGTTTCGCCATTCCAGCCGACGTCCCATAATTTCGCTTTAACGAGATCCGCGTTACTTCATATGTCATCCGGCGCGAAAACAAAAAAAAATAAAAATACGTCGCTCAGTAATAATGGTAATAGCTAATGAGCTCAATGCCGTTTCTGTCCCGTCCCCCGTCCCCCCCGCCCCCCCGGCGTAATGTATGGGACTGTAAGCATATCTAAATGCGATTAGTAGCACTTCCATCTTGCGGCTGGCTAATGCGTTCGCCAGACGGCAGTGGACATCTGATTACGACAGTTTGTATGTGAATCGGTGCCAGCGGTACGTCGCACGAATAGAGATTCTTTTGATGCCATTCCAAGATCCATTCTCTTAATGCCAAGCTGCAGCTGAAAGGCCGACTGCGAGGCGCTTTCGCTGGGGAGGGTACGGCGGTAGCCTGACTCGGGACAGGATGCTAGAATTACGCGACGCATTTCAATGAAAGTTATGGGCAAAGGTCACGTTTCTGCCGTTGGTTTTTTGCTTTTATTAGAAAAGGGGACCGGGAGGCCGCGTGACCGAAGCGGCCCGCGATGACGACCCCGGCCACCGAGGTTCGGAGAAACTAAAGGAACAGGATGGGGTAGCCAGGTGCACTGGGGCCGGTGACCTCATCCATTTTCTTCTGGGTCATGTGACTCCTGCCTGACAGAACAAATGTCACGCTCCCACACATCACACCCCTCCACCAACCCCCCTCCATCCCCACCACCCAACCATGAATTTACCCAGAGTCCCACGGTCCTTTAAGATCCATAGGTTAATTACATCCCCCATACAGATAAAAAAACACTCATTTAATGCCTGGAGTCTATCCCAGGATGGCGGAGGGCAGGACCCATGCGACCATTGGGAAACAATGCAGAGTCCTGACATATACCACTGGGGGGCATATATAATAATCGGAACTGTTTTGAAATAGTGGGGCCATCATTGGGAGGTATGTGCAGAAGCGAAAGACCTTATGACCCTCGTCGTGAATTAAGGAGGCTCAGGCTTGAAGCTGAAGTGCATTCTGGGCCGCGCTGAATCGCCGCTGAGTTTTCTGCCTGCGCTTGGGCCCTTCTTCATGTGACGCCGGGTAACACGGTGAAAGCCCAACCCGCGGCGAAACCCCAAACTCCCGGCAACAGCTCCATGCTCATGTTGCTAGGACACCGCGGCAAAAGTTCCATCCCGGAACATTGGCTCCTTCCAAAACCGCTAATCCGGCAATTTGTTTCTTTAATCGAAAGCCTGAAGAAGAGATGGGGTCACGGCGGAAGTTCAGGAGGCGCGCGTCCGTGGGCAAATCCAGCCTTTAATTAGGCGAGCCGCTGTTCGGAAAGGACACACATACGCATGCTCACACGCACACACCCACGCACATGAGACGGATGTACAGCATAGGAGGGCAGGGAAGGTGGGGCTGAATTTGACCAGGGTTCGCTGCTACCTCCCGTCTGGGAACCTGGGTTCGGAGAGGAATCCCTCTCCCAGTAGCAGAATTCCTGCAAACCCAGGTCCTGCTGACTGCGTTCCTCCTGCCAAATGAGAGATTCCGCACTGAATCAGCAAGTAACGAATAAATATGCCAACAAATAAAGGAGCTCCGTTTTCTTCCTTTGCCGCCGTTTGGAAGATGCCTGCTGTGTGGGCTCAGCAAAAGCCTCCCTCTGCCGATTAAATCCCAAATTTCAGTCTAGTTAAACATGCCGGCTATACTGGCACATTGTGTCTTCAGGATAAATGGACTGTCTGTATCTGTCCATCAACCAATCAGGAAGGTGCAATGATAGCGCTACCTGCAAATATGTCCTGAACACCAACTGGATCAGCAGATTAATTGAACTGAGCTGTCAATCTGAGTGTGTGTGTGTGTGT
>JAODJW010000043.1:9995592-10010340 GCA_026777045.1 Hyperopisus bebe
TCACTGCTGTTCTTACACATAAAAACTAAGAGCATGAATACCAAGAGTACCCATAACATTGAATACCAAGAGTACCCATAACATTGAATACCAAGAGTACCCATAACATTTGCTATTGCCTCCTACGGACAGATTAAATCAGCTGTGGGTGAAATAAAAAAGACAAGGTAGATAGAAATGCAATAAATATAAATAGTGGTGTTTTCCAAGGATTTTGGAGGATATACATACTTAGGCGAGCAGGAAACGCACCCTGAATATTGATTCCACTGACTGAGTTGCTAGTAAAGTCTGAGCTTCCCAGCAAGAAAACGTTTAAAGCTATTTTTCTAGTAGGCCGAGTATATTGGCGCAGAACAAAAATGGAACTTAAAACTAGAATATATGCAAATGAATAGTGACACAATAGAAAAAAATGCAAGAATTTCATCTGTTCTCCAAAATGTTACTGATGTGTTGTTGGATGGCTAGAGGAACACACCGCGGTTCCCTAACCTCTCCTCAGGGGCACCCCAGCCGTTCCGTTTATTTGTTACATTTCGCTGCAAGCTCACATCATTTTTCAGTGTAATTAAATCATTTGATGATGTACTGATTAGCCCAACATGGTATGCTACCGGTGGAATCAACAAATATATGGGTGTATTGGATGGTTATTGCAAAAACGGAGGTGACTTTAGGAGAGCTGACACACTTTCACCAGAGTCACATGTTTCCCAGCAACATGAAAATCATACAAATATAGTTTAAAAATCTGCCTAAGACTATTACACAATACATGTATGTGAAACAAGATAGTTATTGATGAGTCCTTTTCTCTCTTTTCCATTCCCCTGTAATAAACAAACAAATAAACACATAAATAAACAAGCAGATAGATAGATAGACAGATAAGGCATCACTGTTTTGGGAGAAAATGCTTCTCCAAATCACCCTTTCTGTTCCCCTCATCACCCCTGGGTGAGCCCCATCACGCCGGCGGTCGTCCTCTGAATCGCTCGTTTGTACAGATGAGTCCAGTTGTATTTGTTTTCCACCTTTTACCCCTAACTCTCATAATTCAGCCAAATGTGCTCATCAGCATTTTCTGGAGTGCGTACTGTCGTTTCATGCCAAAAAAAAAAAAAACTGATAACAAACGGGACTGCAAAGAAAAAAAGAAAATATAATCTGTTTTTTTCTGCCTTTATAAGCATTCTACTAGATCTGCAAGGAATATAATAAAATGAAAATGGAAATGAAAACACGGTTTTTCAGAATACTGCACACGAACCTGGCAAAACAGAAATGAAAGTCACTAAGTCAGTCATTTAGGTGATTAAATTACTTAAAATCAGGGCAAACCGATCCACAGACGCAACTAAATGGGGAGAAGATGCAACTAAATGTCGTCTTAAAATGACTCCTTAGAGATTCAGTCACATCACAGCTAACGCCAACTCACAACAGCATGGCATTCTGGGAAGGAGAGGCACCGGAGGCATCAAAACAGCAAAAGCCTCTGAAGTGGCTATGTCATGTCATCCAGCGGTTAGGACGTAGTGATAGGACGGAGTGGTGAAAAGCGAAAGGGACAGACATGCCTTTGGGCCCTGGGAATGACAAAGCCACAGTTCAGACCTCCCCCAAGGACGAGACGGTAATTTCGGCCCAATGTGCTGAAGCCGCACGGCATGCTGGGTACGTCTCTCTGGCACCGTGTTCGGAGGCCTCACTGGGCTGGCAAACGGGCCCTCCACAGATGTGTCTGATGTGAATAACCAGTCGGGTCACCGGTGAGCCGCTCCAGACCGACGCCGTTATTATCATCGCTATTGTTTAGCGAGCTATCACCGGCGGTACTCGGTTAGCGAGAATTATTGCAACGTTGACAGATCCACTTATGAGGCTCCATTGTGAGATTTTTCTCTGCGGTCTGAAGGATGTGCGGAATCACAGAGGTGTTTTGTAAGGACAAAATGGAAACGACAGAAAGGACCCACTTGCTGATAAGGATTGTATTGTGGGTAGATGATGGCCATCTTCAAGCCAAAGGCTTAGCGGACGAGATTTCGGATTCCCACTCTCACTGTAATCCTTGTGGAGGTGGAGTGGGGGGGGGGGGACCAGCTGTGCTTTTCTACGCCGAAACTAAAGTCAGCTAGCTTGCTGCGTCTCCCCAGTCACCCGAAAGCTTGCTTAACCGTGTCGGCAAGGGGTCTGAGCAGACGTTGTCATAAAGAGAAGTGAGCCTGAGGAATGCTTGACCTCCTCTGTGATTTTATTGGGCAATAAAACATGTTTGCGTGCCTCTTCTCCCCCCCCCCCAACCCACCAGAGGACACGGTTGTGCTAAAGCAGCATCTCGATAACCTGTGACTCACAAAAACATCCCTCGGGTCTGCTTTGATCTCTCCGACTCTCTCTCCGTCATCGTCTCGGTCAAGTCCAGCGTAACGTCACCCGGCAAGGTAAACAAACGTGCTTTATCTCCTGTGGGAGCTTGTAAATATTTCCTTCATATAACAGGACTTCAAGCAAGTCTTAATTTCCCTGTGTCAGACATTTGTGAGCTTGGTGCTTTAAGGCACAGGAAAGGTTTGTCGAGTGGTTGTATGAAATCTTGTCAGTAACAGATGTCTTAGATAATATTTTTTTCTGTAGAATATAACGGTGCAGTGTAAGCCATGGCTTCCTCTCTGTTTATTTCTTACGGAAGGAGAGGATGGACTGTAGGGAAGCCACTCTCCATCATAGATGGAGGCATAAACAAACAAAAATACTGGCACCAGTCCAAAGCATTCGCTGGATGAGGCGGGAGGAACATGCTGCTGTCTAGCAGGACGAGACTCTCGGGTGGCTTTCACTTCCTGTTCACCTTCAGGAGTTTAGGAAGCCCAGGTCCTCCTCCACACCCACACTCACAGGCACAGACGTGGCTTTTCTTTATCTCTTTCTCTCTTTTACTCCTCGTTCCACCTCTACCGGCCTCCCACGCTCTTCCGCTTCTCCATCGCCTCTGCACTCAAACCCCCTCTGCTTGAACCCCACCAGCCACCTCGTTCTGCGTCGCCCGCTGCCCCTCTCCCTCCCTCCATGGGCAAACCCCACAGCCGAAAACGCCAGGCCCGGTTGGCACCATGTTTTTTGTCAGAGGCATTATAGGTCAGGACCCCCGTGCTGACAAAGTCATAAAGGGAGTTCACAAGCAGGGGGACAGGGTCCCCACTCACGCCCACTCTTTCTTCGCCTTTGTCCCCCTCCCTGTCACCCAGAGCATAGCATCCCTTCCCCAATACCTTCTGAAGCTTCTTTCCCACCAGGCAATCTTTGCCTTCCGTCAGTCTCTGTGGCATCCTAATGACAGCAAAAAGTCAGGTCTTCTATCTGGCAGTCAGGGTAATAGCAAAAAACTGGGAAAAAATAACACAAACATTCTCAGCATATGCTTTTACAGTCACCGTGACCCAGAACCTACCCTTTAAAGGCAAGGATTATGAATTAGACACACAAACATGCAAACACACACTGACACATTGAGAAAATTACAGTCACCCAGTTTGCCCTTAACAGCATGTGATTGGATAGTGGGCGGGTCACATGACACATGGAGTAAGCACACAGATACATGGCAAGAACATGCAAATTCCACATGGATTCAAATCTCGTGGAGCAGATATTGAGGCCATCTACGGAGATACTGCACCACCAGTCGTCTCAAAGGGCGGAGGACCATCCGCATGCTCCGACGAGAGTTTAATTGTGAGCCCATGCTTTGATAAATGTTAATGTCGGAAGGTCACCTCGATCCCATCCAAAGATCCGCACAGAGTAGCCGTGGGGCCCATTAACGAGACCTCCATTTAAAAAAGTACTGGAGCCAAGGGAGAGGCAGGAACCATTACTGGTAGTTGACCTGAATTCACAGGAGTGACCCCGCCCTTGCAGAGAATCGCGACGTTCTGTAAAACGGACGTGGCCGTAGCGCAGGGTGTGTGGCGGGTTAAACACCCCCTAAATCACCGCTCGCTTCCCAGAAGGCCAAGCGTGTCTCTGGCTCGGCCCGCTAGTGACATAACAACATCGAGTTTGACGCGGGGTGCCCGTAATTGCCCCATCTTGGCGATCCTCCTGGCCGGAGACAGAAGCAGCCTTATTCCACGGGGCCACCTGCCACTACAATTATGGGCTGGTGAGTAAGGCCTGCCACCTCAGATAATCCTGACAAAGGTCTCTCTGGAAACACATTTTAATAGCAATTTAAGTGAATGGTGTAATACTTCAGAATGGGAGGGGAGGTGTTTGAACTCACATGTGTTGTAGGTCTGGGATACTCCTGGGAATATGGATAATAACCAATTTATATATTTCGTACAGGCAGAAGCAAGTCTTCATTCATTATATTCCGTTGTTGGGTCAGATTATTACCTCGTAAAAATATATACCTTATTTTATAGTGTTGATTTACTTCATAGTTGTTTATGGAAATCGCCGATGCTACATTTTGATGATTATTCGTTAAAAAAGTACCTAAAGACATATGTTTACATTTGCTTTGTTGTAGCTGTGACACTTCATGTTTATTTCAGTGCCGCATTAATATTTGATCAGCGCTGGTTGGATTTTATGCAGCAGGTTTATGCGACTCTGAGGCTAATGGCTGCCTCTTTCCGCGATCTGCCTTTCGGTCTCCTTACCTGTGGTGGTGACTTGCCGGTAGACGGCCACCTTCACCGCCTGGTCCTCGCCAGAACTTGCTCGCTTTGCGCCATTGACTGATGGGCCTCCTGAGTCAGAATGAGGTCGGGGGGGGGGGAGGGGGGGGCAAGATGAGTAGACAAAGCACCCGCAATGGGGCCCCTCAATCAGCAGGGCTTCCCCAAACTGTCTAGTAGATCACTCAAGATAGCTTTGCTTGTTATTTTTATATCCAAATTATATGCTTTTTAAACTCTCTTAAAAACTGTTTTCAGAAGTGACACAAGCCATTTACTGAGCTGGCCCATTAATTTAAATGGATTTTTATTTAATTTGAGCCATTTCAAGTCAAAATTAAAGCACAGTGATGGCGTTTACTCTGGTGACATACGACGTAAACACGAAGGTAATACACACATGTATAACAAAGGTGACCTTTTACCGAGGAGGACAGAAATACAAAAACGCCTTTATCACAAATGTGCACACGCAAATAAAAGTCAGTAACATTTCAGAATTGATCCAACAAACCGGTTTGGCGGTTTGAAAAATAAATACAGTATCTGGGTGGGCTTGGGAAAACTTGGGAGGTTATGGAGCAAATCCTACATCTGAACAGGCTTAATGTGCTTCTAATCAGCCACCCTATAAACTAACCTTATAAGCACAGCGGCTTTGTGCTCCTGATGCTATCAGCTGCAATGATAAATCCAACAGCAAGCCAAAGTTTGATCTCAATAACTGCTTTCCTTTTCAAGTCGGTTTTAGTTATACCATATATGTGCAACTTGGCCGTGCCTGGAGTAAGTTAAGTAAGCTATGTAGGGTACTGGGAAGGGAGCCGGGGGCTGGTTTCTCATGCAAGTACCCATTTCTTGCAACGCTAAGCAGAGCAAGGACTTAATTCTCTCCAACACGTGTAAACCAAAAGGTCACAGTCAACAAAGACTGCAAAACTTGAGTTTCTACAGCGAAGCCCTGAAGTTCGCAGTACCAGTGTCAAGTCGACTAAACGACGATAACACCAACCTTTTTCATTGCACTGTTAGACGTACGTAGCTGATAGGAGAGTGCGACATGCAAAAGGCAAATGAGGAATCTCGGATCTTGAATCAAGGTTGTAGTGGATATTCATATTGCCCTTTGTTGGGGTGTAGACTTTGCCACTGATATTTAAAGAGACAGAACGTAAATAATGATGCACCCATCTATACCCATCTACACCCATCTGTACCCATGATGCATCACTGACATGCACTCACTCTTTAGCCTGTCACAAGTCCCCTCACTGCCCCTTGCCGTTTGACAAATTGATTGCCCTGCTAACAATTACAGCGACGGGAGGGTTAACGTTTGTACTCCATCATTTGACCCACCCCGCTGAAAAAACAAGCATTTTTAATGACCTGTTAACAAAGTTCCTTCCAGCCGGGAGTGCAGCAGTTAGCTTTTGACCCTTGACCTCTAGTGGCCTTTCATGAGTGGGTACTTTTAACTGGGGGTGAATGACAGGTTTTTAAAAAGGAAATGTTTTGCTAGGCAGGCCAAATGTGGGGGGGGGGACACCGTTTAATGGCCTTAAATGCACCCCCTGCCCCCTTGCCTAGTGCACTACTTCTCTTACTCCAGTCCAGGCCCAAATAGTAAATATTTGCAGACAACTCAGTACCATTTCTTTGTGGGTCCTTTGCTTATTTTCCAGGAAAATTGACTTTTTATTCATTGCTGATCCACTTTATCTGTACGTATTTCCTCCTGTTGTCCCCAAAATCTGAGAACACAATGACATTCAGATACAGAAATGAGAGTTTCGACAGATGTCATATTCTAATCGTGTTTACCGATAATGAAGTTATTTTTTTCTGTACCAGTATCTCTAGATAATCATTTACTTTTATCGTGTAGCTTATAGCAAACAACAGCTAAGCACATAATGCATTGTCTGCATTATTCTGGGTGTTTTTTTTTTTAACAAAAATTCTGTTGCGTTTCATGCAATATTAAGAAAACGTTTCACGAGCCCGGCTGACAGAAGGCGAAGCATTTTGGGCAGCGGGGGTGTCCGAACAGATGCCTGAAATCAATCATGGGTTCAGACATCATTAAAGTAGCAGACTGGCACTGGCTGTCCTGGCATTCCGCTTTGATTAGACCACAGCTTAATGCACGCCGCTCTGCTTTATCCTATATTAAACAACCTCGGCAAAAAAAAAAAAAAAAAAATCAATCCCATGGCTTTAAGAGCGTCAGTGTAGGAAATATTGTGGCTTTTCTGTCAAACTCAGTCCTTGGGAGTAAAACTGCAATTTACCAAGCAATATTAGCATTAAAATAATACCTAAGCGGGAACTTAAGTGCAATACCTGAGATCTGTTACCTGGTAAGGTTACTCTGACCGCCTGAGCATGTGTGTGGCTGGAATAATGAATTCCTTCCACCGGGTTCCGGAATGACATTGAAGGAATTATACCAATAGGCTTTAATATCCAGCACGGGTAACACAGTTGTGTTGTGGGCGGCATCTGGGAGCCGTTGCGTTCGGCCCAGCGGTCTCACCTGAGAACTATGGCCCCGTAACGGCTCATTTTGAAGTGATAGACTGTTCCCAGCTCAAATCTCCCCCCCCCCCCCCATTCCCCGAAGGCCCTGGGTAATAAACGGACCATTTGGCCTCTCTGATGGTAAACACCGGCAGGCTCTGTTAGTTTTAGCGATCTGTGGCGACATGACAGACGAAGGTGAGGGGATCCGGAGGGGGGGGGTGGGGTGAGGTTCAGGGGACACACAGGCAGCTACCAGCATGCTTTTTTTTTTGGGGGGGGGGACCCCACCATGGATGAATTCTCCTCAGTAGTGGATTTTTCTTTTAATCTGAAAGCAAACTTTTATCACGGGACATTTGCTTTTAAGTTTGGTTTTATTTTTGGGGGGAGGATTAGAAGAAGAAGAAAAAAAAAACGAGTTCCCCTCTGTGAGGATTAGTTATCTCTTCTGTAGATACCTCTCTGTGCCAAGAAACATGTACTTTTTAAATCCAATTGCCTGCCTCGTGCTTCTCCTGTCAGAAGCTTTGGATGCAGAGCCCAAGGTATCACCCTGTAAAAAAAAAATAAAATCACGTGCATCGCTGTACTATCTTTCCGACTCTCACTTTTAAATCCTCCTTGAAAAATTTGTCATAGATTATGGGCTTTTACGGTTATTACCGATCAGCCGGGTCCATCTGCAGAACGGCATCTCCGGCGGGTCCTCCTGATGAGCGAGATGGTTTATCACGAGTCGCATGGGTGGGAGGAGGTGGGGGGGGGGGCTTCTCGCCTTAAGGCCCCGGAGACGCTCCGCATTTCAAGGCATTAGATATCGTCTGGCAGATTTTCTGATCAAATGCAGGTTTAAAGGAAAAAAAAAAAAAAAGAGTCTGACTTATATTGTAAGACTATTGCGCATCCAATAATCCACAGTATAGCAGCAACTGTCGACAAAGTTTAGTAGATAAGTTTGACTGTCAGTATAAAAATGACTTCTGGCTAAAAGTTAAACAGCCAATCCTTGTCATTCCTAACAGACAGTTCAGCCTGACTTGATTTAAAGTCCATCCATTTTTTGAAACCGCTCAGTCCCAACTGGGATCGCGGGGGGGACTGGAGCCTATCCTGGGAACAATGGGTGCAGGTGGAAACCAACCCTGGGCAGACGCCTACACACTCACGCAACTACAGGGACAATTTAGACTCAACAATCAACTAACCTATAAGCTTTTGGACTGTGGAAGGAAACCAGAGCCCCCCAGAGAAAACCCACGCGAACACAGGGAGAACATGTGAACTCCACACAGAAAGAACCCAGGACCAAACCCAGGACCTTCTTGCTGTGAGGTGGCAGTACCAACCACTGCGCCACCCTTGATTAAATGCACTTCCTGTATTTTTTATCTGTATGGTATTGTTATGAAAAAACATGGAAAATTACATAAGGCTCAAATTTTAAAGTAATTAAGTTGCTTGGCTTTCGCTGTATATTATTATTTAAAAAAATACCAAATAAGCTTAACCCTTCAAATAAAATGATGTCTTTCCAGTTTTTGGTGTCTTTAACGTTGTATATGTATTTAAAACAATCAAAGCTGATCATCTGTTTGAAGTTACATCTCATGTTTTCCTTCAAGATCCAGGAACTAGAGACTATTGACCTGGTTTTTTAGTGACCTTTTAGTTGTGAAGTGTCAGTCGCTTCAAAATGAAGATCATACTTTCTGAAATGACGTCCTGAAACAGCGTGCTGCATGGCCGACACGGTCTGTGGTTCACAGGGTGACGTGATGTCTCCTGCAATGTCTCCTGCGATGTCTCATGCGATGCTCTCATGCGATGCTCTCATGCGAAGCTCACGTGAGCTTCGTACAGGAGACACGGCACGCTGGGCTCAAAGTCGGCCTTCTTCACCGTTCACCACTCGCTCCATAATCAAAAACTCCACGTCCAGAGGAATTCAGCACATCTGCAGTCCCAGTCTCAGCGTCTCCCCTCTGATCCCCGCCGCCTGATATCAGGTACTTACTCTGCAGAGCCGGGGGGATGGACCTTTGTCAAGTCAATTATCTGCCTAAATCCCCAAAGTGTTGTGAAGTTCTTGTTTATGCCAAAATGGGCTCCATCACTTTCTGGAAGCCGGCGCTGAGGTCTGGACTAGGAGAGAGTATCGCTCTGATTACCTGGGATGCAATAATCATGCAACTCCCACCAGACAAGGGTGTCAGACCAAATAAATTAATGATGAAACTGCTGGCTAGCGATATGGTGAGGACTTTTTGGTAACACTTATGAAGGTATCTATAATGCATTATAGATGAGCGCTTCAAGTATTATAATAAGCACTGTAATACTTTATGACTGTCAATAGAAGATGCTGTAATGCTTTTAAAATTTTTAATACTGACCATTACAATGCTTTAAAAAGGTATCTGTAGTGCATTTTCGACGAGAGCTTCATTAGAGCTTATGAGGTATTATAATCAACACTATAATGCCATATGACTGTCAACAGAAGATGCTGTGATGCTTTATCAATTCTTATACTGACCATTATAATGCATGATGAAGGTATCTATAGTGCATTATAGATGAGAGCTTTATTGGAGCTTATGAGGTATTATAATCAACAGTATAATGCCTTATAACTGTCAATAGAAGATGCTGTAACACTTTCTTATACTGACCCTTATAATGCATGAAGAAGGTATCTGCAATGCATCATACAAGACAGCTTTAAGTAAAGTTAGGATTTATTTTAAAGTTACATTTTTTTGTTTGTTTGTTTCCCTGGATCCATGCCGGCCTCAGAGAGCAGTGCTGGTGTGGGGACTCTGGAAGCTAAGCTGCCCTGAATTATGAAACCTTTTGTGTGGGAGTGCCAGCTAAAGGGACCACGGTGTTCAAGGTAGGAAGGGACAGAGCATTAGTGGTCAGCCCTGACTGGAAGCTGGGAAGAAAATGGGGGCAGATCTTCTGCTATGCAGCCTTTGGGTTCTAATCAAGTATACATCTGACTAGTTGTTTTTCAAGGAGATCGAGGTGGATCTTTGCGCGTCATGTGGTGTTGGGTTACGTGTGTCACTACGGTCAACTGAGGCCGCGGGGACGGACGGACCTGATTTTCTTTGTTTGCTTGGTTGCTCTGCAATGAGCTTCCTGTCGATCCTGGAGACACTGAATGGAAATCATTGACAGACAGATGTGCCCCCCCCCCCAAACTAGGTCCTGCTTTTATTTGTTATCCTCTTGGATGTCTCCAACCTTTCAGTCCAAATGCTACGAAGGAACTATCTGCTATGTGAAGGAAAGTAGCTTTAAACTGTCATTCTCATTTCTCTTCGCGTTTGGTTGGGACACTCAGACATGCACAGACTCTTGTCAGGAACTGAAATACTTTGCTGAGATTTACTGGAGGGAACTAATGTTTTCAAAAGGATCTTTTAAATGAATCAAGACAGACGGCGGAGGTGCATAAATTATACAACGTTCACATAATTAACCGAGGAAAATGATACTATATATGATTATTGAGATGTATTGTGCGCCTTAATTAAGTCATAGCACACCTTGAGTTAATCAGGGCCAGCACTGGCTTACAGGACAGTCCAAAGGAGTCAATCAGAGCGGTGGTGTTTCTCTTGGACGTGGCCCCCAGTCTTGGCAGCACACAGGTCCAATTTAGCAGCGCTTTGGCGAACAGGCTGCCAAAGGAGTGTGCTAGCATTGGAGCTAGCCAAGGCTAACTCTGCGAGGCCAACGGTGAGTAATCAGCCCCCACGCCTGAAGAGAAAATATGCTGCTCAACATACTGGAGCGTTGAGCGTTTGGATGAAAGTAATGGGGGAAAAGGAATAGATATTGAGAATTAGAATAATGATCATAGGTGAATCAAGACCCTATTTAGGATGTTTCAGCTACCCTTTTTTTGTCCCTGCCCCCATGGAAAGTTATTTTTCCAAATCCATTTAGCGATTTATCCTTTATTTTCATACACCCAAGGTGGGGGGGCGGGGGGGTGTGATTCCCATATTTCTAGCTGACCTCCCCTAGTGGTCACATCCTAGAATTTCTCCAATAACGATCATGCTAAAATTTCGAATGGCGCAGCTAATGTGTTCATCATTCCTTATTAACGGTTAACTTTAGCTCCACATGTCTTCATGTTTTCTTCTTTTTTCTTTCTTTCGGAGCATTAAAATCCCATCATTGCATAAGTATGTTTTCCCTTTTGTAACACAGGTGATGACAGGGCCCTCGCACTGGGAGGCATCTCGTCATCTGAACGGAATCCGGCAAATGTCCGTGTGGAATCGCGGGAGGGCCTGCTGTTTGTTTGTTTGTTTTTGCACTCTTCTGTGCGCCCACAGAAACCGCACACCGCCAGTCGGGCATGACGTGCCCTCCGCCCCACCGCTTTCGTGCCGACGTTGAAGCCGGCGGAGGCGTCGCCTGGGTGCTTTTCTCGCGTTTTCGGGCAAGTGGATTCACCTCATTTAGCGTCAATAGAGTCTTCAAAGAGCTTAGACCGTGATGGGGGTCTGAGAGACAAGGTGCCTTGCAAGGGGCTGTTTTGAACTTTTTTGGGGGCTCAGCTTGGCACACGCGCCCCAATCGTGTGTGTGTGTGTGTCGGTCTATTTTTCCCGACTTGTGTTAAGCTGTATTTTCAAACGGAAGATGTAGACATTTTGCTCGCATGATCGCATGTTGTAATTTGAGCCCTGAGCAAACGACACAACATTCGATCCGCACCCTTTCTTAAGCTGAAGACTAGCGTGTTAAGGATTAGTGGGAAAGCTTGTTTTGTTCAAATTTTTTTTTTTTTTATCCAGGCTCCAAGGTTGTCACGCATCTGTAATCTGAGAACAGTTTCCTCGGTAATCAATCACCATAACCGGCCGTCGTTGGTGGGGTTAGCAGAGAGCTAAACGGTACCCATGTGGTCAAGGTTACTCTCCTTAACCCCACGATGGCTTCCGAAGAGCTTCCCTCCAGACTTGACAAGCATTCGCTCCACCGCGCACATGTATGCGCATGCCCCCGAGCGTTCACCACGGGAAATCCAAGAGCTGATGCTAATAGCTACCAGTTTGTCATCATCAACTTCTTTCAAGAATCTACTTTCTTGAAGTAATTTCGCAGCAACGTGAAGAGGATGTTTCTTTCGGTTTCCAGAGGATCCGCGGCATTCCTTTAGGAAACTGTGATTGAGATTTTGCGAGAAACTTGGTTACAGACTGACTCAATATCCCCATTTAGAATTTTACAAATTACGGTGCTTCATGAAGCTGCCTTGTCTTGTGAAAGTTGATCATAAACCAACACATTTTTATAATAATCCTAAAACTGTAAATTAATTATGCTTTTGTGGATGTACCGGTGTGTAGAGCGGCCTACTTCTGTAAGGCCTTATGTGTTTTTCAGAATAATATACAAACACAAAACTTGCTTTATGACTCTTTAGCCTTTTTATTGCAACTGTACACACTGCACTTTTTATGGCAAAAAGAATGAAAGAAGACAGAGAGGTGAAGACAAAAGAGAGATGGCACACCTAGATCTTTGAAGTCGACTCACCTGTCAGTCAGTTGGAGTCTGGGCGTGTACGAAGAAAATTTGTTTGTTTCCCTTTCCAGTGGAACACAAACGTGACCCGTCGCTAGATTTTTAGTCGCCATCTGTATAATACATGTGTCTAACTCCATCATCCAGAACTTTCCCAGCTTATAAGCAAGACATAGCTGACGGAGATGAACATGGAGAACAGACATTACGAAAAGATGAAAAAAAACAATACATTACATTCTGCTCTGGGACCATTTATATATTCATAAAATAGCATATAAAACACCATCCTCGCGTGAACAAATTGAAAATAAGTTAATAAAAAATACAGCTTGCATAATGGTAGATTAGAGTCTGAGTCGATATCTAACACTATAAGCCAGATTGGACAATAATTAAATCCAGAAGGCAAGAAGGAGCTTTACATAGAGGGAAAGGGGAAAGTTGTAGTCATATATGAGGTGTTATGTGCATAAAATTCTGAGTAAATTTTCTGGAAATATCAGTAATTAATGCCACAAAGCATACAAAATGGATCAATGTAAACCTGTTTAAGGCATTAAAAGAGGTGCCAGTTCTTTAGCAAATACCTTTTCTGCGATAAATACTTTAAATTATGAGGTTAAGAATATTAACCATCCATTTTCCAACCTGCTTATGCTTTTTGGGTCGCAGGGGCTCTGGAGCCTATCCTGGAAGCTACAGGCACAAGGTGAGGGTGTCTGTGGACTGTGGGGGGAAACCGGAGTAGGAAACCCCACGACGACACGGGGAGAACATGCAAACTCCACACACGTGTGACCCAGGTAGAGACATGAACCCAGGTAAACAATCAGAATATTTTAAATTTTCACGCAATGGCTTTCTGAGAGAAAAAAAAAAAAATATATATATATATATATATATACGTAATGAATGAAAAATGAAAAAAAAAAAACATTTGCATTAATTTTCTGACTTTTTCTATCTTGAGTAATAAAAGCTGAGGTTAATTTATATATGGAATGTCCAAGCCTGGCCAAGTACTCCGCAGCTTCAGTCTCTTTCAAGTATCGACAAACTTGTATTTTTGCCTTACATCATTCTGCATGTGTCTATAACAAGCTACTTAACCAATGCATGCATCAGCTGATGACCTCATTAATAAACCTTTATGCACTGCTTTTTACACAACTGTGCATAGAAAATGAATCCCTAGATATTTCAAACCAGTATCTGTTCAATAACTAAGGTTCCTGTTAAACTGGAATCTGTCTCTAGATGGATGTTTCACACAAACAGATGCTGTTTGATATTTAATTTTGTGGCATCGCTGAGCCTTTATGCACTAGCTCATGCACACAGTGTCACCTTTGAGGGGCACTTGAGAGTGACAGATTCACTTGGGTGACAGGAGTGTCACAATGCGTCACAACATCACTGATAATCTACCAGCTCAGCGCTACCATAAGTGAAACCGGGAATTTTGTTTTTCTGTTTTTCTCGCCAAGTGTCACGGTGATACAAAGCGAATTTATGTCAAATGCATCACGAAAAAATTCAGCTGATCTACTCTGCAACCTTGTACAGGATAAGCAATTGGACACCAGATGGATGGTGTTATCTAGACTTTTTTTGAAGGGCATCAGAATTTACCTGTAAGATATTTTTGCAGCAATACGAATATAAGTGGATAATTAATTAAAAATGATCAAAAAGGAGATCTTGCCAGAAATAAAAGCCTGGGCTTCTCAGGAATGAGTTACAGTTGCACATTCAAACATCAATAATCCTCCCGCTACATTAAACTTGTAGAGATAAGGGATTAATTTGGCACTTTTTTCTTCCTTTATCTCCTCTCCTAATGAGCGGGGGGACAGTCTGTGCTTGCTTTTCTTCTGCTGTGTCATTTTGTGTTCAATAAGCTCTTTGTGCGACTTTGGATCCTGCTTCCGTAATGACGGAGATAAGGACGAGGCGTGTTGGGCAGGGTGGGG
>JAODJW010000043.1:10010348-10021605 GCA_026777045.1 Hyperopisus bebe
GGGTGAGGTTTGTTCCACCACAGTTGTGTCATTCAGGAAAGAGGACGGCTGCCTCAGAACGGCATGGCATGCGTGAGATTAATCACTCGCAGCTGAAGATTCTTAAACGGCAGCAAATGTGGCACCATGGTTCCTGACAGTGCACGAATGCAGGCGACGCCGAGGAACAGCAATCGGATCCCTTCCTTGGGAAGTGTGTATCCCGGCCACTTACTGGTACTGCTACATCTGCGGTTAATGTTTCGAGTTTGGTGACATGCCTGATTAGCAGGATGGCTTGACTTGCTTCTCACCCATGGCCATTCGTGTGCGTGTGATGCTTGGGGCTGCCTGTAGGAGGCGCAATGGTTTTAGCCTCGAGCCAAGCGAACGCAGGGGATTGATGTCCGGTTGTACGAAACGATGGGGCTGCGGTTCTGCTCTTTGCCGGGCGTGGTAACAGCAGGAGGAGAGCAGAGGTAGCTACAGAGATATTCCAGATGGACTCAATTCTTCAGTGGCCCTGCAGAAACATCGGTGCCCTGTTTTCTCATCAACGCTGACAGGGAGACTGGAAAAAAAAGAACAAAAGAGTTTTTAATCTGTTATTTGTAACTAGAGTCAAGGAACATGCAACCACTGCATCTCCAGGACTGTCAGATAGTGACACAGGACGAGAATATAAGTAATGTGATGAGTGATAAACTTACAGTCTTTGCCAACTACCTTCAAGCTAATATTCAAGCTTTCATTAAAGGCTTCAGAATTTAACTTTTATACCAGACTGCCCCGATTAAAATGACTCAAATAAAATCAGTCCTTAACCCCTTCAGTTTCATTCCAGTGTCACCCTGCTGAAAAGTGTGACCTGTTTTTTATTTTTAGTTTGCAACTTAAGTTTAATTTAAATTCAATTAAAGTCAACTTTGCTTTGCATTTTTTCTTCTTTAAACTTGTAAACTTAGTGTCAGGGATTCTGTAAAAAATTACTTCAAATGCTAGCATTTTTTGTCTTGTTTTGAATTTTTGGAGCACCGCTTATATACAATGACTTGGGAACATTTAATTAAACTTAAATTATTTTTTCCCCCTAAAGATTAGCTCTGCAGTGGGCTGTGATGTTTCAATTATTCATTTGGCGCACTCCTTTACGCAAACAGACCAACCAAAATCACAACAAGAGTATAAATACTTTATGATAACAGAATTATGCAGAGTCAGTTAGTGTATATCCTTCCCGTCAGCTGTAACATAAGGCTTTGTGTAAGTGGGACTCCATTCCCACGATGGTAATTATTTTGCAATTAGTAAAAGAGAATAGATAGGTTATTTTTAAAAACCTGGCAGCTTAAAGGATGTGGAACATAAACTATCACCCAAGAACACAGGCTCTCGCGTTCCCAATTTGACGTTCTCGACCACATTGAGTTTATCTGGCAAAATTAAAAGAATGCCGCCCTTTAAAAGCCGCTTTTCTGTAAATAAACAGACATGCATTCGTGAGGCTTTTTGTTTGCAAGGCAGACGGGAACCAACAAAGCGCTAGAGAAGCTTGTTTGAAATGTTACCTCTGCTGAGGAGTTAATTCTTGGCAGCGGTGCGGCGAAATCGTGGAGCCGAACAGCCGTAACCTGTTTACGAATCCGGTAAACCGTCTGTTTCGCAGTTTATGGAAATAAACATCGAACATTCTTTGGGCTATCTGCTGTTCAGCGTTCAGCGCTTTCCGTGATTTATTTTTCTCTCTATTTATTCTTACAGTCTTTTTCTCGTTATTTTCGCTTACGACCCACATGTTCTCCATTACCGTCGTCTCGTTGCGCCCCGGCTTTCCCAGGCCACTTGAACGATGACAAATGGTTCTCGGATGCACCGGACTCGACCCAGCATGGAGGTGAAGCACTTACAGGTGTGACAATATGTAGTGCACAGTCCAAACGGTGTCAGCAGAAATCCCCGAGTTCTAGATTAGCGCCTTTTACCATTTGCTGTGTTTTGCGATCATTATATTGGCTCACTTTGGCAAGTCATAGACTCTGCCTTGCTGGGAGAATATCAGGCTGTACTACAATGATGTCTTATTTGTTACAGTCCACAATGTCTGATCATGAAAACTGAAGAGCAAAATTCACGAATCTCACTCAGTATGGTTTGTAAGTAGGTACCATTTCTATGGTTCTGGCAAATTTAACAAAAGTTCACTGGATTACATGAGGACTGAGTGAGCTTTGGTTCCCAGTACTGTAACATATGATGAGGAAGCCTGACTTTAGTTCATTTGTGGTCTCCTCTTAAAAATGACAAAAACTGGACTGAGTTTTGGAAATGTGCATGCCAGTCGTGATTATGTAGTGAAGGAAATGAGTGGCACATAAATGAATAACAAAAGAGAGGGGGGTTCTTTTAACTGTAAATTATAATTTAACACATGGGAGGAAGTGGACGCGTTATTGGCAAGGTGAAGTCATGTGACAAACCTCACATGTCATCTGTTCATAATTACTAGCGACGTAAAACGAAGTTCCCTTTATTCTCTCACTCCAGACGGCATGCCCAAATCTTACTGCTCTGACTGTAAACCCTCAGCAGCTATTATAAAAGTTGTAGGTTCCAGTTCTAGAAGATTCTTTGCTGTTCTAGCAAAGTGCATCATTATCATTGCTTACCAAAGCATATCGGCTGTATAAGTCTGTTCGCATAAAGAATGATCAGTAGGTTCGACTCAATTGACTTTTATGGCTGCCCTTCGCAACATGCTGATTAGGATAAAGGCAACCGTCCAGCACCATAAACAACAACAGTGTTATATCTTGCCATTTTAAAGTAATATGCTCATATTCACACCCTCCATGGCATGGAGCCGCACTCACTAATGAGGCAATTCCCGCTCCAGCTCTAGGCTCAAAGATCTGCAGCCACCTGAGGTTTTTTCTTCCTGAGCTGCTATGGGTTCCTGAGCTCCAGCTGATGGTGGAATCTCCACTTCGCTAGTTAAGGGAAAACCTTAACTAGTAACGGGGGAGTTAACCCGAAGGTAAGTCCCGAAATCGGACCTGATGTTGCACATTGGAACAGAATACAGCGTCTTAATGGTAACACTTTACTTAAAGCAGTCATTATAATGCATTATAATGCATTCATAAAGTATTACGAAGACAGCTATAACTATTTATAGAAAGGCTTAACACTATACATTATGAGGCTCTTATCTATGATGCACTATCCCTCCATAATACATTAAAATGGTCAGTATAAGCCATTATAATGCATTATGAAGATATAGCACATTATAGATGAGAGCTTCATAAAGTATTTATAATGTATAATAAACATAGCTATAATGTGCTATGCCTTTTTATAAATAGTTATAGCCATATTCGTAATACCTTATGAATGCATTGTAATGCATTATGAAGGTATCTATAATGCATTATAATGACTGCTTTAAGTGTTAGCGTTTCAATTTTTACAGTCCTAAATATCCGCCTGAATAAGCTAAGCTCGGTAACTCAGTACCAAAATCGCACATTTGTGCCACCATTGCTGTTAGTGCTGGTGATAGCGTCCAGGTGCAGGTAAGTACTTCCTAGGATGACATCATAAAAAGGCCAGTTCTTACTCCACACAGTGTGCTACCTCTCCCTAAATACTCTCCTAAAGCAGGTCCCCAGAGGGCTCTCTCTCGCAGTCCCTCCACCCTCCTCTGCAAAATGGAAAGCTCCAGGGGTAATGAGTTAAAAAATATATATATAAAAAAACACCTGCGGACACCTGTGACCGATGTGTCACATAGCTCGAGGGCCGGATGGTTCTAACTCTGCCAGCGCTCGGAAAAAAAACGCTGCACTCTTAAAACAGCTTCCATCGCTCTGCCAGCTGGCCGCTACGGCACTCACAGACGCCGTCAATCATGTCATTCATCACAGGATGACTCTCACAGAAACCAATCTGGCTACTGGGGCGACCTTTGATTGTACAGAAGCACCAAATGGGAACCTCATGCCGCAGAACCACTGACACGGGGTGGAGGGTTAGAGGTGGGGGGGGGGCAGACCGGGGCAAAGCCGTAAGCAACCTATTGACCGTTCATTGAATTATGGGTACTTAGCACTGACCTATGATCATTCAGGATGTGTGAAAGGTATAAAACAGAGCCTTTAGAGAGATGGTTCTAAGGTGTTTGGGTCTCCTCCCCCTTAATAAAAATAATAAAATCCCACTTAAATCTTTTTAATGTCTATGTCATATGAAGCTGTTCACTGGGCAGCAATTTGTATCAAAACATACATCTGCAAAGGTGCAGATCTATATTTAGAACCTACAAAGGTGCATATCTCTGCTGTCTTTGGCCAATGTAGTGTGTTTTAAATGTGACACTTAGAATACTTACAGGAAACATGAAGGTATTGTCTAGTGCTCGAGCCAAATGCTAATTCCAGTACCAGTTTTGACACAAGAGCCCTTCCAAGTACTTAAGTTTTTTTTTGCGTCCTGAATTGTAAAGTACAATAGGCGCAACTTGGCAACAGAAGAATATCATTTGCATAGTCCTTTAAAGCACCAACCTGGCGAGAAGATTTAAGTAGGAGCGCATGAGTGCTGCAGAGTTGCTGGTTTAACAAAGGCTGTGGCAAAGGCTGCGCATTTTCGCAGTAATGGCATAAAGGACCCTGCGATGACTCTTTAGAATGCATTTTAATCCCAAAAATGTGTTCGGCTTTCATGAAACGCGATGGTCTTTTATCTGCTTCACCGTGTCAAATGTTTAACACTCAAAAATTCTTGCATGGGGAAAAAAAAAACTGGCAGCTATTTTTACTTTATCATTTCTCTGAACACGTTACGTTCAAAAATTTGAATGCCAAGAGCAATGAATTGTTTCACGTACGGCAGGAAGTGACCATGGAGAGAAAATTAATCACCCTACTGTATATCTGATGGCGTTGCTATGTCTTTGATTCTGTATGTTATCAGAGCTGAATATCAGACGGGGGAACATGAAATTTGGTATTCGGTGAAGATTTATTTGCACAACGCTTAGTGCGCAGCTTCAAAAAGGAAACGCCCCTTTTAAAGTGGCGGTCACTTGTTTTTCCATCGTATGAACAACACTGGGGGATCAAGCCTGCCGTGGGTGCCACATGGTCTTCGACCAGTACTGTCTGTAATAATATTCTACTTTGCCTGAATTCTTCACACCAGGGGTGTCAAACTCCAGTCCTGGGGGGCCGGAGCCCTGTGTAACTTAGTTCTTTCCCTGTTCCACCACAAGTGATTCAGCTCAAGAGCTGTGTGGTAATTAGCACAAGGGCTTCGATCAGGTGTGATAAATGAGGGGAAACCCAAAACTGTGCAGGGCTCTGGCCCCCCAGGTAGTGGAGTTTGACACCCCTGCTTTACACTATTACCGTTTGCTGTTATCTATTACTTATTCTTACTGCCTATTCATATCTAATTGGGTATATTGTAGTACTGTAAACCTGCAATTTCCTTTGATATTAATAACAAATATCTACAGTATATAGCGATATAAAACACACAATCCAAGTTGCACTTTCCCCAAGCCCCTCCATTTTGTGTCTTTTCCAAAGCAGAATCTTTTGTTCATTTTTCACCCCTGCATTTGTGGAACTCCCTGATAATTAAAAGCTCCTCATTCCCTGGCCCATCCTCCTCTCCCCGATCCGTCCCTGCCAAAATGAATCGCATAGCCCCCTTCCCTGCCAATGGCTGACACCAACGCATCCTGTAGTTATAGATTATCCTGTCAGAGCTTGGTGGAGGAATTTTCTCACAGTTCTTCACGCAGATCTGATTGGCACTTGTGGGTTTGTGAGTATGAATGACTTGCTCCAGATCCCCACCACCTCGCTCAGCGCTACAAGAAGACTAAGTCAGTCCCGGACTTGAATTTCCTTTGTTCCTCAGCATTTCTCATGCAGACTCAGCTTGGTCCTGGATTATTTCCTGGAGCGTAGCTTAGTGTTGCTTCAGTAGACAGGACGCCTGATATCCGACTGCGGAATCCTCTGCTGGGAGTCGGATTCATTGCCCCAGCAGCGATTGAGGAGACGTCCAAGTCCTGCAGCATTTAAACATCACAAACCTCTGCCACCACCAACCCGACCTAAGCTCCCATGGTATATTCATACTGCTTGATGTGACTTTGGTTTTCATCAGACATAACAGGGTTTAGCTCAGTCCAGAAGTCCCACTTCTGGTGTATCTGTGTATGGAATATTGTTCTGGAGGACATTACAGATGGCCAGCATTTATATTCTTAGAAAGCAGTGGGTTTTGGTGTTATTACTCTGCTGAGTAATTTCTTCTAGCTCAGGGTTTTCTGACATGTGAGTCATAAATACTGACCTCAGTAGAAGCACAGAGGCCTGCAAGCTCCTGGTTTGTTCCAGGATTTTTAGCCTCCTGGATGGTTTAAAACCCTGTTCTCTGCCACTCCTGGACAGATTTACCGCTGCCCTCAGAACCTTAGAAATGGCTTGGTAACGCTTCCCAGATGGATGAACATCAACAAACTTTCTATCCAGTGTTTGTTTATTTGTTTGTTTATTTAACTGAGGCATGGTGCAGTTTTAGATCCAGTTGGCACTGGCACCTTCCCACCAATATATGCGGAAGTTTTATGGATTTATATTTTAAAGGGGTGGCCAAAATCAGGCCTGATTGTTAACCTAACTATTAAAACAGTTTTGATCATCCCTTTAATTGGGTGGAGTTACTTGGAGAAGGTCATAACTTTTGTACGTTCATGCCGAATACCAAAAACAAGGCCAAAAGCAATATATATTGAGCATATGCATTTTTTTCTCAGATACTGCAATCCACAAAACATCTGACCAAATCCAGCGTAAAAATGCTGAAAATCAAACAAGAGGCAGGTGATTTTTCTGCACTGTAGGGATAATGCAGCAGCCTATATTTTGTTTGGTGATTTGTAGCAATTGGCCTTGCTTATGTATTACACTGCAAAGGGTCAGGTGTGATTGAATGTAATCTAACACAGTATACCGCAATCTGTCAAATGCCACGTAAACACTTATTTATTCAGCCATGTTACCTGAAATATGGTGTGTAATACAGTAAAAGCCAAAGAAACAGGCTTGTACCAGTTAACTTGCGCTGTGTGGCCTTAAGGTCAAGAGTTCCATGCTTTCTGAAATGGAACTTATTATTATTAGCTGTCAGAGCTAAGGGTACAAACATATGGTGTGACATTTCAGAGCGGACCGTGCAAGCACGTGGTCTCTGCAGTTTCTGGTCCATCCCTCTCCGCCCCAGCCTACCTGTGTGATGCTTCATCAGCGGCATGCTTGTGGCGAGGCATTTGGGCTTTTGTTCCATGCCAAATTCCTCTGCGGTTCTTTTAAGGCCAGAAAAATAAATGACATATAAAAATGCCCTCCGGTTACAAAACACCCACCAGCCCCTTATCCTTGACCCCGCCCACTCCGTCCATGAATGCTGGAATATGCCTTGGTGAAGAATCCATTCTTTATTCTACAGCAAGCAAGTCAATCACTAATCTGCATTGGAGGATGGTGAATGAGAACAAAGAGGCAGACATATACAAACAATCTATAATGGTACTATTATCCTCTGTTTAAAAATGTGTTGGCTGTTGTCACAATGACCCATTTAGTTAACATTATAGTTATAGTTAATTCAGGTTTTTGGTGACATTTTGGGGGAATTGATTTGGTGTTCAAGAAGCTTATTTCACAAATATTCATAACTCTCAGTCCATTTTTTATCGTTTTTGAGATGAGACCCAGAGTCACGCTTCCTCATCATATGTTACTGTATCAGGAACCAAAACTAACCCAATCTTCATGTAGTCCGACGAAGCGTTTTTAGTAAACTTGCAAAACTCACAGAAATTCAACCTTCCGCATCATTTTTTTTTTTGTAAAATGTGTCTTGCATACTGAGTGTGTTTTGGAAATTTGCCCTTCAGTCTCCCGATATTTAGAACGTCATCTCAGCCTTAAATATGTCTCTAAAGGTACCATCATTAATGGCTGTCCCATAGGTATACGTTGAATTAGGAGATATATATTGTTCTCATTGGCACTGATATCCTGAAAGGCCGTTTCCTCAATTGGACAAATGCAATTCTTTCAGCAGGACACTTAGTCATTGTGTTGTGACCCACCTCCATCCCCAACCAGGGCATACCTGCAATTACTCTGCATTATATTCAATTACCCAGGCCACAATTAAAGGCCTATCGCTCCCCCCCCCCCACCCCCACCCCGGCCCCACTTCCTGAATAAAATCGTCCCTCTCTGTTGCGCAGACAATGGACCGCGTTGCGTCGGGAACAAGGAACCTGCTGTGTCCGGCTGCTGACCTGTTCGCCAGGCCCAATTACCGGGCCCCTCTGGGAGCCGCGCTCAGCACTGAGGCCCTTGCTCCAGGGCCCGTGTTCTATCAAATTTCCCTACTGATCCTTTGCGTCTGAAGGCTTAGCCGAAAGAAAGGAAAAGCATTCCAGTTGCATTCTGGGAAAAAGAAGAAGAAGAAACAAAAATGATACCACGAATAAACATGTTTTCAGAGTCAAAACCAAAATGTTGAAGGCAGAATGACACAGATGTCTCTCCTGGGTGATCCTCATTTTTACAACAGGAGACTAATTTTCACCAATATCCAGTGATGTAGCTAGTCCTGACTGGGTCAATCTGCTGCGAAACTCTGGCCATGTGTGGCACCTAAAAGGCCTTTGAGAACTGGTTCCTGAAATCGCAACGGTATGGCTTGGAAATTCCCTTTTTCTGTGCTGTTAAACATAAAACTTTTTTTTTTTTTTTTTTTTTTTTTACTGATGTTATCATACTGTCAGTTTGTCACAACGTTGACTTGGCGGCTCTGTTTGACATGCTATGCTGAGCACACAGCATGGTTTAAAGTCTTCTCATGTTTTTCTAGATATTATGCAGCATGGGTAATCCTTAATTACATTAGGCAAAACACTAAAAACATCTTTGCAGTGGTAATTTTTAGACAGCACTTTGGAAATACTACAAAGCCGTTGAAAAAGTCTGTTAGAACAAGAAGGAGACAAGGAATTGTACAAATATAGCCTGAAAGTAAATGAATGATTGACACAACCTAGACAAAGCAGGGAAATCTGCAAACGCTGCCATACTGTCGTGACTGGGTAGGTGTAGCTTGCAGCTGGACAGAGATCTTTTGTCCATTCTGATCCTATCATTCATTCCTGACTGCACAGATGAAAGGATGATGGTAGCTGAAAAGGCATGCAGCTAAAACTAAAAAGGGCAAAAAGGAAGCTTTTGATATCTCCAGAGATGGAAAACTGCAGTTTTGTGATGGCATCCATATTGCGGGAAACAATGGTAACTGACAATTTAGCAAGGTTTTTTTTTTTTTTTTTTTTGTTTAATTAAATGGCGGATTCTTGTTAAAAGTACTCCAGGGAGCATTTTGGACCTGTAATGCCTACCTTTCATTCAGGGGAAAAGCCTGCCCTATTTGAGTGTCCTTCTGGGTCGTGTTGTGGATGACTTCAAGCCTGACAGACCAGAAAATGCCAAAGATATTGCAAAGATATGTGCAAAGATAAAATGCCCGATATGCCAAGATATTGCATAGAGAGATGGACGCAGTTTTCAGAATCAGTGCCATGTATGAAAGTGAGATGCATTCTAATCAAGTCCCTTGGACAGCGATGTAGTAAGAGGCAGATATCTTTCTAAAAGACAGACTTACTTTCCCCAATCTGCTGTTTACTCTGTGTTAATTCTGCATTGCATCTTACTGTGAGTTGTATGGTATCGATCGGCTTAGTCTGCCTGAACACCAAGGGACATGTCACTGAGAGCAGATAACACACTATTTAAGTAACACCATATATGTAATTAATTCATTAAGACTTTAAAATTTTAACGACTGCCATATATAATCCCTGTCTCTGTCCCAGCCGAGGTCAACCTTTGAATTGATATCAGTGGCACTTAAAGATTCATTGCACCTTGTTTATACCTGGATATTGATCTTCTTTTAGATGCATAAAATTTAATTGTCCTTTAAAAGTTACTTTCAAAGTGGACACTGAACACATATCTTTTAACCTAATCTCGAACCGTGCACTTTTTTTTTGTTTGTTTTAGTGCTGGGTATCGTAAATATCACCTATAAAATAGCTTTTTACTCCAAATCCAGCCATTAAAGCTGAATCCAACCAGACACTAAATCTGGAAAAGTGGTGGTATCAGGGTCAAAGATCAGGAGAGTCGGGGGGCTGGTGGGCTGGGAATGTCAAGGAGGATGGGGGGGATGGGAGGGGGGTGGATCTCGCCAAGTCAGAGTCTGACCTCAGAGGATTATAGCTGCTGATGTGACAGGACTGGAAGTCAGCATCCCAGGCTTTCTGGAAATTTCCCCCAGATAACCTGCAGTATCTATGTAAAGCCCACCAGAGGGACTAACCAGGCTGACTAGTTGGTTATCCCCTACCAAAAAAAAAAAAAACATGATTTCTATAATAATTACACACTTTTATTTTTATTATTCCTAGGTTTATGTTTATATTTGCTAAACTTACGATTTTGACATATTTAAATGGTTCAGACATTTGCTGATTCATTTAAGATATGTATAGTGGATGATGTTGGATAGCTGCTGTGAGCCAGACTGTTAATACTAATAGGTGGATATATAAGCGTGTGTGTGTGTGTGTGTGTGTGTGTGTGTGTCCACAAAGTTCACCTCAATTTTATACTGCAATCAAAAAACATAAAATTCCAAAAGTCTCATATTTTGTTTGGTTACTTATGGGTAAGGTTACCACTGGATTTTTTTGTTTTTTGATTGCAGTCACAGATTTTTATAAAATAAGGTAAAAAAAAAAAAAACGGGTATTCATCATGTTGTGGGGACATTTGGTCCCCAAAAGGTAAGGTATACCTGGACACACACACACAACATGATGACCTTAACCACTACCCAACCCTTAACCGTAAGTAACCAGACAAGACTTTTGGCATTTTTAGTTTTTTCATTGCATTCACAGATCTTTGTGAGGACCTGAAAATGATCCCCACAACGTCAGAACGACAGGTTTTTATCACATAGTGGCGGACATTTGGTCCCCGCAATGTAATATAAACATAATCCACACACACACAGAGTCACACATTGACGGCTATTCACCTGACCTGCCTCAGACTATAGAAAGAAACCAGAGTAGCTGGAGGAAACCTACTCAGATTTGGGTGGGTGGGGGGGGGGGGGG
>JAODJW010000043.1:10056446-10071455 GCA_026777045.1 Hyperopisus bebe
TTTTGGTTTGGGGGGGGGGGGGGGCCCAAGCACTTGAAATGCATCCCAGATGTTGCTGAAGAGCATGAGCTCACTGCTCATTTATGCCGGTGATAAATACGGACCACATGATGGCAGTTCCCTTTGATTCACCCCTCCCCCCCATCCCACTCACCCCCCACCACCCTGCATCTACAAGACTCTTATTCAGACCAGTCCTTCCACAACCTATCAGGTGAATCTCCAGCATCTCAGTTCATGCCATGTGTGACAGAGACAGGGAAACAGACCCAACTCCTGTCTCGCATAAGCTGCAGACATAAGGGACATCTCCACTGGGACCTCCTGGCTTTCCAAGTGGATCCATTTGTGTTTCCCACCATGGGAAAGCATGGAGGATACAAAACCTCAGCTTGGCTCCTAGCCTCAGTTATATCTCCACCCATATACAGTACCAGTCAAGAGTTTGGACACACCAAGGGGAGGAGTTTGACCAGAGAGTGAAGGAAAAGCAGCCAATGAGTGCTCAGTATATGTGGGACCTCATTCATGAAGCAGAAGTAGAGGAGACTGTGGGGTCATCCAGTCCATGGGGCAATTGGGGTTAAGGGCCTTGCTCAAGAGTCTCTTGTCCACGGTGGGATCATTCTGCGGACCTAGGGATTTCAATCACCAACCTTCTGAATCCCAAACCACAGATTTTCTTGTTTAATATGTCATTTTATACTTTTGCTGTCTTTATAATTATTCTAAAATGTAGAAAATAGGGCAAAGAAATCTTTCTATAGGCAGATGTGTCCAGATCTTTTGACTGGTATTGTAACTTCCAGCTTGCATACTAAGGATGAATTTACAGACATAGTAGATGCCTTGGAATATGTTTCTTCAATATTCCTTCGGAGAGGCTTGGATTATAATGAGCACATCCAGCAATGCCCTAGCATTGGCTACAGACTGTCCTTTAATCCTGGGGATGAGGTGAAAAGGAATCTGCCCGTTATGGGATTTGTTTGTGTTGTTGTCTCCTATTAGTCAGGCTAAGTGAGGCCTCATTACCTGTGTAAACGCACCCTCACGTTTCACTATCAAATGGCTATTTGTGCAAGAAAAGTGCCTCTGACTTGGACGAGGCTTGGTTTTAATAAACCCGAGCCAGGCAGAGTCAATGTGTTGGCGAAAATGATGATAAAATTACGCTTTTAAAATAACTCGCAGCACGGAGTGCAGCTAAAATGGAAAATAACGACAGGCTAATGGAATTGAGGTGGAAGTGTGCCAGGGTAGCACAAATGTCCAGTGTGCTGCAGAGCGTCCGTGTGAACTGGCATTTTATGGTGTGTTCTCGTCCCAGAAGCTCACAGTTTGATAAGACTTACTGCCTCCTGACCCACGCCACGCTCACGACCTCTCAAAACCTCGGCAGGGAGAGTCACACGAAAACCCGCAGATGTTTAACATCGCTCTCGCTGGCCAAGAAGCGAACAGGCGTACCGCCATATGTGCTTTCACACGTTACCAATAACGTAACGGGTGATAGCTAGGAGCAGGGAAACTGTGTCAGCTTCTGAATGGAAACAAACACGCGGCATGGCCGAGTAGACGGAGGCGCACATGCCCGGCGTATCTGCGTCATACTGTATATTTGAATCAGGTAAAAGAGACGCTTCTTCCATCCCGAGGTGGCCATCTTTATGAAAGTGAGCCGCTGTTAATCTTGCTCGATGGGATCTGAGCCGTAACAGACAGCACTACGGCTACGCGAGTTAATCAGAACCGTGTTTATTGGGTCATTAAAATTCACATTAGGTTTTTCATCGAGCTTCCTCATCGAGCGGCTCCTTCGAGCAGAAATTGATTTTTTATCGCTATCCAATGGAAAAGCGCATGATGGATTTAGCGATGTCGGGATAGTCCTCCCTTTGACGAGGCGGCGGGACTGGACGGGAGTGGAAAAACCGCGATAAGGCCTGAGAATTACAGTCCGCGGCTTCAGCGCCACGTATGTCATCTGTCGACTTGAGGTCAAACTCAATGTTTAATTATCATAATGGGCGCTTATTACTATATCTCTACAAAATGGCCTCCATCCATGGGGGGGGGGCATTGACGCCTGGTCTCGCGTCGCATGCATTAGATTGTAATGCTGTTTTGAAATGACTTTGATAGCATCGCGTTGTGCTAATAAATCGCATCCGCCATGAAGCCTACGAATGGTGACGATCGAAGAACAAAACTCCCTCATCCACGGGTTACGCTTCCGTGAAAATTTCCAGAGTGAGCTTTGGTTCCCAGTATCCCAGTACTGTAAGCTTGACTTTAGGTCATTGGCCCCCATTTCAAACTGTCTCATACGCCGAAGATTTAAACTGAATCCATCCATGGGATCAGCTGATATATTGTAAATTGTCGACCCCAGGCCACCTGCCTGGGGACAGCGAGGCTCTTCAGGTTAGGATCCACTTAGCGGGGGCCCTTGTACATGTAAAATTATATGTCAAACTGCACAGGGTGGGGGCAAGTTGACATTTTGCCAGGGGCCTAGAATTTCTTGATATGCCCCTGGTTAGTACAGTGTGATCAGTTTGTGTGGGGAAGCAATTAAAAAGGCCAATAGGATGTTGGATTACATCTCTAGGTGTGTGGAGTCAAGGGAGGTGATGCTACGATTATACAATTCCTTGGACCCCACCTAGAATATTGTGTGCAGGTTTGGTCACCATACCTTAAAAAGGACATTGCTGCCTTAGAAAAGGTGCAACGTAGGGCTACAAGAATGATTCCTGGTCTTAGAGGAATGTCTTATGATGAGAGGTTAGCTGAGCTGAATCTGTTCAGCCTCGAGCAAAGGACATTAAGGGGGGACATGATCCAGGTATATAAGATTCGAACAGGTCTAGATGCTGTTCAGTCAAATGGCTACTCCAATATTAGTTTAAATACTAGAACTCGTGGCCATAGGTGGAAATTAGCAGGAGAACATTTTAAACTGAATTGGAGAAAACACTTCTTTACACAGCATGTAGTTAGAGTATGTGGTGCAAGCTAAAACCCTGGGTTCCTTTAAATCAGAGCTAGATAAGATTTTAACAGCTCTGAGCTATTGGTTAAGTTCTCCCCAAATGAGCTTGATGGGCCGGATGGCCTCCTCTCCTTTGTTCTTATCCGAAGGTTGTGGGTTTGAATCCCACGGTCAATGCAGCCCTTAGCCACAGATTTCTCCAGGGACTCTGCTTCCTTCAAAACAAGATACGTCATTTTGTTTTAAAGCGAAATAACTAATCTGCAAATGAATAATCCCGTAGCCGCGGCCAGCGCCTATGGATTGGCATGTCCCGCCACGCTAGTGCCCCCCCGCTCCGTCTTTTCGGCATTAGCTCCTCTCTCTCCCCAGGTATTCATCTCGTGTGCCATCCGGCTCTCGTCCCCCCCCCCTCCTCCGCTTCCCGCCCTCGCTGACTCGCCTCCTGGCCTGCCCGACCTACCACGCTGCCAAAGTATGCGTCTGTTGACAGTGGACTCTATTGATTAGCTCTCGTACCCGAACGCCGGGCCAGACTCCCTCTCCCCTATCCCCAGGTCGGCTTTAAATTCACCGCCTCTGCGTTGTCTCAGCAGTCAGGTTGTTTGATCCAGAGCGGAGAAAACCGGACAGATTTATTCTCCCTGTCATATATTTGTTTAATATAAAACCATGGTTTAGACTGCATTAAAAGGAACCCCCCCCCCATCCTCCCCTAAGGCAAATTGCCAGCCTGTTCTGTGGACTCTAAGATGGGGCCCCGTGCCAAACAGCATGGACAAGTTAACGCGCACACACACGTACGCACACATGCAGAAGAGGAAGGATGGAATTATAGCAACTAGTCTCTGTAGTGATTATACCAGCAAAAATACAGCTGACCCCTGAATTGCATCTAAATTCGGCTTTTCCTGGGAGCGAGGAGGCAGGCAGGTGGGGAAAGTAAATAATTCTGCTCTTTGTTTTCCGCACTAATAACCATCCTAACTTGGCTTGTTACATGAGGGAATGTTGACGCGCATATGCCTGTATGTGTTTATATGTGCACCTCTGTGCACCAGAGACCAGCTATTCCCCTCGAATTGTTCAGGCCGCCATAACGGTTCATGAGATGCTTTTAACGGCATCTTTCCGGCTTGGGGAACCCATCCAGGAAATCAAATATCTCCGCCGCTGCCATTGTACACTCTGACGCGAAATTAGTTTGTCAAATGTCAATGAATAATTCACTATTTATTACATCAGCATATTAAAGAAAGATAAGTTTCAATAGTTTCATTGAAAACACTGCTAATTGCATACTCAAATCTATAATGACTGTCTTCTGGAACAAATTAAACCCTCCAATTTCAGGTATTCAAAAACAGACGCTCAGTATTCATTCCAAACATATTTTATTGGTTGATAAATGGCTCACGATAAAAAGCTCTTTAATACGTGGATAATAAACTGTCTGATGCACATGAAAGCTGGGAATAAAATCAATGTAACACTTGTTTAACGTATGGAGTAAAAGACAAGCTTGTGGCGTCGGTGGTTCTGAACGCGGGACTGAGAATCAGATCGAGTCTCTAAAGGATCTTTGCGTACTTGTTCATCTTTTGGCTGACCCCAGTGAGGGGCAGACTGACCAATAAAGGAGATAATCTGCTTTTCCGTGGCCCGGGCCAATGTGCCAGCTCCGGACTTACACGGGAGATTATGTCGGGCGATATGGCACTCCCAGAGAGGAGTACTTATTTTTATTTATTTCTCTTATTTATTCGGGGGTAATGGGGTTGGGCTTTAGCTGATTTTTTCAGGGGTCCTGTTGGGTGGATGTGGCCAAAATGAGCCGGAGACAGCGGCCTTGATGTCATCTGGGGCTTGGGGACGTGGTCAGAGAGTGTCACCGTGCCTTTCCAAGCCTGACTCGGAACAGCACGCCACAGAAGAGTGTTACCGGCACACGGTCAAACGCGGTTTAGTTCCACACCTGCTGACCGTCTGTTCTGATTAGGTTGTACTCTGATGGAAGGGGACCCGGCCTACATCTGCGTGCATAAGCGAAAGGTTTTAATCTAATAACCCGCTTCTGTCCTTGAAGGAACCCAGTGACTTTGTACAGAGAGAGAGAGAGAAAGAGAGAGGGGGAGTGGCGAGGTTCTCTACAGCGAAGGAAGGTGACCATTCTGAGCAGGCAAGGTCCCTCTGCAGGCGTCAGAAGAGAAACCCGGCCCATGCTGGATTTTGGATCAACTTCAAAAGGAGTGAGAGCCGACTGGGTGGAGGATCCTGGATCGGATCTGAGGCATTGCAGGCAGGAGCTGGTACTTGCTTCCTGTCTCCACAGTAGAAAGTGGGCATCCAGGATGGACTCCTCAAGAGTCTATTAAGCGGAGTTTGGGATTGATTTCTTGTCTCTGGGCCGGAAGATTGATGGAGCCTGAGATGTTTTCATTCATATGCCCCCCCCCCCCCAGGCTCACCCCACCCTCCGGCATGTTTGCCACATCACAATGTCTCTCAGCCTGGGTAATTAACACATCGCTCGGAGAGTCCCCACCCATTCGATGAGGATCCCAAAACAATTTTCCTGGGCCGCTCCATCGCGCCACCGGAAGCGGATTGATACGTTTCCCAGTGAAATGGAGCGTTGCTTATCTTACATAACAACTCCATTTGCCATTCATCTCCGTTCCCAAGGATCATGCATATGAACTGGCTGCGTGCAACCTGTAATTATCGACGAGTGTTTTTTTTTTTCTTCTTTTTCTTTTATGTGAGATCGGGGGGGAGGGGGGCAATGCAAGCAATCAAACTGGGTAAATTGAACAGCAGAGAAACAAGTAAAAGTACTTAAGCGGCAGATGATCCAGGCATACAGCACTTATGTCGATGTAGGAAAATGGACGGACGTGTGATTGGTATTGTCACATGACCACAGAGGATAAGGGATGGTGAAGGTTTCACTCTTAGAGGATTGCTCCCAAATCAGGCCTCCTTTGCTCAGTCATGGATCCATTCCCACAGGGTACGCCCCCCCTCCGCCTTCGTGAGCAGAAACTTGGCAGGTGCTTGGTTAGGGGCTTATCTTTTTTGGTTATTTTTGCCCAAAGGGCGGGGAGAGCAGGGAGGGTAGGGGGCTTGCTTGGGAAATTTTGCCAAATTGCAAACTGCTTTGTGCTTTACGGGCTATGAAAACCCTCCTCTTGTCACTTGCGGTTGTACGTCCCACCATGTTCCTGGGAGAACGTTACTTCATTTCTTTGTTTACCTCTATATGGATAGTATGGCGATAAAGGCCACTTGCCTTGACTTGGTGTGAGAAGCGGACTGGCGGATCTTCCCTGGGAGACGGTCGGGGAGGGGGGTGCGTAGTGCAGAAGATGCTGACACTGCTGTGAGCAAACGCACATGGCCATCCACCTCAAGGGGGGGCGGGAGGCTGGACGACAGTTTTTTCCAGGGACTTATGAAGAATGGGGCGCGGTGAAGCACAAAAAGGCCAGCCTTCACTTTGTTTACATACTTCGTCACCTTGCTTCGCATGAAACTGAATTTTAATCATTACATGAAGATGCTGTCAGGGTTGAATACCTAGAGGCACACAGATAGAGCCGTCTGCACATCTGTTTCATTTCTTGATTCCACAGAAACAGTTCAAGTGCAACTTTCCGTGATTAAATGGAAATGTTCAATGGCACCAATGGAATTGGGGATTAATTTCCTTGCTCAAGGAGTCACAGACACATCCATTTGTCCCACCCCTGGCTTGAGTCAGCAACCTTCCAATCATAGGCACAGAGGCTTAGCCTGCTGAGCTATATCGTGCCCCCCACCCCTCCACCCCCCCCCGAACCTACCACTAACCATTCGAGTTAAGGATGCAGAAGGGCCTGGAGTCCAGATAGTGCAGTGCACGAGGCTAGGGGACACAGTGGATGGGAGGCCAGACATTCACAGGGCACATACACACATGCTGACATTTGGTCATAATCTATGGACAATGCACAAATTAGCCTAACAGCATGACTTTCGACTGTGGGCAGAAAGTTCTGGATCATCCACAGGAAATCCATGCAGCAGGGGGAGAATAGGCAAAATCCACACACATACACAGACGGTAACCCCTAAACCTAATCCTAAACCTAACCCTAAACCTAATCCTAAACCTAATCCTAAACCTAATCCTAACCCTAACCCATGAGGGCAGACACCTAAAGTGTGTGTATGTGTATGTATGTGTGTGTGTGTGTGTGTGTGTGTGTATATATATATATATATATATATATATATATGCAATTTGCAGTATTTGTAGTACAGTTTTATTATTACCCCATATCTGTATTTTCTTTTATGGCTGCTTTAGTTATTTGCTGTTTATGGTCTCACTCATATTAGAGTGAAACATCAAGTCACATTCCTTGTAAGTGCCACCTTACTTGGCCAATAAAACCTCTGAGTTCTGAGTCTGATTAATTCAATTCAAAATACCTGTAACCTAAATTACATGGTGAGAAAGTGATTCTGTTTATCTATGATACTGTTGCTTCAGTCAGAAGGAAATTCACTGGACCTTTAAGTCACCGACCCGAGTCCAGGTCCGATTGTGTGGTGAAGACTCCCTGGCCCAGGTCCAGCAAGGCTCGCTGGTGGAATGGCAGGGTCACATGGTCCTGATTACATGATTCATTTAGATAAAATGTGTGAGCAGATCAAAAACATCAAAAAGGATAGACATATTTTTGCCATCTGAGCATAAAACATGAAAGTGATCAAAAATGTATGACCTCTGTTTAGTGTCCTCTGAAAATACTCCTGGAGATGAAGTCTTGGGGTTTGAATAATAAAACTTTTTTATTTTTCGAACAAATGGAGACTGCAAAAAACTTTTTTTATACTCATTTTTACTTCCTGGTCTATATCTCAAAAAAACGAGGAAAGTCAAAAATACAAGAAAAGTGAGGTTTCTAGCTAGACTCAGGGTTTAAGCTGGGGTTAGAGACAGAAATGCTTTTAAAATTGTGATGTTAGTTTTAACAATGGGGGGTTAGTGTATGTAAAGAACAGGCACTAATTCTTGTGTTCTTTACCTACAGCGGAATGCGGCTAAAGTTAATCTCAGATTACTGAAAAGGCATGGACAAAAGGCAGAGGTCTGTAAATCCGGTAAATTCTGTGTAGGCCTGACTCCTACACACTGGACGCTTGTTATTTTGACACCCCCTCAACGTCTCCTACAGCGGCGTGGGGGGAGGGGTGGGGAGTTCTCTCTTCCTAGCACTTTTGCTCCTGCACCCCCAGAAGACCCTGGAACATTTTAACGAGTCACAGCTCCAAAAAGGACACAACGTGGGCCGCTCAACACAGCCCCATCCGCTTTTGGTGTGCAAAAGCTCACAGGACTTTTTGGAGCGCGGAACGGGACGGATTGCAGAAATGTAAAGGTCTTGTTATGACATAGCGCCGTGATGGAGAGCGGCGGCAGCCTACATCTGAGGAGATGAGCGGGCCTATTTTAGGAATCGAGAATCGGTGGAGAACACCAGCAAAAGATGGGCCAGAACCCCAGTGAAGATGGCGCCGTATCACTCCATCTCTCGCTCTCCTTCCCTTGCTCTCCTTCACTCTCTCTCTCTCTTCTGCCCGGACCGGCGGAGGGTCTCCCTCGATTTCGCGGCGAGATGGAGCAGGGAGCCGCCGTGAAATTGCCTGCTAACCGTAGGCCCCAAACACGGCGGCGTCCGGGCGAGCGTTCAGGGCCAGCTTCACGCCGGCTCATCACTCTCTTTTACCGAAACGCTCCCTTCGCATCTGGACCTCGGCGGACAGCCACTCAGGCCTCCCGCCACTTCCAGACCCCGCCTCTGACAGAATGTTCCGAATCCTCGGCATCCTCCCCTTCACCGCCTTTGCGTCTGTTCTGCCAGTGCACGCATTAACAATTTTTTTTCTCATAAATAAAATGGTCCATATTTTTTTAAACCATCCTCCTCAGGCCCAGCTTGTGTGGTCCTGGCCACCTTCTCTAACAACGGTTAGGGTATTCGACAGCTTAAAACGAATCGCTTGTACTCTGCCATCTTCCATTAAAGGACGGGGGCTTTGAAACGCAAGATGTGTGACATATGGCGTGGGTGTCTACAGAAACGTCAAAGTGCATATTCGGTTTCACCGCTGTCGCTGCGCCGCATGTCACCTCCCAAAGGCAGCGGCGCAGCTTAAGTTTTACCACGTCGTTAACCACGCCCGCTGCACACATGCACTGTCCCGGCGGGCCGGGCGTTACACAAGCCGTACACAGTGGCGGATTCAGTCCCTGTCCCGTCCCTGTTTGGGTTAACAGGACTTTGGATCTCCAGGCCCCACTGTAATGTTAAATGAATCTGGTTGCTGTTAAACCCTCTACAAGGATTTAATGGCTCCTTGTGGACGACCCAGCGCAGTAACGAAAGGGGCAGTCAGTGACACGTAGCCTGTATATCGTCCGCTGATATCGAAACCACACGCGGACACCAGGCGGGGGGGGTGGGGGCGACATAGCGTCTTCTGGCCTGGGGTCTGCATCTCCAAGGGGGGAACGAAAGAGTAAAAGAGGAGGGTAAGAGGAGAAGGGATATGAGACCCTTCAAAGATTCAAGAGTCTATTGTCATATTAACAGTAAACAGTCACAGCCACTATGTGGTGAAAATTTTACTCTGCATGTCCTTCCTGCCACTGGTAAACACAAATCATCCATCCATCCATCTATCTATCCATCCATCCATCCATCCATCTTCTATATTGCTCGTCCTATGCAGGGTCACAGGTATCCAGAGTCTACCTCAGAAGGTACGGGCGCAAGGCAGGGAAGAATTCAGGAGGTCAACTCATCGCAGACACATCACAAGACGGACCAAATACCTGGATACCATATGACAAGAAATATAATTACAATTCTAACATTTTTTTTGACAATTATAACTATAAATGCATGGACATGGTGCAATGTAGCATATACTGTAATGAAAACATAAATATATTATAATATTATAAATAAGTGTTGCGAAGAATGGCTGTTTTGGAGAAAAGCGGGACTCACTGTTCCCTCCTTTGTCTCTCTCAATCTTTCTCTTTCTTTCTCGCTCTCTAGCCCCTGTCAGAATGCGCTGGGGCCAGACTCACAATGCAACTGATCACAGAGCAGAAAAGGTCACCTGGGATATTTATTCGTGACAGTGAGCGGGATGGCAGGCAGAGGGGGTAACTTAGAGTGTGGCTGAGTCGCTTACAGCGGACAGCGGCCGTGTTTTCGCTGTACCCTCCCTCTTAATTACATTACTGGCGTCATTGTTTGGGCAGGGGCTCAGCTGAACCCCCGTCTCGGCTGACGGTCAGGTCCCTGAAACCCTTAAGACCCCAGACCTGGAGACGTGGGGGTGTCCATCGTCTAGGCCGACGGGACACCGGTCCGGCAGACTTCATGAAGACGTCGTAATCATTATCTGTCCACTGGGAAAACAAGAGCAGGTGAGGGACGGAGAGAGAGGGGGAGGAGGAGAGGAGAGGAGTCATGGAAGGCTGGCGAGGAAAAGGGAGGGAAGTCAAGGGAGTCAAGCGAAGCGGGGAGGGAGGTCTAGGGAGGTGGGAGCAGTGGGATTGGCAGCTGTTCTGCTTAAATGTGCTTTAGAAAAACAGCAGTGGGGGCACATGGGGGGGGGGGGCAGAGTGTCAGGTAGCCTATCAGACACCACTGAAGCCTCCCATGTCGGTTCTGCTTTTGGGGTGTCAGATGTGGAGTAAAGGCGCATTTTCGGACAGAGGAGTGTGCTCTCTGAAATGATGACAAAATCCCCACTGCGCACGCGTGTGCGTGTGCATGTGTGTGTGCGTGTGTGTGTGTGCGTGTGTGTGTGTGTGTGTGTGTGTGTGCGTGTGTGTGTGCGTGTGTGTGTGTGTGTGTGTGTGTGCGCGCACATGTGTCAGGCTGACTGTGATTTCTCCCATCTATCTGAGTGCCTCTTTGTCCTCGCAGCACAACGATGACAACAACCATATCAAGTGGATTCTGAGTCCTTATACAAAATGACTAGCAGAGGTCCTGCACTAATATTCCTAGAACTGTGCTACAGATGCAAAACAGAGTAGAAGTAAAGGTCTAATATGCATAATGAATACCTCAATATCTGCTATAAAAAACTTATGCAATGAAATTCTAAGGGAGTTAGTGTGCAATGGGCATCTATCTGTCTGTCTATCTATCTATCTATCTATCTATCTATCTATCTATCTATCTATCTATCTATCTATCTATCTATCTATCTATATGTCTGTCTATTTCTCTCTCTCTCTCTCTGTCTCTCTCTCTCTAATCTGATCTGATCCTATTTTCATGTTGTTCCATACAGCAAGATGACAGGAGTTCTGGATTCACCGTTGAGTGCTGTTCGATAGCGGCTGGACATGCAGTGATAAAATGCTATATTGCAGTTCATGTTCTCTCCCTGTGGGATTTCTCAAGATGCACTAAATTGTCAGACCTTTTTTGTACTGTTGGTCACAGCCTGGCCAGATCATCTTTGTTGATCCCAAGAATCTGGAGATAAATAGAAACCTATAAATCAAGCCTCCTCCCCACCCATTCCGGTGCAGCCCCACATCTCTTCTGCATGACACAGACTGGAGTCTCCCAGGACTGCCTGTATAACAAATACTAAAAGGCATTTTGAAAGCGTTTTGTCTATCTCTGTATTGTCTCCGGATGGAAAAAAAAACACCTGTTCTCTTAATCTCGGTAATTAACCTGCGGCCCGTCTTGAGTTTCACCCAAAATGGCAGGGCCTGCCTTTCGTAATAGCATGTTGGACGGTGCAATCTCTCAATCAGCGAAACCTTACACGCCTCAATCTGCAAGCCAAAGCTGAACGGGGGGGAGGGGGGAGGAAAATGCGACGCTTGAGCCTGAGCTTTCGATTTCGTGTCACTCATCGTTTTTTTTTTTTCTTTTTTTGCAAAATAAATGCTGACATCATAATCACGTTTGTTGAAGTCACGGGTGTGATGTCACAGGTGGACTGATAAACAGTATGGCCTCCACATCACGTTTTTCTTCACGGGAGGGGAGATTGAGAGCAGATCCCTGAGCGGTCTGTATTTACAGCGCAGGCACAAAAGAAAAGGGTACAGATGTGACCGAGCCAGCAGATAAGCATTTGCCTGGGGGATTTATTGATCTGGAATGCTGTCGTTGAGGGTCCCTCAAGCCTGACCCAGCAGTTAGGCCCCGGGGACCCGTGAAAATGGCATCGTCTGTTAACCAAACCGATTCGTTCCCTGCTATTTCTGCAGCTTAGTCCCATCTGGGAAGAGATGAAATGTTAAAGGGATCCGTATGCATTCATATTCTTCCCAGCCCTCACCGACTTTGTCTCAATAACAGGCCCAAAAGTACATGTGATTAAGACCACAAGCCTGCTAAAGCTAAAATCTACATCTACGGTTAAAAGTGCTGGGCAGTGTGCACGCAGAGCTGTTTGTGAGCTAAACAGTTAGCTTTGTCACTTAAACACATCATCAATCCATCCATCTTCTGTCATCCATAACTGCTTATCCAGTGTAGGGGTCAGTCTGGGCTTGGCAGCCGTCCCAGGAAGCGGGAGACAGGGGACACATAAGCACATAATACAGGCAATTTAGAGACGCAAATTCACCTAACTGCCTGTCTTGGGACTATAAGAAAAAATACCAAGAGGACGAGAAGTAAGGGAGAGTATGCAAACTCCAAGCAGAGCCTTAACTTACCAAACTGATGTGATATAAGGGAGAGTATGCAAACTCCACGCAGAGCCTTAACTTACCAAACTGATGTGATATAAGGGAGACCAGGCAAACTCCACACAGAGTCTTACCACAACACGGCACTGCCTGTTAGCTATTTCATGCCAATAAAGGTATTTTCTGTTTGGTTTTTCTTCATGTTTTGTGTGCGGGGGTGGGCTTAGGACAAACGGCGATGCAATACCTGAAAAGAAAGTGCTATGTAAGAATAGAAGGATGATGAATAGGGTGATACGTGGCTGAGGTCTCTGTGTGGGATTGCTAATGTACAATAATACAGTATGAAGCAGCACTTCTCTGGCCAATCTGCAGAGAGCCCCAGACGGTCCGCATTTTCCTCCGATTCCCCTTCCAGGCACCACATTCACCATATGTAATGTTTGCTTCTGCTGTTTTTGTTGCAATGCCTTAGTCAAGTTCATTGAGGCTAGTCTGTACTGCACCCCTACCCCTGCATAACCTAACTATTTATCGACACGATATCCATCCCTTCTGAGACTTCACCGTTGTGCATCCTACACTGGACCATCTGGCTCTGATCTGGACCGTCATCCGGGCCTTAAAGGCCTTCCTGTAGCATGACCTAATGAGCGAGTGCAGGTGTTGGCGTGACCCAGCATTGCGACGCAGGTATAAATGCAGCTTCGGGTACCTGATTCCAGCAGCTGCAGCGGCGGCCCATGCGCCCCTGGGGCTTCCTTCCGTCATGGAGACCACATACAGTCACATTTGTTATTTGGACAATGTACAGCCACTGTTTCCTAGCAGTGCTCTGGCACTGATGCCTTTGCGGGGGCTCAGAATTGCTCCCCAGCTCTCCCAGAACCGGCCCAGTTGGTTTTCTTCTGCTCTTGGCTCCTCTCTGGAAAATGACAGCAGATACCTGTAAAACGCTCTCCCAAAATTTCAGTGATTGATTTATTGGGCACCGGTGCCCAGAAGAGACACTCGTTTGGAAATGTTAGTGCGAGACACCCCTCATACTCCTCCAGGAAGGTTCCAGAACATCAGGGCTCTGGTGTATCCTGCCGTTAATCACAGAACTAAAGAATGTTCCGGGTTAATGTGCTTTCCTTAACCTGAACAGTAAGGAGCTGCCATATGCTTGTCATATTAAGTACGCAAACACCGTGTGTGTGCCTGTCGATTCCTCTCAGCATCACGTGTGACGCACTTACACAAGCGAGCGACTATGGGATACAGACTTAAGTCGAAAAGCAAAGAGAACAGTAAAGCAGTGTAGCATTTAAACACCCCGGTGTTTACATTTGGATTAAGGGCGAGAAAATGAATGAATTTCTCTGCGGCATTGAAAGATGAAAGTATTCCCTTTCTGATTCCAAACACACTCTACTAATTCTCTGCAAAAGGTACAGTAATGAACTAATAACAAGTAAGAAGTCAGTTTGTTTGAAGATGTATAGTTTTATATCACTTAATTCTCTTAGTGTAAGTCTTACAGCTACATTTGCTTGAGTCTTTGTTTGAATTTATGGGGAAGGAGGTAGCGTGACGATGAAGGAAATTGCCTTGCAGCCAGAGAGTTGTTGGTTCAGACGGCAGGATAACCCTGCTTTAGTTCCCCTGAGCAGGATACTTATGCAGAACCCGTCCGGCAAAAATACCCGACTGCGCTAACGGGAAAAAACATAAAAGCCACTTTCGATAAAAGCAGCCGATAAGCTAATTAACACAGCGCTCGCTAGACTGCATGTTATTCAAGTCCGGGAGCGGGGGTAGTAGTCGTTCCCCCCCCCCCCCAGAGGGGCTTGATACATATGAAACAGACTTGTGGCACCCTTTACTCTTCCTTAGATGCCACTGTGCTCTGCAGCTCTGTCTCAAGGTCCCATCAAAGGAGGCCTTCCATACCTCGCAGCCATGCAGTTCGGCCCGTAGCCTGCGAACCGTTAGCAAACCTCAGAGCTCCTGGTAGCCAAATAGCTGTAAAAGGCAAAGCAGACAGAAAAGCAGGGTAGAAAGAGAGTAAGAAGCTAGTTTTATGAACGCAATATGCGATATTTATAAGACGCTTTGACATAATGGTAAGGTTTGCCTGGACCAAGAGCAATATACAGCAGACAGGAACGTACGCTCTTTTAATGCACGGTCTGGTTTGACTGGTCTCTGGTGCATAATGAAGGCTCAGAGGCAGACAGTGAGGGTGGGGGGGGGGGGCGCAGATATATGAAAAATAATGAACAGGTGTGCA
>JAODJW010000043.1:10071555-10090286 GCA_026777045.1 Hyperopisus bebe
GCGCAGATATATGAAAAATAATGAACAGATGTGCAAAGTTTTCGACTGGCATCATCCTGGAATGACAAGCGATTGGAACTGGCAGAGTCAAAACACTGGCAGAGTCGCTGTCCAGGCCAGGTGTGGGTGGGGGGGGGGGGGCACGGTTTCTCTGCAGTACACGCGTGTTTGTGTTTGTGAACAGACATATTTCATAAGGATCTGCTAATCAACCATCCTTTTACGTTTCCATGCAAGTTTTATGAATGAGACCTTATTCTGGTAAGAGTTTCAAAGGCTCTGATTGGCTGCAGTTTATGTATCTATGATGGAGACATTTACGAACAATACAGACATCGCTTTAGGAAGATGGGAAAGGCTGTTAAACAGCATTAGGCAAAAATCTGTAACTGATCAGTACCTATTTCCCCCTACATGGCTAAGCAGTCCCTGGGGAGCTATGAGACAAAACCCTGTGATGCAAGTTTCTGTAGGTGTGGGGAAAGTTGAGAGACTGTTGAAAAGTGTCGCATTTTAAAAAGGGGACACATTCTGAGTTTCATCGTCGCCACCAGCACGATGCCTCATGAAAGCTAAACTGTTTATTCCTTTAATTTGAAGTTCTAAAAATAGTTTTCCTTCATTTAAAATATACCTTCCCTCTGGGAACATAATCGATTTTGGGAACACATTGAAGGGGAAATTGCACATTATTAAACGGTATGCTGTATGCAATTTTTTTTTTCTTGTGCAGGCATAAGCAAAGGTTATTTAGCATTTTTGCGATACAGAAAAAAAAAAAACACGAGGAAATACACGTACCGTCCTCTTGTAGCCGTGCATCATATTTTTAGTTCCTCCCTGTTATTTGTAATCAAGATCACCCTGGGCAGCAATTCTCGCCGTGGTTGAGGAGCTGCAGGAGGCTTGTGACTTGATGGGCTTGAGTTCCAGGAGGGACCTTCTGTTACCTTCTAGTGAATCACGTTGCGGTAAAACGCCGCAGCATCGTGCCGGCTGTTAAATGACAACCTAGGTGATCTGCTTTGAGCGAAGGTAGGCATTAAGCAAGATCAATTGATCAATCAGGTCGGTCAAGAATCCAATCTATTGATCGTGACCAAAAATGAGATATTGGGTCTGCTAAAATTCCGGACACATTTCGAATCCCATCTTAATAATGCACATGTGCACAGTACGAGTGAGAGAAAGCGAGACGGGGATCAAAGGCATCTTTGATTTCAGATTGGAAATGAATTGCCGCTGTAAGCATGGATCTCATTGGACTTTTCTCCATTTCACACTTGTGACCTAGCACCATCTCGTGGCGTGGACCCTATCCCCTTCCCATGCCGACCACACACGCAGCGATGCTAGACTCACCATTATGGAGCCTGTTTCTCGACTTGATGCTGACTGATGCTATTTTGCCGTCACCGGCTATGGCAACGCGTTACTGTACATCACAGAAAAGCCAATCTCAGGGAGATCAAACGAAGCCAGGTCTCTGAGCTGATTGCATCAGCGCTGGTCCCGTGTGCGTGTTCGGGAGTGAAAGAGGAGGATTTTCTGTTTTTTTTTTAAACTTCTGACCTCATCAGTGGACTCCCTCGAGGAAGAAGCAGGAATGAGCTCCTCTTCCCATCGCCGCCTAGCCTGCGGGCAGGCTGGCCTTTTGCAGGGGGATAAGTCGACAGAGCCCTGCCTGGATGTAGCAGATCTGCGAACATCAGAGACCCTGAAGTCTACTACTGTTTGGTTCGGGCCAGCTGTGCAGCGGGAGCTGTGGTGCTGGAGGTAGGGTCCGTTAGCTGCTTCTGTAGCTGTGACTTGGTCTTCCTTCTTCCCTGCTAGTTACCCACGGACAGTATTCCTGGTCCATCTCTCCTCAGAAGATGTTCAAACCAGGACAGCGTCTTTTTTTTCCTTTGCCCCCCATCCTATAGACTCAACACCAGAAAACTAACATAAAAGCAGACAATGTGCAGGAAATGTACATTTTACATAAACGCGTAATGGCAAAATCCAGTCGGTGAATTATTTCCAATTAGCTGAACATTTTATGGCTAGGAAGAGCAGAAATTAAATATCACATATACCTTTTTTCACTTTTCAGTCCAAATTGCATATTCTCCATATTTCAGTGAAATAATAGAAAAGAAAAAAAGGTCAGTGTATTTTAATCTACCTGTACTGTTTCATATTCAATTTGAATTAGTTAAAAAACCTGCAGAATAAGAAAGCAGTTCTCTGCAAAGATAAAAATGACCAAACCCCCCATTTACATTTAGAGTAGAAATTCCTGGCAATTGGCAAGCATGTCTGTGGCTAGGGGGTGGGGGGGGGGGGCTGATTGAGGCTCGGCACTGTGATAATAAGTACAGTGAGGCCCAAAATAAAAGTGGGGCACAAATAAACATGGGCGGAGAGAGCGGGACGGAGCGCGGAGCGATTCGCGCCATCGCTCCCGGACAGCGAGACGGAGCGCGGAGCGATTCGGACCGTCGCTCCCCAAGAGTGAGACGGAGCGCGGAGCGATTCGGACCGTCGCTCCCGGAGAGTGAGACGGAGCGCGGAGCGATTTGCGCCGTCACTCCCGGAGAGCGAGACGGAGCGCGGAGCGATTCGGACCGTCGCTCCCCAAGAGTGAGACTTCACATATGCAGCACTTTATTTCCGCAGATCGGCAAAGAAGGTTTGGTCTCAAAGACTTTCCTCCTTCTCTGCTCTTTTTTATGTTCTTCCCCCTCTTTGGCTTTTGGTTTGTCCAGGAGCCTTATTGGTTTGTTCCATCAGCTCTTTTAAATATATGCTTGTACTTGCTGGCAATTATATTTATTTATATATTTATTCCCCACACCGTGATGCGGTGTACCGCTGCACAACATTGGCAGGATTGATCCTCTCCCCTCGGCGCCTCCATACACACACACCACGGTCATCCGTGGTAATCCAGAACCGAGATTCATCTCTAAACATGGGCCACCCGTCATCGGTCCATGCCTCCCGGTTACGGTACCACTCCAAACACAGCCGTCTCTGCGCTGGTGTTAACGGCAGCCTACGCATGGGGCATTGAACCCATAGTCCGACTGATGTCAGTCGTGGAGACGCGGTGTGGGATGACATGGGGTATAATAGAGGGTCCAATGCCGGTGTCCGGATGGCAGGTGCAGATAGCATTAAAAAAACATCACTCACGGTCGATACATTCACAAAACACCCCTGCAAATACAAACAAACCACTGTTCATCAAGCCCTAGGGCATCCACTGTCTAGCTTTGTACTCTAATCCTTGTGCGAACTGACATACAGTTGTTGGGTTACAATGGATTCCTTTTATCATAATGGTGGAACAGCTTTTTGCATGAGTGTTTGGTTATATGAACAAGTGACCGTTTGCCAGAATGCTGTTGTCATGTGCAATTTAGGAGTTGACCAATTAATAAGAAAATAATACTGCAAAATGCTGTTAGTCTCATACTAATTACTAAAACAAATGTACTCATCCACTGATCTATTTCTGTATCTGTGCGGACTGATCTTAAAGTGAAGTCAGCATGCCTGACTCTTATGGTTCATTATAACTTCGTTGACATCTGATAAGACAGTGTTTCCCAATCTGGTCCTCAGGGACCGTGGACAGTTGTGGGTCCCCGAGGCCCGGAGTGGGAAACTGTGTGTTAGGAGGAACAGGCTGGCTGTCAAGGTGCACCTTGGGGTATATAAATTGGGAACGTAAGAAATGATTCTAGAGAGTTACAAAGCTGAGAAAAGAAGAAGAGCGAAACAGCTGTAACGTCGAATGTAAAGACACTGAAATAAATGAGATGCCTGAGTCAAGTCGGGTGGGGAAATCCTCCGGAGCAAAGCGTCCACCTTATCCTACAGATCATCAAGCTGTCCAGCATGCATTCCACTTGCTAAAGCAGGGAGGTGAGTGATAGCTAAGATTAAACGCACTCGAGGAGATGACACGTACATACCGAGCCAGGGGGGGGGGGCACGGAAAAGAGAGGGGCTCCTCTGTCATGTTTGCATCAGATATGCCAACAACCTGTGATATTCATCACGCAGCAGGTGGGATTTGTTTTTTTTCTCTTCTCCCCAAGGCAAAAGCGGTTCCCTGGTAAAGCCTTTCATCTCCCCAGCTTTTTTAATTAAAGTTTTGCTCTGTGTGTATTTACAGGGGTCCCTTTCCACCCCTCCCAGCCAGACAGGTGGTACATTCTACCCTGTTGTCAGTAGTTTCTCCCCAGTGGTGTGGGAGGTCGGGTGGTTGGAGGTGTGACTGCACACAGGTAGAGCAAAGGGTCGTCGGGGAGACGATTACCCTGTAGGTGTTTTTTTGGGGAGTGGGGGAGGGAATACAGGTACACAAAACACAGGAAGCTGTCTGCCAGCGGGAAGTTCATGCAGCCATCCTCCTGCCCGCCTACCATTTGTCGATACGTCAGCAGCTCTCATTAGCCGTGAAAAGGACACCTGGGAAGTAAGGGGGCCATGAATAAAGGGGTCTCCATTTTTTTTTTTGGGGAGGGGGGGTGTTAAAAAGCACAACTTGTCACTTCAAGAGCTTTTGCGTGTCATAGCTTTGTGGATTTGCGGCAAGAGTTTGATCTCTAGGAATTGATGGTGGGGGATTTGTATTAGCGAGAACGTTCAAGGGGGCCAGTGGTAATTGTAGCCTTCAGCTCTTGGAATTTCTCACGATGACAGAATCACACGTCACCCGATTGCCATTCAAGCCCACCCATACAGGGGCGGGTACCGGCACAAATATTCAGCCACAAATAGCGCCTGCTCCTGCAGTTCTGGACATCAGATATTTATACTCACGGCCTTTACTACAGATGTGGGTCCTTGGCTTTGTTTATAGAAGTGATTTGTATCAATTTTTTTTTTCAGCACTTGGAGGCAGGAAAGCCAAAGATTCATCTTTTCTGATTAGACTTAGAAGTACAAAATGCATGGAGGGAAATACTAGCTGAGGTTTTAGCACCACCTAAAAATCAAGTAAGGAGACGTAATCACATAACACATCAGTTCCATCACGCGATATACAGAGCTGTCAGCGAAGGGGGTGGCCAGCTCGATATTTCCTGCTTGGGATGCGCCATATTTCGGCGTGGGGTCCTGTTTCAACACTCAGCGAAGAGAAAGATCCACAGGCGGCCGTCCCAGCGGGAGCCCAGCGTCGCCACTTTGAAGCCGTCGACTTTTGATAAAGCCGTTGCCTCCGGGGCGCTCATTGTCCAAAAGGAACCCGGCTGTTTTTTCATCCCACGTCACGGTATTGCGTTTCTTCCGATTTCCTGGGAATTGATTGAGAGAAAAAAAAATAGAGGATTTACACGTATCGCCAGTCTTCACCCACAGACATCTTGTTGATTTAATATATTTAAAAAATAACTATGTTTTAGACATTGTTCACTAAAAAATGTTGGTTGAGCATAAGTAACGACAGGTTCTCTCCCAAGGATGTAGCTGCCATGACCCATCTGCTTTACCGAAGAACCTTTTACAGAATCTCCCCTCATCCTCATGTTCCTCGAGGAGGCACTGTCTCTGTGTACGAAGCCTTTGAGATTTCCAGCGGCTTCCGCCACAACACGTCATTAGGAACCAAGTTAGCACCAAGTCAAACCAAGAGTAGCTTTGTTGGGAATAGCGCTCTTTTCACAGGTGATTAATTGCAAGTCACAGAGAAAGAGATCTGCACAAACAACAATCGTCAAGCCACCTTGGACTTAATTAGCACGGAATGTTTGCTCCTTATTGAAGGTGAAGCAGATTAAAAACAAAAGTCTGAAAATGAAGATGCCTGTTATTCTGAAATGCGAGGTGATGTTTGAGTGATGGAGCGCAGGGACATTATTATCATTCTTTTCTGTTCTGAGGCCATCCCTGTCACCCTGACATGTACAGGCTTGCTGCCCATGTCTGAGACACGATGCTTGCAAATGGGCAATTATGCCAGCTGCAGTACGCATTGTTATTCCATCGCAGCAAATGGATCGCCTCTCTTGCTGCTGAAGCGGATTAGCATCAACCTGGGTGTCCGGCGTGGGGTCTGTGCTGTGGTTAGATTTCCTAAAAGTCAATAATAAAATTTGGATCTACAGAAACACTAAGAGCTTAATGACTCTTCTTTTTATTGTATATATAAAGAGAATGACATCATACATGTATAAAGAGAATGACATCATACATATACAAAGAATGACATCATTGACTACAAGAAATCGTGTACTATTCAGCAGTATTGGACTGCAGTGCTACGAGTCTTCAAGATCAATGTGATCCAACGTTTGTGTGATGAATCATGTTTAACATGTTGCTAGAGAGGGACTCTGATGAGAATACAAGCCTGCAACAAACACGACAAAGAGGGTGAGGATGGTCATGATAGATAGATAGATAGATAGATAGACAGACAGATAGGCCTATATTGTATTGTACAATAATATTTCGAATAGACGATCAGCGATCTGGGCTCATACCTAAACGTTGCATATCCTGCTTGAGCGGCGGTATTTAAATATGTCGAGAAGCTGTGACAGCTCCTATTAGCTTGACGCAGATGTGAGACGTGAGGCCACCTCTAGTTAAACGCACGTCCAATTAAGATCCGCGGAGCAGTTCTGCTGATTCGCCGCAAAGCACAAAGTCCTGGGAGATCCAGAAAGAGGCAGGTTGATGGGGAGCAATTTAGCAGCTGGGATGGAGAGGAGCTTGGCGTACGTTTGAAGGGTTTGGCTAATGTGTGGGGTTAGTCCGCCTTCATGAACGTCGGGCTTGACGTTTTATCAGCATGTCGGGTTAAGCTCAGCATCGAGAGAACCTCTCTGTTTTAATCAGCCTGTGCATTCAGTCAGAACCACGCTTAAAATAGTGGAATAATTTCTACTTTTTGAGCCGCATTAGAATGCATGCCAAGCACAGGAATACTAATAATCACTAGGAATGTGAAATGGGAATTCATGGGGCCTAATCTTTAAATATGAGGCATGCCATCTCGCTTACGGAAAAATTAAAGCTATTGATTGTTCGCGGTTTCTCCATCTCCGCTGAGCACCGGGGTTAAGCAGAAGGGGGCCAAGTTCTGTTACGCTGCTGGATCTTATGCCAAACGGTAGAAAATCAGCCCAAAAAGAATCCAGGCGATTCGTGATTGTGCAAATATCTGCTTTTCTTTGTCTCTCTCTCTCTCTTTTTTTGTTTTCGGACAGCATCGGATCTCCCACGATGTTTCACGAAACAGAAAGGAGACAATGTTCTCCTCGCAGTGGATGGAAAAATACTTTCAAAATCCTCTGAGGGGACATTTCTGACAAGGTTTATAAACTATGGTATTTGTATGAATATTAGATTACTTCCGATACACTGTCTGCCCTTTGGTAGTTAATCAAAACAAAGAGTTCCCATTTTTATCTTTTTTTTTTTAGCATTGGGGTCTTGATCAAGTGGGAGGTCTTTGGAGTCTCCATGACATAGGGAGGGGGGCTGGGCATATCCAGATTATAACCACCGGGAAACCTCCCCAAGCCTTTTCTGCAGGAGGTGCATCCGTCAGCATGGACATAGCCGGCTTCTCGTGCTGTTACACGGATGGCAGCACATAATAAGATCCGCTCGCTTAGGTCGACCTTGGTTTGGCAGGCCAATGAAAGTTGGGGCATAAATCACATGACTCCAGACAAAAGAAAGACTGGTCCCGCCCACGGAGACACAAAGCAGCTGTTAATACTGAACCTCCTCAGCTCCCTACTTTGTATTTAACTTGCTGTTGACACATCTATTGTTCAATTTTAATCATAGAATTTTTTTTTTTTTGTATGTGTCTATCCCAGTGAAATACACAATGCTAAAACAGCCCTGAATGGTCTGAGTAGGTCAAATTCCTGCCCTGTTTGGTTTTAATTGTAGAATAAAAGTGTGTAGAATAAAATCTCAACTGCTCAATTCAAGAACTAATACAGGCATAAATTTAATATCGCAATACAGAAGAGCAAGCATGAGATTATATTGTTTTAAATGAGGATCATGAATATGTATTTGCAAAAACCACTGGTTTTGGGTTTGCTGAGGAAAGGTTTGTTTTTTTAGTTAGCATTCTCTTCACTGCGGTGATGCAGACTGAGAACATTTTCATTGTGCATACTGACAACAGTAATTATTTTCCCCCTGCCTCAGGTTTTGTGTGCTTCACACCAGCTCTTCTCCCGCTAATCAAATAATCATCTCTGACAATTATTCAGTAAGTGCGGTGCCGAGTCTCTGCTTCCTCACAGTACGGCGATGTCTTAATTTGCGTCTTTGTGTCAGTGCCCTAATTATATCAACACTGCCACAACAAGCGTTTAGCTGCTCGGAGGATTTCCCTGTATCGTCCTGAGCTGTAAACAAAACACGTTTTTTTTTTTTTTTTCCCCCCAAGCTCTCCCTCTGGTTGAAAGATTTCCAGTTGCCTGGACGCAGAGCTGCGTCGTACGGGAAAGTGACAGAGATGTTTCCAGTCTGGACTGATACCTTAGATCTATGTCTGGGAAGGGGTTCGCTAATCACTTGTTTACCATTCCGGCATGGACCCTTCGTTCGTTTCAACCCTGCTTTATCCGTAAGCGAACATATCGTACAATTTCAAAGGCCTGTACAGTAAACTTTGCTGATGCAAGAGTCATGAGAAAAGCACAAGCTAGAGGGACAACAGGATACCATAGCCAGCTTCTCCACTCATAGCTAAGAATGGATTTGACCAAATCCAGCTGCGAGGTCAGCAGCAAGAAACTCTTGAGCCAGGAGCCAACTTAACTGGAACATTCCAGAAACCAGGGTTGGCTGCATGCAAGTTGTCAGGTCATGGGTTTCTGACGTTGTGCAATGTTTATGTCGCGTGTGAGTTTCAGATTTTCAGAAGTCGAGCAGGACATCGATTTCTGTTTGGATGCAGCATTGGCTTTTAGGGATAGACGCCGGTGGTCGGATTCTTCAGACAGGCCGCATTAGCATTTAAGAGTCTTCGCGAAACAAATGAAGCAATTTAGATTAAAAAAAAAAAAAGGCTAAAATTCAATATTAATGGCTTTGGGTAACGACATCTGGTAAGCACACAATTTAGTGAGCTAAAAATATCACATAGCTAACAGAGGCTGAATCCCATGAGAGACAGAGGCTTGATGGTGATGGTGATATAAAGGTTTTATCTCACCATTTTTCATGTCACATGCACTCTAATCGAAAGTGTTACTGTCTAATGGAATGTAAGTGAAATATTTACGCGGGGTTAAGTGTTCCTGCACCTGGCGGCGTGCGACCCAGGACCCAGATGTGCCAACAACTGGCGGAGGTAAGCAGGACGCCCGGACAGCTCCCCTTGTGGACCTGCTACAACACTGGCGCTGTTTCCTGGAAGGGTTTTCCCAACAGGAGGCTGAAAGCAGAAAGCACAGGTATGTATTATGCAAATAGGTCTGATGAGGTCAATTTTTGCTTTGGGGGGGTGCTGAGAGATATCAGGGGTAGTCAACAGTAACACATTCAGGGGGAACATTTACAATAAACACACACCACTGAAACACAACATAACACTACAAACCAACTGCTCCTTTAAACTCACACTACAACAATTACATGCATTAATTAATGACTTAACACTTAGAACAGTCCTTCACCCTTCTTGATGCTGCAAAGCATGCTGGGTACGGAGGCAATCGCCATCAGTCAACTGGCCACGTAGCGTCACAGTATTTTAATGAATGCAACAAAGATGCAGCGAACCATGGATTGGCTTTTCCCCTTTTGATGCCGACATTGCCTACGCCTGCTACACTGTCCATACAGAGCAGGCTGCATGAGTCTCCAGGCGAATTCCTGGAGTGATGTCACCATTGGGCCCTTAAGCAAGGCTCTTAAGCCTTAATTGCTCCAGGGACTGTTTGACTCTGCTTTCCTAAGGAGGCCTGACCTGGACTAATCAGCATTTTCACCAATCGTTCTGTTCCGTCTTCATGGTGTTTCCTTGTTGCAATTCTTTAATAGAAAAACACAGCGATGGAATGAGACTCAAAATGGGAACGTTGAGGCTTTTTGAGATTGGGACTAAACAGCCAGAGAAACAGGATAAGCTGAAGTGCAGTGATGTGTGAGGTGAGGCCCAACAGCAGCCCGGCGGCCGGCTACACGTGACGGCTCTCCTGAGCTCCATGTTGCTGGGAAGCTGCAGGAGAGTCCTGCTACTTACATGCTAAACGGAGCCCTAGCCCTGATCTCTGAGTTCCCGTGGCATGGAATTGTCTCACGAGACCCAGCGAGACTGGTGTCATCCAAGGCTCCGGGATGCTTATTAAGGCTCGTTAAACGATGACAGTGCTTCTCGATCACCCAGAATGCCTCTCTGTCATTTACCTCACTCACCCCATATATATATGCAAAACTCTCCAAACCTGTATCTATTGACATATATGTCATTGACTAGAAGGTTAACTTACAGTGTTACCTTTTAAGACATAATTTGCTGCCACCCGGGTTTCTATCCGAATTTCTTTCGTAAATCTTTGTCCAACTTTGGAGATATTTTTCGGCTCTCGAGATACTCTCAGAGGGCTGCATGAAACATGGACATCCTCGGCGACCTCGAACGCAGTAACTCGACGTGACAGAGAACGCGGATCTGACTGTGTTGTAAAATCTTGTATGACAGTCTTTTACAACCTGGGACCGATCGACCAGCAACGTGGCGGCTTTGCGAGTGCGCGCGCATGCGCGGGTCCGGTCATGCGGCCGGCATGCATCAAGCACCTACACACCAGCTTGCCTGAACGTCAAAACCGTTAGCAAAGAATAGACTCTGTAGTGCCCTCTAGTGGTCCGGCAGCGCCAGCAATGGTGGAACCACATCAAAGCGTTTGCCGCAAGACGACTGCACATCCTCCATGCTACTGAGCTTTTAATGGCCGGTTGAAGCATTTCAGCTTGGAGAAAAGTCATGTTAGGCCCTCACCTGCTGGTTTGGGGTCTTCGACAAAGCATCCGTCCAGATGAGGATCGGGCCAGTTTTTGGCTTTTATTTCTTTAGCAAGGACTTTTATCAGACAGTCTCTGGAGTGATTGAAGGTTAAGGGCCTTAGTTAAGGGCCCAACAGTGAAATCTTTCTGCCGAGCTTGGGATTTGAACCGGCGACCTACAGATCGCAGCATCCTAAACCACTAAGCCACACACCACTCATAAAATAAAGCACTGGACAGTCAGAAAGACAAGTGTCTATACACTACTGAAAAGACGAGCCGGCAGGTTATCCCATGTGACTGCTACAATGACGACATCATCACCAGCGGCGGATCCACCCCGTACACTGAGGTGGGTAGGGCATCTGAGCAGCCAAGGCCAATGCTTTTGATCCAACGGCACGCAGGTGTGGCAGTAATAGATCGCTGCCATCAAAAGGTCCATTACGTCTGAGACCTGTGTCTGGTGAGAGATAACTCCCATAACAGACTGGATAATGAATGAGTTTCTGCAAATTTCATACTTGTTTTACAGGTCTTGCTGTGCTCAAAGATGAACTGGTAGAGTGTATACCCAGCTGCTCTAAATCATCAAGCGCCACTTCAAGCAAAAAGCAGCCAGAAAGTGGCAGACAAGAAGCATATCCCAGAAGCCTTTGCAAAGAATGATATTACGGCCTTAAATCCCTAAAGCAGGGATAGTACTGGACTGCATCTCCGGACTTGCAGGTAATTCCTGCGCTGAGGGAAATCACACAATAAGTGTCTGCCGCTCTTTCAGGATTGCCAGCGTTCGTTTTTGCTGCCTCTTTCCGCACAGTGCTGCACGCACTGGCGGACACCTCGATGCTAATCTCTGAGCTATGTCCCGCCCTGGAACAAAAGCAGCTCCCCCGATCCTCTGTGGATTACGGCGACGTCGGCGGAATGTAGGAGGCCAGTGTACTGGGGTTTGCAGCTTTCGGACAGATTCACAGGCAAACGGATTTCACGCCCCCCCCCCACCCCCATCCCTCAATTCTGTGTGGCTGACATTTACGTGAGCCTTCTGAAGTGCAGGTCTGGGATTTGCAGTCGGTACTGAAAGGCTTCACAGTGCTAAAAAGCAGCAGACAGACCTTTTATAAACACATTATTCAATTACCGAATTTCAAAGAGGTAAATCGGGACAGGAAATTTTCCATCCATCCACTTATCCTGGCCAGGGAGCCTAACCCAAAGTGCACAGGATACCCAGTCCAGTACAGGGCACACCAGTCCAGTACACGGCACACCAGTCCAGTACACGGCTCTCCAGTCCAGTACAGGGCACACCAGTCCAGTTCAGGGCACACCAGTGCACTGCAGGACACATGCCCACACCCTACAGGTCGCTTAGAGATTGCAGTGCACTTCACTGCATGTTTCTGGACTGCCTGAGGGGACTGGAGGCAGCCCCCAGACCCCCATATGGGGAGGACAATGCAAACTGCACACAGAGAGCAAAAGCGGGCTACAAACCCACAAGGTCTGACCTAACAGCTCTACTCACTGAGCCACCATGTCACCCAGCGTAATATTTATCTAGTTAGAAATAATAATATACTAACCTTTCGGTTATTAACAGAAAAGCCTCAGCACACCTTCCACATGGGTGGCTTTTCCCCTTTTTAAGTCATTAAAGCGTTTAAATCAGCTGCCAGCCCCTTCTGTGTTATTCAAATTAAAATACTGACAAGCTGACACCGTTCGCTGTACTGCTGATGCCATTTGGCCGCCTCATGTCTTCACGTATCCCTGGGCCATCCCAAAATAAACAGTACGATCCTTCCTTCCTTTTTATAGAAATCATAAATCTCTTTCTCCTATTAAAGTCTTTGTCTGCTTCTCTATTTCAGCTCACATTAGTGGTCCCCAGTGATACAACCCCCCCAGTCTCCCACCTACATGTGCTCTAGTGCTTAATGACATAATTCCTCCCCCCATGCCGCCCCGCCCAGGTGATCTTATGTAGCCTGGGGGACTCTCATAGCCCGAGGCCCCTCCTCCGCTCTGCCCCGTCGGGCCCCTTGGCTGCATCGCCCTGGGTCAGCTGACCAGACAGCTGGATGGTTCGGCGATTCCAGGACAGGAGCCCTGGGGAACAGCAGCTTTTCCAGAACGTCCATATCCCATTCGACCGGTTCCACCTGATTAAACTTTCAGATCTGGACCCTTGCGGTCCCCACGTGAACCCAGGGTAGCTGTGTCGAATCTGGTGCTCACTCTGCAAATCGTTCCCCTGGTATGGCCCTACAGTGTCTCTGATCTCTTTTATAAAGAAACTTCACTAAGGAAAGTGAATTTTACATGGAATGCAGAAGCGGCAGGGGCCGAACCTTCAAGGTGATGAGCATTTTATAGAACCCTTGCAGTTGTTTTCAATCAAAAGACTCATATTAAGGATAGTATCAGCGGCATCAGATTTCAGTTGTATCGATGCGTTTGGTCGACATGACGGCGGTGGTGCACTATTAACGTGACAGAACATGGGACCATAAATTCTAAACCTGCACCAGGTTCATGCCTTGTGAATCCATCCTGTTATCTCCGTCTGCCATCCCAGTGCCGATCGACACGAGCACCTGGAATAAATGGAATTGACCAGAAAGGAGAATCTTTAATATATTGGAATAGCTCGGATTCCTGGAGATGTCTGGCTGTGTTTGGTATTCTGGTCCAGCGGTCCTGTCAATAGGAAGCACATTGAAATCGAGCGAGGATTGCACGCTGGGTTTAACCTCCTGCCTGGTCACTCAGCACGTGTTTGGAAGGAGTCGGCAGTGGAGTCACGCTCTGTCGCTGCTAAAAGAGTCTAAACGCATCCTGGTTGTTATCCAAGCTGCTTCAGACACCTCCCTGACACCCAAAACCCAGGATCCCGCCCCCAAATGCCCTTATCTATGTGTTGATTGGATCGATTGATGGCAGCGGACAGCGGCTGGACTAATGAGGTCACAGCTGAGTCAAACGGACATTGGGGGAGAGAAGCAGGTATGACAAAGAGGAAGGGGGGCAGGGAGCACAGGTTACACCCCCCCAACTTATTGCATTTGGGGGGGGCGTGCTTGGTGGCTTTACAGGCGAATAAGTAGGTTTTGAGTCAGTAATGCCGATTTATGAGTTCTGTGTCTCACTGGCTTTGTGTTACGGTCACACTCTAATGCCCGCAAATAAGGTTTTTCTGCAAACGTGATCGTACTGAGGGTCTGCGGATCTGCTGCATGGTCCACAGGTTCTGGGCATGACCCTCCCCCAAGCCGGCTGGTCCGGACCGGCTGCTTCCAAAGAGACCCGCAGAAGGTATCGCTGGGGCCAATGGGTCGCCGTAATAAGATATTACCAATGAGGTGACTATGTAAGTGTGTATATGTATGATAATTGGGCTTTGGAGGCGAGTGCATGTGTATGTGTGTGTGTGTGTGTGTGTGTGTGTGCGTGTGTAAAGAACTTAAGATTAAACCTGGTGCAGATGATAAATGTTCGCTTAAAGAGAGCCTAGATGATGTTTTCGCGAGTCAAGATCCGGGGGCATGCGGCATATTTTACAGGTGGCATCTCCTGGCAGCACAGACAGCGATTTGCAGGCATTTTAATGTAATGGGCTGCGGCACAGCCAAGCGACGGAGGGAGCGGAGGGGTTGCAGCTCTCGTCACCCAAGCCACGTCGGATCTGGTTTCAGGTAATAGGCCGACTTTGAGAGACAGAGAGAGAGAGAGAACAGCATCCTTGAAGAGTACTACTGAGAACGCTGCTCCCACAGCCAGATCAGAACGCCGCTCTGCCGTGGCAGCGGGAAGGCCTGCCGAGGATCAGAACGCAGCTTTGCCGTGGGAGCGAGAAGGCCTGCCGAGGATCGGAACGCTGTTTTGCCGTGGCAGCAGGAAGGCCTGCCGGGGATCAGAACACCGCTTTGCCGTGGCAGCAAGAAGGCCTGCCGAGAAGCACTCTGATATCCCTCTGCTCGTTTGGAAGGGGACCAGGCCTTCATCTGCTCCAGTTGTTTCACACCAGCAGCTTTATTACATCAAACTGTTTAACTATTACGGAGCTATCAGTTAAAACTCATGGTGCGTCGTGGCATCAGATCCTGTAAATTTGTTCAATTTTCGGGGGCACAATCCAGGTCCGTGGCCAGAAATACATCTCCTGTAAGGTCCAACAACCTACTGACTGGGGGGGTCCCTATTCATGGATTCTGCCAACAAGTGGGCTGAACAAATTTTGTGGGCGGTTCAGGCTATGTTCTAGGTACGATGCCTCGCCGGGCAACGCGTCTGTGCAGCTAGTGATCCGCGGATCCGCTCCTTCCGCATAACAACAAATGCACAGATCTGACAACACCCAGACCCTCTTGCCCCGGGGTGCATGTTCACCTATAGACACCAACCCCACCCAGCCCAACCGCCGCCACATGTACACCCAGAGGATGCTGGGAGCACAGAGCGACCCGACTGTGCTTAATTAATTTTTTTCCCTGCAATTAAGCAGCTTACATATTGTCCTGTCATCCAGTGTGCTGAAAGTCACAAGACCCCCTCCCCCCGCCCCCCCTCCCAGCCCACCACATGCGGAGCCGATCGCTCCGGTATGTACGGAGCCCCTGGCTAAAAACATGTCCCTCCATGTGTTAATGCGAGTGCGGCATGTGTGTATACTAACAAGCCTTACCTTTAAGCTGTTTTCAAGTTTCTTGGCTTTTTTAACCGTAATTTACCTGCATTTTTCACACATTTCAGCAGAGACCCTGAAGTCTATGACCCTGTGTTTAAATTCTACAGCAGATCCTGGGCTCACAGTCAAGACCTGGTTTCTTGAAATTTGCAGTCTGGTGATTAATTCCAAACCCCGTGCTCTGCTACTCAGGAACGCCAAATGAGAATAAACGTATCTTTGCCCTCAGGCCACTTGCCAATTCAGCATAAAAAGATACCACACTCTCTATTTCTCTCGTAAAACCAAGTTTTTGTTTGTTGGGGTATTTTGGATTATTTGAGAGCTCAACCAATGCTATTGCCTCATTTGATTATGAATTTCAAATCCTTCAATACCGTGAAACAGGTGTAAAGGAACAGAGGCCGTGGTGGAAACAGACATATATAGAAAAGTGTTCTTGGTTAAAAATGGCTACAACTGGTCTTGTTTCTTCTCTACATGAAAATAGCCCCTTATGATATGGATCTAGAAGTGCCACCTCAATCCCCAAATAAAATAATGTTAAGCCAATGGTTAAGGATGTCAGCGCTTAAAGCTACAGCTGGCCATCACAGAGATGGTGCAGAAAGACTCTAATTGTAGTTAGAGGAGATAAAACAAACCACAACCTGCACTGGGATAGAGCTGCTAATCCAGACTTGGTCTGATGGAATGAGACAAACAAAAGAGAAGATGGACAAGAATAAGGGGCAATTAGTGGGTCGAACTTAAAGCATCTAAGAGCAGACGTCTCCATTCTTTCTCACGTTCTGAACCACTTCGATCTGTCTTTGCTGGATCTCCTCCCTGGACAAGGACAATTACAGCTCAGCCATCAGACGCCAACGCGAATCCCAAGATTTCGCGCCTCAACATGCAGGTCAGAGCCACTCCTCTCAAAGGCAGCGGTTTGGAAACCCATCAGCTGAGATCACGACTGCCGTGAGGAACAATCTGCAAGCAATCTGGAGATGCAGAGGACCTGCGATAGGGCTGTAGTTAAGGTTATGGGATTGTAAAACCCGAGGGATGAGGACCAAATAGCCGTAAGGTTTTGATGTTGTACCCTTGCTCACTTGGAAAAAAAACAGCTGTATAAATAAGTAAAGCTGAACTTTGCTTTGGTTAAAACCATCACTCAAGCGATGGATTAAAAGAACAGTCCAAATATTGACCAGCGTATGATGATCTTACAGATTTAATCAATGCTGGGCTGTTGATCAAAGCGGATCTTTGTAAGGAAGTTTATAAACAGAGCTTTGAATTGGCGCCAACACCACTCATATCGCCGAGGATCTTTCAGGGCCTCGCCGTGTTTGTGTGCTCACCAACGTTCCCTGGTCACATGACCAGCTCCCGGCACCATCAGCCCTGTTGTATCCTGTTTCCTGGCACTAACATATTCGGCAACATCGGGACAGATAGGAATTCTAATGAGGGTGATATTGGCAGCATGCTGCAGTAGGGGCGGGTAGATGGGCTGACCAATAAGGAAATGAGTGGCAGTCACATGTCATGTCATGTGATTATACTGTAGGGCCCGCATGGTGTTCGGCTGAGAACATACTGCAGTCTCATCTCAGAGGGAAGCAGTGAACAAGGCAGGGATAGTGGTATTTTCCTCCTTAACTCCACAATTGCTCCCCTGAGTACGGTCTCTGTCTGGCGGGCGCCTCAGTGAAGAGAGTGGGCACAGGTACTTTCGGGATATGTCTGCAGGGGCGGGATCCATTATTGTGAACATCCACAACCCGGCTTCTCCCACTACCACCCCCGAACTCACTGGGGAGTTCGAGAAAGACGGCGGCTGCTGTGTGTGCCTCTGGCGCCCCGGAACCGGGAGCTGGGATGCTGATCCACTGCTCGTTAGTCTGGAGGTGGGCCTAGTTTCAGTCAGCTGCCCTCTCTCTCTCTCTCTCACACACACACACACACACACTCGCCTCCAAAGCCCAATTACCTACCAGGACTTGGAGATCCTATCGCAATACCTGGCTATGCTTCACTGTGCACTACATTGAGACACAAAATTCCCCGCATGCCTCTTTACCGCCTTCGGCATAGGAACGTTTGCCAGGGGATGTCGAATAAGATCAAATATCTGAGCGCTACAACACGGGTGTTGGCTTCTCAGCCGATTCTTTGATTCTTCAGACCCTGGTACCGGTCATCTCATTCCTCGGCTAATCTGCCGATCGCCGGCGTTATCTATGGGGCGGAGAGCAGTGGGTCCCGTCCGGATTTAATTCCTCGGAGCGGTCGGCGCTGATCGTTCGCGTACTGGGATATTCCCAGATGCGAGAAGGGAGCCGGTTAACAGACAGACATCTCCAGAGCAGCCCTCCTCTAAGCTCCAAGGCAGGAGCCTTATTAGAATTCCATCCAGGGCTGGAGAACCTTTCACACAGCTACGGTAAAGGTCAATGTTTTTCTAACACGGCGGCCCGACGAGACACAAATGGCAAGTAAGAGCTGGCAGAGGTACTGGCCAGGGGGCAGGAGACAAGGAGACAAGAAGGGACAGACTGGGGTGGTTTATGCAGACATACTTAAAATCCCTGAGCCAAAACCATCAGAGCGGCGATGCAGTTAGTGAGGGGAAGGGTAGAGAACAAGGGTGGTCTTTGGCTGTTTGGTTTGTAGTGGACTAAAGACATCTGAGTCTCCTTTCACTGTGTTGACTTTGCATGACCCAAGTAGGTCCACAATAACTTAATGGAAATATGTGTAGCTGCTTATCTGCACTCTGAGCATGTGGTTTGACTCATTTCAAGGTTCCGCCTTTCATACCCGTTCTTGGGCTCTTCCTAAAAGGCAAGAGGAAGTTCAAATCGAAGCCGTGAGCTGACCTTCCACTTCCCTCCGATTTGTCACCTCGCGGGAAGTTTGTCAGGGCGACGGTCTCATTGTAAATAGTGCTGGCTCCCGCTGAATCATCTTTCAAACATGCCATTGGATCGTGATTTGAACAGACCTGATATAGTGCATCATTTAAAAGCCATTAATGCAATGCATTGCAAAGATTTAATGT
>JAODJW010000043.1:10090386-10105117 GCA_026777045.1 Hyperopisus bebe
TGGGGATCCACAGGACTTTAAAGACATCGGAGCCCTAAATGTTTGCAAGTTACTTAACTACACCAGTGTGTTCCGAAGAGCAACTCGTTACAAAGGAATGGTGTGAATCAGAACTGATTAACTCTTTAACTCAGCGGTAGCCAATCCTATCCAGCAGGGCCACTGTGTATGCGGCTTTTAATTGGATTACTAATCAGTGAATTTATTGGCTGAAGAGTCCTCACACCTGGGTTTGAACAGCTGACCTGAAGGTTATCCCAGAAACCTGCACACGCACCGGACCTTTGCGACGGTCATAACTAAGGTCAGATGTGCAGCTAGATATTCCAGGGCCCTTGACAAAACGTCACCTTAGGCTCCATGCTCAATTTTACATATGATTTTATATATTCAAGTGCTTATAAAAGTCAAGTGCTGGGCCCCCTGAATCTGCCAGGGTATCCATGCCCCTCCGATGCCCCTGACTGAGGTAACGACCCTGCTTTAACTGAATTAATTTGGACCAGTGTGTGTTACAGGATGGGAGGGGTAGGACTTATCGGTGCTGAGAAACCCAGCTCACGGCTCTCTGTCCCTGGGGCTGACTGCTCCGCACTCGGGCTGCCGACGGTCGGCCGGGTTTTAGTCAAGCTGTGCCGGCATGCAGGTTGGGGGGATGGGGGGGGGGGCTTAAGCTGTCTGCACTGGCTCAAGTGGATCTGACAGCCCCCTTAAGGGGGATGGGGGCAGGTCCAGGTGGGGAGCGGAGATGGACAGGTAGGGAGCTGATGGGAGGAACAAGAGAATGTCAAATATGCAGTGCTCTGAATGGTAGCAAAAACTTTATCCTTAAGTGCATATTTTGAAGTGTGTGTACAAATGTGCTTAAGTATTTAAGTTCTTTATGTGCTTCATATGTGCGGAAGGGTGCTAAAAATAATTTAACTGCATGAAAACTTTTATGTAAGCTTAGTAGCTTGATAACTCTGCTTAATGACAATGCCCTTCACCACTCTGACACTATACTCTCCTTAGTATACTCTCCATGGTATACTCTTTATAATATATTTTCCATATTACACTCTTTATAGTATACCCTCCATATTATACTCTCCATAGTATATTCTTTATAGTATACTCTCCATGTTATATTCTTTATAATAGTGTACTCTGTATGTTCTGTCATTAGGGTGAAGTGAATATTAGAAGGTTCTAGAATGGAACTACAAAGCTTCATTACAGGCCCTGGAATCTGGTGCTCTGACAGGCATGAGATATAATTCATCATGCATACCTACCTGCAGGTCAGATGCCACTCTGCCTGACCATTATCGCTGGAGCGGTGGACAGACATGCTGTAGACATAGTCGATGCCTTTAAGGGAACGTTGAGCAGGGCTGTCTAGATCTGAAGCTTAATATTTAAAGGCCAAATGCCGATGGAAGACCTGATATGTTGAACATAAAACCAAAACATCCAGGGAAGACCTTAATTGGCTGCACTGTAGCATGACTTTGCTAACGTTGGAAAGTGAAGGGTGTGGTCTTTATTTCATGGTTCTCTGACCCAATATGCTTTCAACCACCCTGAAGCCCCCCCCCCTGAAAGCATGCCAAAAATTGTCTTTTCTCTCATTCTTCACATACTTCCCTACCTCAGTGCTCCGATTCCCAAACATTAAGATGAACCCTCTGAGATGAGGCTATTTTGTTATGGTGGAACGGCTTCTCTGGTAGGAGGAAAGGGCAGGAGAAGGTAAGCAGAGACGCCGCGTGGGTGTCCTTACACGACCCAAACTTTGACGTGACATCCCACAGCTTTACCGTCCTCTTGCTTGAGGTGTATGTGCCTCTCACACAGATTTCCTCTCCAAACACCTTTTCACATGGCGGGAGTAGCTGCACATAAAACGCCCAGCCGAATAGGGACCGACCTGCATTGTAGTTTCTGACCTCATAATGCAATTAGATACACAGCTCAGTAAGAATCAATCCACCTATGCGAGACGTCGGCATGGCCATTTGCTGCCTATCTACGTGTGACACACTATTCATCCGTCCATTTATCCGTCCATTCATCCATCCATCTGTGGTGTCTCCAGATTGCCCACACCCTGCAAATCTAGATGCCACAGCAGACTGGCATCCTGTGCAGGCTGTGCCCTGCCTCGTGCCCCTTGTGGCAGGGAATAGGCCCCAGGCTCACTGGCACCCTGTATAAGATAAACGGATGAGTGAGACTGGATGGCGGAGTGGCTGAGTGAGTCATACTGCAGCCTCACACCCCTGTGGTTGTGGGTTCATGTCCCGCCCCACATTCTCCCTCTGCTTATGTGGGTTTCCTCCAGGTACTCAACTCTGCATGGACATCTTCTTTTTGCCCATATACGCTCCAGGCAAACTGCAGTCCTGAACTAAAGAAGCAGTCAGAGACTGAATGTAAAATATACTGGGAATGGTGTGGTTAAAATATGACGCAAGATGGAGCACAGGATGAAGAGTCTGAGAGGATATATTATAGGAACAGGTCGATTTATCCAGATTAACGTCTTTTGATATTTAAACATGTTTTAAGTTAAATATAATAAAAGTACTTTTGTTCCGTGCTGTTTTTATCATGTTAAATGGAGGTGACAGGAAAAATAAATGAACAGGAGACCTACAGAACAAAAAAGATGCAATAGAACATAATTAAATCCAGACTAAAAGCGTATTGTTATGCTTCCTCTATTATGTTAAATAAACGGAAATGTATTTATGAGTGTCCTGACACCGCTGTCTGTTATTCTTGTCAGGACCACACCTGATTTTAGTATTTGCCAGTACACTATCCATGTCACCGGAGTAAATAGCTCCTCCAGAGGAAATCTTTCGCTTTTACAGTTCAATGTAACTAAACGGCTCCAGAAACCTTTACTCTCATTGGGGCCAAATCGATCGCACTCTAAATTCACTGGAGGGAGCCGGCTTGGTGAAGCAGAAATCTCCCTTTTCCATCTGTAGACGCAGCCACACTTGACCTGAATCCCGCCATCAGTCGCCATAATCAGCCATAGGAATTTAATTAAAGTCAGAAATGACTTTTCCTCTGTTGCTGCTGGAAATCACTTGCAGAATAGCATCCAGCAGGAACCGATTTTGTTATTTGTTACATTTGCCACGCACTTTGCTCGGTTTTGACCCAAAGGGGACCACGTGCGTTTTTAATGACAGTAATAATCAGCAATAAAACACATACAAATTAGGTTTGCTTGCCATGGCTACAATTAACGGATTTGTGATTGCGTATTGATTTTGCTTCCCGTGAATGTTCCGGCAATGGGGATACAATGCCAGCAAGTGTTTTTAACTTTTGTTTTAATAACTTTCAGTCTTCCATTAGTTCCCAGAAACTTATCAAAGGGCTGCGGAGAAAACGTAGACAGAAAGCAGCATAGGTGGCACCGAAAAACACAATGAGCTGAGACGATGGTTCTTTTTACGGCAGCATTTCAACTTTAGATCTGTCATCGTACGTCTCACAAGCTTCCGTGCAGCTTGGTGAAAATAAAATTCTGGGGGAGAATCACAGGGAGAGTTCGCAAATGACATCACCATAAATAACTCTGTCGCTTTAATGGGAGCCGGGTATAATGGAGCGATGATTTCCTGGTCACAATGGCGCAATTCATTGGCGCACACTAGTCAAGCAGCCACTAAAGTGCAAAAATTCCTCTCGGGGAAAAAGGCATCTTTGGAGCTGAATTCTGATTAACGACCCGCTGGAAAACTTCCATTTCCACTTCTACCCTCAAGTGTTTATTTAAAGATTTTGCAATGGCCCATCCCTTCTCAGCACATCCACGTTTTTAGCCTACGTCTTTGTTTTGACAGGAAAAATCATTTTAATTATTTAATTAGTGAGGAATTCAATAATTGTATTGAATTAAAACCTGATCATGACGTGAGTGTTTAAACTTAGAAACATGATTAGCTACTGAATAAACATAGGTTTATACCAAATATTGCCTTTATAATGACCTAATAGAATATGACAAGCTATATTAAAATGTTCTGTTTTAATTATAAAAGGGGTTTTAGAGCCCAGAGTTCTTTCCGAGCAATTCTTGTCCTTATTATTTTGCAATCACATGCATGGAAGACTTTAGAGATTGGGTAGTACTATACAGTCTTGATTTACATATCCTGATATACATTGTGAAAGACAGCATCAACCATTAAGAGGAGGAAACAGGAATGTATCTGTTACCCAGGGGCTGTTAGCACACAGAGTTTGTCAGGGTCAGCCCCTGTGGTCCTACTGTGTCGCTTCCCTGTTTGGCCAGCAGGTGTTGCTGGTCATCCCGTCCTTCATGTTAGTCTTTGTGTTTTCCCTCTGTTCTCTGTTGGCCTCGTGGCTCAACACATTGAGCAGCCAGTTATCTGAGTACTGTTCTATCCTGTGTTCGAATCCTACCACCTCTGTTTTTGTATGTTGCTCCCTAGTGTTTCATTTAAGTGTTTCTAGTTAATGTATTTGGTGATTTTGTATATGGTTTTGGTTTTGTTTCTTGTGCCCCTGCTTGTGTCTTTACCTGTCTGTAATTCCCCAGTGTTAGTTTCTGATTCCTTGATTGGTTCTTAGTTTCCCTGTTTTTAGTTCCTTTGAGTTTATTAGTTTCACCTGTGCCCCGTTTCCCTGGTCTTGTCTATTAGTCTCACCTGTCCTGTGTTAGTCTCGTTACCTCTTAGTATTTTAGTCCCTGCTTCTGTTCAGTTCCCCTGTGCTTCATTGTTGTGTTGATTATTGTGATGTTAGATATTCTCAATATTAGATGTGTATTTGGTTTTGTTATTTAGTCTTTGGTAATCCCCTGTTAGTTTTTGACCCCTCGTGGTCCTTTTGGTTTGGTTGTGGTTGTAGTGTTTTCTGTTTTATTTAACAAACCCCCATTTGTGTTCTGGAGCCGCCAGTGGGTCCTCCACCCTTTTTGTGCCTGCAACATGCCCCGTTCTCATGCCCGAGCCGCCCGGAACCATGACAGAGTTAGAACATGCTCTTCTTTTCCTTGCTCTGGAGATCTCTTTATGGATAAACACAAGGCTATTTGGGGTGTTTATGGGTAAACATATAGTCCAGTGCTGTTTATGTACGTTTCTTTCTAAGCTGAATTAATAGGCCCTGCTTTGAGCCAGCTGCGACAATGTAGATTTCTTTTACCAAAATAAAATTATCGTTAGTCTTTTCCGATAACATTGAAATTGATGATAAATCAACTGTACAAGCAAGCATATGAATAAAAACGTAATGTAGATTAACACTTATTTTGAATGTCATATTGCTTCTGAAAGTTCATCAAGTTCAGAAAATTAAAACTAAATACTTGCGATACTTTTAGAAACGCAGGAAACCAGAATGCCCTCCATTTACTTCTCAAATTTCTGTCAATGGGCCGAAGCAGACATCGTCGTCGTTTCAGACGGGAGAGACAGAAGCAGACTTCTGTTGGCTACCGGATCGCGCTTTGGTCGTGACGGAAGGCGTGAACAGCTATCGATTTAACGCATCCATTTTGTTGCCACTGAACGAGAAGAACTAGAGCCAAACGAAAGAAGATAAATGTCCTTCCTATTTGTTTTCTTATTCTCTAAGGCAGCTGCAAGTCATAAGGGCTAGAAATGACCTTGTCGTGCGAAATGAGATCTATTTTCTTGTCAGGCCCTGAAGTACAAGTCTATATTTTATCAGTTGTTCTGCTCTGATTCTCTCTCTCTCTCTCTCTCTCTCTCTCTCTACCAGAAACCCAGATCACTTATTGACACGGGCAGTGTCCTTTTCTCTTTAATGTGTTTTAATCGATAAGTGGTAAAAATGGAACAAGAAGCATTGTTGTTTTTTTTTTTTTGTTTTGGAACATGTGCATTTACACCCTTGAGTTAATAGCCCATTGGCTATGATTTAAAAGCACTTCAATGGATTGTTTAGTAATCTTTTCTTTGCTTTTATTTGACATGTTAACGAACAAGTAACCATTTTTGCTCTGTGTGATTAAACAATTTCAGCATTAAAATATGGTTTTGTCACTTTGAAATGAAAAATATTATCTTGATTTTATTTATTAGTCAGGATCAAATATATAGGTTTATTCTACATAGAAATGCACCAAAGAAGAGAATGTGCACTTTAAATACGTGGTAGTACAAAGGGTTGTTTTACAGGATCAATTTCCTGCACTGGTTTGCATGTTTTCCCCTTGCCTTCAATAGCCTTGTTAACGTCCCCTAATTTGTGCCCTGAGTTTTCTATAATTTGATTTGGGCTGACCAAAACCCCGCCCTGGGTGAGCACTCAAAATCCCTCCCCCTCCCCCCATGCAGTTTGAAATGTCAGATGCCTGAATCTTTTGGGTCCATCGCATATGTCTTCTTAAAGGGAGTGAGGAGCATATGGAGATGAAGGTGATGACAGAGGAAGAGGCAGGAGAACGGTGAAGCGGAACGCGAGGTCCGTCACACACCCTGATGGAGGATGAGAGATGGGGAGGAGAGGAAAGTGTCATGGGAAGAAGTGGACACAGAGGAGGGAGGGAGGGAGAGAGGGATGAAGCTGGGGAGAGATGAATGAAAGGAGGCGGTGGGAGCAATGAGGAAGGGGTTCCTGAGAGAGAATGCAGATGAAGACACCCTCGGAGACAGCCAGGCAGAGGCTACAAGCTGCATTTTTACTAGCTGCCTTTTAACTTGTGAATTACCCTTAAAGATAAGCTCGGGGCTCTCATTCCTGTCCCCAAAATGTCCCATTTACACATTGTTACACAACCGTGGCTCACCAGTTCATCCAGTCACACTTTCCCTGGGCTGTGAGTCCCAGTTCCTCAGCTTTAATAAGCATTTTTGCGAAAGCGTCCAGTCCTGCTCCTTAAGGAGGGGACTCCTGCAGATTTAGAGGGTACGTTTTAATTAGCACCTCGCTGACACGCAGAGCTGCAGGTGAGGACCTCACAGTGTCCGAATAACAACTTCAGTAAAGCAATTAAGAGCTGAGGTTTAGCGATAGCCATCATCCCTCAAACCCAGGCTCCGAATTATTTCACGGTTATCTGTAAAGGCAAAACTAGATAGCAAGGTTGGTGTTATAAGACACATTATGCAAACTATACGTAGATATTTGTGTTTATGAGTTTAATATTGATTGAAAGTGAATGGAGGTAAATTTTTGAAAAAAAATTAGAGACAATAAAACTAATCGTCAGCATCATTCCTGACTGGGAGAATGAGCTCATTAGAAGTTCACTTTGAAGTGAAATATTCCTCATCCCACATAAATCTATAAACAAACCTCAATAACAATGCTGGTTTGACTGTCCAGGAGGTCCTATGTGTGATTTTTTTCCCCCTTTTTTGGTCACATCTGTTGAGTAATTTAGTCATGGTTAAACTGAAAATTAGCTATCTGATTTGCCAACCCTAACCCTTTGCAGATTATTTGAATAATCATGCAAAGACAAATCAGCTGGATTCCTGTTGACACAACTTTCATTAAATATTAAAGTTCCAAGGGTAGGTGATCCATAAATTATCCAGAAATTTGCTTAATTGTTGTGGCCTCAGAGCTGGAGGAACGTGAGGACCAGGAGGAGGTCAAGTGCATCTAACACAACATAAGTAATTTTCTACTTAAAGTGTTAGCTAGTGCCCAGGCTTTAACGTGGCAGTAAAAACTGACGTAATTGAACATCTAAGGCAGTCATTATGCAAATGGATGTTCAAAATGATTTTATAGCTACTTGTGCTCAGTCCCTTACATTTGCCTTCATGTTTTCTTGATGTATATATTAGAAAATCCTCACTGGATATTTAACTGCCCTTGATGTAGACTGTTTTGACTGTACGCTATTAATGTGTCTAGTTTAAATCTCAGCTGTCACCAAGCCGGTGTTTTTATATTTCTTTGAAAGAATCTTCTATGTACAGACAAATCTGAAGCAATCGCGCTGATACAGTCCATGTTCCTGAAGGTGCAAAGCTGTCCGTGCAAGATATATTCCCCTTTTAGGTATAAAGAGGTTACGTTCTCAGTAATAGACTCATTAAATCTTGCTGATACTTTAAATGCACTATTTGGCTGAGCTTCTAGTGATTTAAAACCGAAGTCAAACAGTTTGTCTATTTTACGCTGGATATTTTTCAAAGGAAATCAATTTGGTTTGAGAATGAAGCATGTTTTCCCCCACTGGTTACACACAGAGTAAGCGTGATCTTCTCATCCACTTACTGTCCCATTGCCTTGATAGCTGGGGAGGTCACAAAATAAAAGCTCCTATTGAATAAATAAGTCAGTACCTCGATAAAGTAAACAGTGTTGTCTCTCTAGCTGCTGATGTGAGCTTGCTACTCTACAGTCAGGATATTTAGCCACGCCCACCTCCCGACGTTTTCCCGTTTTGGTGTCTTTCCCTCGTCTCTCCCAGGTGCCATTAACATCACTGGCTGGGCTATTGCTAGACAAACAGATGTACCGGATGAAATGATTCACACCCAGTACTTGAACTGAAAGTACTGGGAGTTTGTAAACAAGTAAGCACTGGTATCAGAGTACATTTGCCAGACCCTGCAGTACTATCGATTTACTCGATATTACGATGCCGTTAATCCAATATTAATAATGATAGCAAGTCATAACTTTGTCGAAATGATGGTATATGCTTTTACAGCTGGCAGTAATACTACTGAATCGTCTATGCAATTAAGGCAAACGATGGTGGGGATTCACACTCCATACATCAAATTGCTTAATGTGTAAGCCTGTGAACCCCAGATCCCAGAGCCCTAATCAATCACAAATGAGAATGCGTGCAAAACCACACCCCCCCCCCCCTCCCCAATCAGCCTGCCCAACCACAGGCCCCTATATCCCACGCAAGGCGTCTGTCATACTCTCTGCACTGTTACTCTTTGTAACATTCTCTACAGCTACTGTTTATTACTGTCTAAACATGTGTGTTGTGGGTCTACTGTAAACCTGCAGTTTCTTCAAGGATTAATGAAGTATGTCTATTTTAGTACATCCTGTACTTAATACATATGATGATAAATCTTGACTCTATCTATTTATCTATCTATCTATGGTAACAGAGAGAGCTTCATAAAGCATTCATAATGCATAATAAACGTGGCTATAATGTGTTATGCCTTTTTATAAATATTTATAGCCATGTTTATAGTGGTTCATGAGTGCATTGTTATTTGTTATGCTTGTGTTTATAAATTACTAAAACCACGGCTTTAAGTAAAGTGTTACTCCTATCTATCTATCTATCTACCTACCTACCTACCTACCTACCTACCTACAGACATGGATGGTGAGTAAAAGGATCCCGCCCCAGCTTCTTGCGGTATTTATTTCTTACCCAAAGTCGTAACATTCACTCATGTACTGTATACGCATTTATTTTCTAGTTAGCCTTACATTTATGCTACATCAACTCTATATAATGTGACATAATAATCAATGATAGTAACTGTTGATATGATATAAAATGCTTTATCATGCATTCATGCATAGTTTTGAATCAACGATCCATTTTCTTTCCACCGTTCCATCCATCCATCATCTGCTTACCCTGGTCACGGTCGGGGAGGGGGGAAAGTGGGGGGGCAACGCTCTATCCCCAGTAGAATAAAAATCCTGACCTTTGTTTCCATGATATCCTGATGTCAGGGACAGGATGCATTAATGTTAGAAATCTCTTTCACCTTACCTTCAGCTTATACCTGTCAAAAATGTTTGTGAATTAAGCTGTTAAAATGTTTTACATTCCTGTATAATATACAGCCTAATAACGTGAGGTCTGAGTGGAAAGCAAGAACTATTGATTTATTTGTTTTCCTTACCAGCCAGACCAAGTAATAATTCAGTATTTTGTACGTGTGAGAAGTTAAAATAAGAGCCACTGAGCTTTTCTGTTCAAATTATGACTTTTCGCCGCTGTAAAAAAAGAACGTTTTTCTCCTTCGTGCTGCTTGAAGCCAAACACTCTACATTTAGCTGAGTATACGCTCCTATACTTTAATTTAATGACTCAACACCAATTGTATTTTTCAGATGGGTTCGGTAACACGACACAGACACGTGAAAAGATTACATCAGTCCATTGAAGAGGTGTCTAGGAGTCAGAGCTAAACATGTTACCTCCGTGTAACAGGTGTCTCTACAAGGAGTTTTACCTTGAATTATTTACCAGGTGCTTCCAGCTTGATAGAAGCGCAGCTGATCCATTATTGAAGGGGATTTTAACCACACTGTGAGGTAGTAAATTATTCAGAGGCAATCTTGGGTCTGGAAAAGGGTTAACGAAGATTTCGCTGGCTCAGACATATAGCGGAAGAAGGTCAGATCAATTCCACTGGTTGAAAAGCAGACTAAAAGGGTACAGTGTGGGTGGTTTTGGGGAGGGTGAAGGTGCTCCAGAGAAACAGAGGAGATGGGTGGCTTTGTCGGATTTGGGACTCCCCGACGCCACGATCTGACTTTTCTCACCAGGTGGGTTGGTTTCTGAGCGTCTCATTGCTATTGTCACCAGCCGGCTTCTCCACCCAGGATCCAGCCCCAAGGGGTCACCATGTGTCTCTGCTTTTCTGTTTATTTTTACGTATTTCCTCAACAGATGCTCACAAGCCTTGCAGCGAACTAAGGCAGTTTGCCATTTTTTTTTCTCTCCCTGTAGCTCAACAGATAGAGCATTTGCACCAACGATGCAGACAGAGGTTGTGAGTTCGAATCCCAAGGAGCACACAGGAATTGTATCCTTTCACTCTATGCTGTAAGCTGCCTTGGAAAAAGCACTAGATAAATTGATGAAATGAATACACACTGCTGAGTGTGAACTGCATCCCTCCAAACTTCTGTTTAGTCCATTGCACAATTACATCACCTACTTATTTAACTAGCTACATACTGAACTCCAACTGTATAACCATAAATAACATTGTTTGTTAGTAACCTAAAAATACCTGTAAAGCTACATCCGTATATAGGATAATATATAACAAAACACAATGAATAGATTAATGATAACCAAAGGACAATTATCAGTGTGACATATTCTGAATAGAATTTTTTATCATAGAAAATAACTCCAATTAGCTCATCGTATTATTAAGAATTCCTTACTTTAAATATCGGACATCTCTATATTTACTGAGTTTCTTTAAAAATGTTATCGAAGTTTCATCTTTGCGTTTAACAAGCTCTGCTTTAAACCATTTAAAGGGAGAGCAAACCGTTGGCTTGGATCTGCCAATTTTTTTTCTTTTTTTTTCTTTTTAAAGTAGCGTAGTAACGTTTCTCTGTTAAAGACATTTTAAACCACTAGGGCAGATCAATAAATAGAGATGTGTAGTGCGTGTCTTCATGGTTGATAGTTAATACTCTCCCTTTCGGAGAAAAATCGCTAAGGTGGCTGTTTACTTTGGGCCCACTGTCTCGGATCTGGCAGACTGTCTTACCGCTACGTCACACCGCGGGCGTAGCGCACTGTGTCAAATGTTCGTTCTTTCTCTGTTTTTCCTTTCTGCCTTATTTTTTTAAAGAAAACCCACGTTGTAAAGTCATGTCAGTCAGACAGCTGGAGAGAATCAATCCTCCGTGGGATGTGTTTTTTTTTTTTTCCCCCAAATTGCCATATTTTTGCTCCAGGTGATGAATTCAGCCGTCTTCTGGAATACACTCGCTGTAAGGACTGAACACATTGCTGTTAATTGGGAGATTTTCTTCTGGCTAAAAAAAAAATTAAGACCTTGGACATCATTTGAAAGTTACAATATGTTTCATTAATTCAGTTTAAGATAAATACAATCTAGTTTTGGTTTTGGGTTAATGAATTGTTCCAATTATTCTACTTCCTGGGGTCTTTCATTTGCCTGCAGTCATTCCTTTTCAGCTATACTGCATGGTGCATATGCTTCAATAACTTTATTTCAAGAAGTGCAATAGTTTTTCAGCCGATGTAGTTAGATGCAGTGTAAATTGTTTTTAAATGCAGTCCATTGGTTAAACATCTTTAATACATTACCTGTCGATAATGGTAGTTTAAACACTTATATACTTGACATTCATATATATTTCATAGAATGTAATGGGAAATGTTTTGATTGATACATCCTGTAGATGTTGTAGAGATAAGAAAGGGCCTTATGTTTGACGGGTGTTTGGAGCGTGGAATCAGTACAGGGGCGGAACCCCAGCTGAAATCTGATTGGCCACCAGAGTACCCTCGGCCCTGTCACTCACATTTCAAAACATTTCATTGGCTACTGAATTGATTTGTATGAATCATGGCCCTCTCTTATATCTCCCACATTAAAAAAATCTTACAGTCAGCCCTGCACCAGTGCAACTGTCAGAAGGTAAGCAGTGAAATAACTGCACGTATTTTATAATCGTCAGCCTGTAAAGATCTGTTGATCGATGTGTGTGTTCGGACTCACAGTGCATTGCGTCCTTCATTGAGCCGATGGCAGCGTCATCTAGATTTCCATGGGTGGGGCACCTGGGGTGGTGACAGTAAGACTGGGTGATATGGACCAAAAACCATATCTCAATATTTTTAAGGATAATACACAATATATATTCCGGTATTTTCTGTGAAGTGGGATAAATGTTCAGTGCAAAACCACATGTATGATGTCATGAACACTTTTATTAAACAATGTGGTCAAAAGTTGGCTTCCTGCCCTGTGTCCAAATGACAACTATGGCAATTCAGTACAGACGTTTTCATTTGTGCAAACAGAAGTCTCAAAATAACGACAAAAATAAATTATGCCTATGTTGCATGGGTCCAATAAAGCGCCTCGACGTAAAACCGTTTCGCTCCACTGTCTACCAACGGACTCTTTTTTCTTAAGTTTATGATACTGCTCTTAAAACAGAAGGTCAATGTTTATGAACAAAAAAATCTAAATCTAAAACCTATTTCTAAAATGGCTCTAAAAGCCTGGCAGCCATCAAATGTTAGCCTAATAACTGGAATTAAACGAAACGAGCCAAGTAACAGTGATTCTACACCGCCGTCGACTTCCCCGTGTGACTATTACTGAGCGATTTGATTTTGGCTGTGAATTCTGGGATTCTGTGCAACGTTATGACAGGAAGGCCTCTTGTTGTTTACAAGCAGGACGTGATACTGCCGGTTTCGATTAACGATCTTTAATAGAGCCCAAATTTTAACACACGATAAAGATAAAAGGTGTATTGAAATACACGATACTGTGTCATACTATATCTTGTTTTGAAAATATATCAGTATAGTGTAAAAATTCGATATCGATAATACTGCCCAGTCCCAGGCGAAGATTAATGTTGTTGATGGGTGGGTGGCTAAGTGGCGAGTATGCAGATGGTCTGTAGCCACGCCCCCGTGAGAGATCGGTTTGTTTTAGGATGAACACTTTGGTCTGTAAAGATAAAAGAGTTACAGTAAGAAGAGACAAGGAGCCTGGTTCAGGAAGTGACTGAGAAACACTCACTCTGGTTTATCAGTGCTAGACACTCCAAATGTCAGACCTATTTAAAGCACAATAAAGGTGTAATTGATCTACCATGGTTTAATAGTGTTCCTGAAGAAATCTCCACGGCACTGAGATTTTTGCATGAGAGAACAAAGGAAAGAAAGAACAATAATCAGACCCTAGCCTATCAACATTAAATGGGGAGTGATTTTTAAAATTATTACTATATTTTCGGTTTATATGGCTTGAATCCTTTGGCTTCAGCACAGGTCCCATGTCAATCCAATGGCGATTTACAGATGGCCAAGGCACTGATAGTTCGTCCTCCTGTCCAAAGGGTAAACCACGACACGGAGAACTCCACCAGGCCTACTCGGACTAGCTACTTGGACTAACTACTCGGAGTTCCACAGTGTTATCCGCCAACTGACCCAGCTGTGTACGACAAGCCGAAAGGAAAAACTGACAATTGGAGAAATTGCAGGGATGAACAACTGGCCAAGCCGAAGTGATGAACAATCCTACAGAAGGTCATAGAAAGTTCTAGTTGGTTTCCTTTATTGTCCTCCCCCCCCCCCTCCCCCCAACACAGCATATCCATGTCCGTTTTAACCTCAAAGGCCTCGTACAACCACCAGACGGACAACGACATCGCCAAGTGGAACAATCCCCGCATGCTGGGCTACGAGACAGCGCTTATAGACCTTCTGGATCGAGGGCTGGTTTCAGTGGGACCTTTAATGCCACGGCTGAACATGTGCAGCAGATTGGCCGTGGGATTCGCTCCGGGCCCGAGTGTGATCTACCGGGGTTTGTGGGAAGGCGAACACTTCAGCACGGCGGTGGAGCGGAAGCAGACTGGTTTTTTGTTAATTTCTTTTTTACTATTCTGCCCGCGGAGGCGAAAAAAACCAAAGCCCACCCACCTGATGTCTACAGTAGAGATAATGTGCAAACGAGATTGGAATGTTGAAAGCGGTCTTGGGAAAACAGCGACGCAAGAAGCCACAGACAGAGAGCACTGTCTTCCAAATGGCCATTTGTGTTTCTAACTTCCTTGGAACGTTCCAGAAGGGTGTTCTTGAGAGCTCGGCGTTTGGAGATGGATGGGGTTGGCCTGTTTACTGTAAAAACTAGCACTTAAAAAAAAATAAAAAGTGCTCTTCTGTAAACATACTCTAGAGATGAAAGGGGTCAAGAGCTGCACAATGAAGGATTGAAAGGTCTTGTACATCACTTAATGGTTATGAAAGGTGGAAGGC
>JAODJW010000043.1:10110368-10176856 GCA_026777045.1 Hyperopisus bebe
GTGGTGGTATATATTAAAAGATCGAACACACCTCTCTAAACCGAAAGGGGGCACTATTCCGGTTCTCGGGTTTATTCTTTCGGCTTCGTACTCAGAATAAAGGGAAAATGTAAAAAAGAGAAGGGAATTTAAAAAATGTTATTTTAAGACAGAAATACTAACCTGAATGAGAATTTTCACATTAATCCATCGTTACTTTCAGTGGTCGGTCCATTTCAGTTAAATACCGGATCATATTAGTAAACTGGCCTTCCTCTTACACAAAGGACTCCGTTTAATAATGCATATAATAAATTATGCTTAACAAATGCTACACAGACACCAATCCCAAATAGAAACCACCTGCTTAAAGTAATTATAAAGCAAATCAGCGATGTCCAGATTTGCAACATGTCATATGATATGATACTACAATTTCATTACTTTACAATAACTTTAATTAACTAGCTTATCATTAAAAACATACAGATGCTTCACCGCCTGTGAACAGACACCAATCATCTCAAGTATAACACTTTTTTAAAATGATCTAAACCTTTCAAAGCCAGACAATCTGGCCTTTTTATATAACTGAGACTTCACATTCAGCTGAATAAACAGACACCTATATTTATGGAGTTTGCACGCGCTCCCTGTTTATCGCTGGTGTCTCATGGGTACAGTGCATTCCTCTTGTATGTCTACAGCCATGCGGACAGTGTGTGATTGTGTGTCTGCATGATAGACAGGCATCCTGCCCAGGGCTCCCAGTGCGAGCGGTTACCTCACCTGCCTCACTACCTCGTACTGGCCATCCATCTTCTCATGGATGGATGGATGGATGGATAGATGGATGGATAAAATAATAAAAAAAAATTTTTAATTGCTGGTATTTGCTGTTATAATAGGTATTTTGGTATCACTGTGCTTGAAGGGTTACAAGTAATAGAATAGAATAGAATAGCTACTTTTATTGTCATTCAGAACATACACTGGTTAGTGCACATCAGAGCAAAATTAAGTTGCATTGACTCACCATTGGAACAGCAGAGTATATTAATACAAAAAATCTTAAACTTAAAAAGAAAAATTTAAATGGGAAATAGGTACCATTATAATATTATACTGTTACTTATGTATTAATGAATCACAAACTGTCTTAGTTACATACTGATCTCATGTTAATTCATCATTAATCAATCGTGATGCATGTTTTACCCCAAGCCGTTACTATATTTGTTACTATATCTGTCAATTCTGTAAACCTTTGTGAACTACTGAAGGAACAAGTAACGAATTACATGTGTGAAATACTGATCTCATGTTTGTTCCTCATTAATGAATCGTAACGTATCTTATCGCAAGTAGCAACTATATTTGTTCATGATTTGTGTACGATTTGCACTTCAGTAGTAACTGAGTTATTACTAAGTATTTGTACCTGGTCAAGTACAGCGTTACCGATATTTCTTATGAAGTGGCAAACTCCAGCTCATAAATTACTGTTTAATGAACAAAATAATTGTTTGACAAGTTTCATTTCATTTCATTATTCCCCCTTTCGGACAGCTGCACCCTGTTGTTTGGCGTTTCCTCGCACTTCTTCTACCTGAGCCTCAGACTCCTATGGCCTGGTATGCAAAACGCTGGTAAGTGACTCTGCTTTGTACTGCGTCTCAGGTACCCAGGTCAGCACAGGGGCCTACCCTGGCAGAGACCATGTGCGTCGGTGAGGACCCGGGAGAGGACAGACGCTGGCTGGCCGAGGTCCCTGATTCAAGCCAGAATCACACAGATCCTCCTAATCCCTCATAAGACACTGTGTCTCTAAACACCTGATCACAACTCTCCATTCTGACATCGCTCCGGGCGCCGCTTCCTGGCAGACGTGTCTATTCCTCAGTGCTGGCTGTTGCGTCGCCGGCCGGCTGGATCTCTTCCCAAACCCCCCGCCCCTCCCCAATGGAACATTCTGGACTATTCCAGACCCCTGCCATCGGTACGTCGCGTACGTAGCCTATGACTCAGAGCACCTCTGGGTGTGCCTGTGACGACCCATCGGGAAAGCTGAAGATGGCCTTCCTCGAATTCACACACCCCCGCGGGGAATGCTGCTTAAACGACCTGCCCCTCAGCTCCAGAACTTTCCTGAGAAAATCAACAGCCAATTTGTTATATTCACTTTTAAGCATCTCTGAATCGATGTGCATTTCAGTCGCTATGGCTCTTATCAAAATATTATGTTTACTTCCTGACTAAAATATATCTAGTCTGCATTTATCTACAAATATGGGCTTCTTTCATTAGCAATAATTTAGCCGGTCTGTATTTTTTCACATCGGTTAAGAGCAGCTACCTTAAAATAGACCAAATCAAATTATCTCTTCATTATTCAGCATCAGTCACTCACGCAGATCCGGATTCCAGTGATATTATAACTTATGCCATTTGGGAACACATGCCGAGGTGCGTTTGGACGTTTCCCATCGATACTTGCAGAACTGTAAATGGAATGCATTCATGTCTTAATCACGTGGGGTTCTGGCTGTACAGTTTCAGTGTTAAGCTTGAGAGCGCCATGACTGTGATGTCTAAGAATGCATGCATCCTGGTGATCCCAGCCTGCGATAAGGTTCCATCTGTCCCTAGTCCTCCGAAGTGTCTATAACTGGGAGCCAACCAGTGGCAGTGTCTGTCCCAGGATATATAGCACCAGTCAGATTAGGCTTCCTTTATGGATTTTCCAGTTGTTATTGTAGCTTTCGCATGTGTGGACCAAGCTAGAGGCCCTTTTCTTCCTCTCTCCGGTTTCATCGCGGGATTAGGGTGGCTTGCATTCTCGGCCTGCTATCAGTACATCTCCCAGAATCCTTTGCTGAACCCCTCTACACCCCACTCTCAACACCATCCCTCCCTAAGATGGCTCACCATCTTTTTTTTATATATATAGTTTTTTTAAACTAGCTTTCGCTTTAATGTGATTAGATGGTGGGGAAAGAGCTGGTCTAGTCTGGATTGGGTCGGTGTTGTCCTTGGCCAAGGAAGCAAGGGTCTTGGTTTCAGGGTGGAGGTGCTTCAGTCGGTGCCCCCAAACTCCTATAATGTCAGGTCCAAAATGGAACGGTGGACGTGAAAAATCAGTTCACTGCAGCCTAAATATAATACTGTAAGAACCAGAAAAATATCTTCGAAACGTAATATTTATAATTTAATATATTTTGGAGGGTGATTGCAGGTTGCCATTCCGTTCATTTATTTATGTTACGTTATTTATTTATTTCCTAAGACTGGGAGATGCATCTCGAGCAGATGTCTCAGTAAATTCCGCACCCCCCCCCAGGATGTTAAGGGAAAGTCTCTCGCAAACTGTAAATCTGACACATTATTTCACGGCGATGAATCAGTGCGTTCACCGGTAAACTGAAAGTGTCATTTCGGGCCAAGTTTTCTAAGGAGCGTGCACACACACACACACACACACACACACACACACACACACAAACACACATCCAGCACGCTGTGCTGACGGAGCACAGTGACAGCTCAGTATCCCACTCCGATAGCCTGATCGCCACCACCAGCCCTGACCATCAATTCCCTGCCCTTTACTTTTTGACCCTTCTTCACCTTGTCAGGAGGTCAGATGGGCTACAGCAGGGATGTTTATTTGACACCCGTCATGCCGGGGGGTGGGTTTGCATTGAGATACTCTTCTCTGCTTTCGCCTCTCAGCTTCCAAGTCCAAACAGCCAATCTGAGTCCAATTAGCTGCGTCTTCACGGTGTGCCCTGCAGTCCAGGTTGGCTGTGCAGGAAGAGGGCCAGAACGAGAGCAAAAATGGGAGGGGGGGGGCGCAGAGAAGCTGCACGGGAGACTGTTTTGAGAAGCCACTCTGCTGGTGAGGTTTAAACGCACCTAATTGAATCTGGAAAGGAAACACTCAGTGCTCCTTCTATTACAGCTTGTAAAGGAGTGTTTTTATTGTGTATCTGTGTGTGTGTGTGTGTTTTTTGCAGTGTCTACCAATGGGTGGGATGTGAATCAGGGGCTGTTGGCATCCGCTTAGTCTGACGTTCTTAGGTTCCTGTGAAAATCTCTGTCACACAGTTACAATGCGATGGGGAATCTTGCATCTCACCCAATACATACGCACACACACACACGCACACACACACTGCCACATTCACATCCTTTGCCCCCCTACCATTCCAATACATTTTTTAGTTATCTAGTTCTAGCTATAATCGCTCTCTTCTTTCTTTCTTCCAACGCCCACTGTCTTCTGTTTATGGTCCAGGCAGATCCACAGTTCATCAGAGGGTCATCTTTGGCTTGCGCCATCGCTTGCTGCCCGGCTTCGTCGTTCCATCCTCTAGCTGCAACAAAACCCTTTGTCTCGAGCAGCCAGCCTAGGTCACACACTGCCACCAAGTGGACGACATGCGCAAGGACACCGCAAACAGCCCAGGACATAGGTGCCGGTGTTTGTGTTTGATGGAATATTTCATTATTATTTTTTTTGTTGCTGGTGGTAACAATTTCTCTTCCACTGATGGATTGAAAATGTCGAGAAGCTAAATCGATACAGTGGCCTGGGCTTACGTCGTGTCGAGCTCTGTCCAGTTGCTCTGGCCATGCTAAATCGCAAACGGTGGCAAAGACGAGGAGCAGAAACGCATTCCAGCTAAGACCCACGGTCCCTCAGGGCCTGGATGAGTCTGCTTGGTCATTTTTTCAGTCTCCTGGGAGCACTGATCCGCAAACCTGTTCCAGACTCTACCAGGTCACAATTAGTCTCCGTCCTCATACACAAACATACCCTCTCCTAACCTTACACATTCGGCTACCGGGAGTAACCCAAGGACATTGTAAGCCACTGTAACATCATTTTTATACTGAAAAACTCATGGGGGCAGCGTGTCCGTGATTAGGATTCGGCCGCACAGGTCCTAGCAGGGGCGGTGAAGCTCTCCGCATTACACACGTGCACTGTAGGCTAAAAGGCAGCTCGCTATGGCAGTAAGCAGTTTTTCGATCGTGGGGGAGGGGGAGTGACCGTTAGGGCCAAAGAGGAAGTTGCGTTCAAAGCTGAACGATGGCTTGTACCACCCAAATAGGCCCCCTTCCAACTTGCAAGTTGTGCAGAGGGGGGAATAGGGGCATGTAGCCAGTGTGTGGCTAACATATTCAGGCTCACCTGAGCTAGCTTCCCTTGTGTTTATGCCCTCACCGCTTCCCTTCGCACGTGACTCGCTGAGCCGGTCACGCGTTCAGCCGGTAAGGCAGGGGGAACACGGGGACGACCATTCAACCTGACAGCCGTTTTTATTCTCAAGATGTTACGTAAATGAGAGTGACAGAAAAGAACGACATGAAGGCTGCTGTGGTATTTATCAACTTACCGACAAGCTTTGATGTGATGTAAGTGATCCACAAAATAGATTATGTGGTTTTAGGAGTAGTTATGGAGCGCAGTAGTTATGGAGAACAAAAAAGAAACTCTTAGAACATTCCAGACTGCTATGTGATGCAGTTTGTGACAAAATTACTACGTGTTCATATTGCGTATACAGTTATATATAAATTCACACACACAAACTCGTTATTACACATTATTATTGTGTAATATTATTACATATATTAGTTATTAATATTGAATTACAAGTAACCAATTTGAGAAAAAATAATGGGTCTTACTACAATGTTTTGTTCCTATAATGTGACCCATGCATAAATGTGGCAGAAATCCTGCCTGATGCTATTTTTCATTCATAAACAGAAAATCCTGTGGAAAATTGTTCTAAGGCAGGAAAGTCAAAAAGGAGAGTAAAGCTTTCTTTAGTTTGAAAGAAATGTCATCATTTCAGTCACAAAGAGATTTTGTCTGATCTGTCATGACGCATTACTTCTGATTTTCTTCCATTTTTTTATTTTCCTTTTCTTTTATGCCGGAGTAAAAGAAATTTGTTTATATGGACCATGCAGCTGGATTTCATATATATATTTACTGAAAAAAACAAAACAAAAAGGTGAACGAAACAATGTATAATGCTTGCATTGGAAGGAAGATTATATATATATATATATATATATATATATATATATATACACACAGTATATATGAAAGATACAGTATGTTGTTATAGCAGATCAAACACATATATACTAAAGTAATTCTCCGTTTGTCTTCAATAATCTTTTGTGTCTACTGTAAGGACATTCTGTGGCCTACTACAAATTCTCAACATTTTCTCGTTCATCTAACCTTATTTGTGTTACTGCTGAGTATTAATATGACAGCCTTTGTTGTTGCTCCAAGAAATGCGTGATAGCAATCTTGTAGAACAAATTCCTTATTTTGTGACTTTTCTTGCCTCCTGCTATTTACCTCATTTGCGCAGTCAGTTACTCTGGCTGACAGCGTCTGCTAAACTCATTTTACAGCCTTTTATAAGTGGAGTCTTGTAAACTCCTCCGGTCAGTTCCTCTGTGCTACGAGAAGAAGATTTCATGAGACTATTATGACTTCACTTTGGAAACAAAGGACACATCCATGCATGTCCATTTTTGGACAAAACTGCAACTGTTAACAAGATGGGTTGTCATGGCACAAACAATAGCACAGAAAGAATTTGATATTGAGGAAGGGGAACAGCTTAATAATTTAAATATAAAGGTCTGTTTTTTGGAGGGACAAATTAAGTTAAATTAAATATTTGGGGGTACACCTTCCCTGGTTCCTACGCCCCTGGACACAAATGTGAAATGTGTTTTTGAATATTATTTGTAAGTGTAAGTGTGACCTTTGAAAATGACTGAGGACACTTTGCTAGAATCTCTCCATTTTGCATATTTTCTCACATTTCAAAAAAAACATCTATGGATTATTCATAAGATAATAAGGAGAGTGACCAGACTGTCCATATTATTTTCCAGAAGCCCCTGTAAACAGACAGAGTAATCTATGGTACTGTGCTGAAAACAAAATATTTAAAGGTCACATTTAGGTCGACATTGAGGGGATGGATTTAGCACAATAATGAGGAATTTTATATACTTAATAATTTTATTTGAATAATTTTTAAATCTGTGATGGGTCAGTGACCATCTAAGGCAGGGGTCTCCAACTCCGGTCCTGGAGAGCTACTATCCAGTAAGTTTTCTTGCGACCATTTAGCTAGCTACTTTGAAACACTCATTAGACCCAGCTCACATCATTTATCAGTAGACGTTGCAGAAATTCTGAACGCTGGTATAATTAACGTTGACAACAGGAGGAGACGCTATTATATATTAATGAATGTACCGATACAGACTCATGCCTTTCGGACTCTATGGCGTTCCAGGGGCTTGATCTCCCACAAGAAGCTTGGGCAGAGACGAGAAGGGTGCGCTCCCTAAAGGGTAAACCAGTAGCGGAAGGCCTTCAGCCTTCGGGGTCATAGATCCAACCACAGCTTAATAAGTGTGCCACCAAGCACAACTAATACCGTGGTAAAAAGTTCAGCCTTGGACTTCAGTGTTTTTGTGCATCACCTTACTAAATTTTTGACAAGAGAGAAAAAGAACCATTCCCCTTGAACAAAGTGCAGAGGGCCACTGGCCTTATTGTCTATGGCAGCTTTCAAGAATAATATAAACCCAAATGACAAAAGGCAGCAGGTACAAAGGGCAGCGTAGTGGGGAAGAAACGTTCACTCAGCCCCTGTGACCTCATTCTTGTCCTTTATACTCAAGTATTCATCATACAGTATATAGAGTCTGTAAAATGTTAACCAGTATAAAACTTGTCAGATGATATAGATAAAAGTTTTCGCAACTCTTCACTTGATTTATGTGTATTTTTTAAGAGTGAAAATACAACAAAATTCACATAATTGTTTGTTATTCCCGAAAATTACAAAAGTCTAAAAAAAAATACTTGCGTGGGTAGATAATTTAATTATGAAGCTTACAGTAATTTCAGATCATTTTTCAACATTTTAGTCAAGGTGCTGAAATTCCCATTACAATGTATGTTCCTGAGAGACTGGGTGCAGTTATTGCTCCATTACCATTCTTTGGAAAAGTGTCCCTGGGGATTATCTCCTATTCCTATTCAATTTAATTATGTTTTACTAATGTCTCATAATGGGAAGAATACTGGTAATGATTTGTGTACAAAAATGTAAAAATAATACTGATCTGATAACAGAATGAACGGTCCCACCTTCTCATATTTTCATTTTATTTTTCTTAATTTACACACCATTACATGCATATTTTAAATTAAAGCTTAAATACCATGATGTTCCGTGGTTCACTATTTATATTTTAAATGTTTTGATATATTAAACAAGTTAGTAATACGCTCATGCTTTGTTCATTGAGTATTAGAGAGATGTACATACAAGATAAACAAAGATGTTATAGCAAGACTCTTTTCACATAATAATGGCGCTGCCAGAGGGGATATTGGCTTTTATTCTGAGTTTGCAAGTTGCCACATGTATGCTCGCAAAATGTTCATGATTTCACACCAAACGCCCTTTTTAATTTCCAGAGAGTCAAGTGTTGGATACAAAAAAATCTCCTGTTTCATTAACAGCACTTGCCACCATAAAGTACTCAGCTTTAAAATGGTATTTAACACATAACTAAACTGATAAAATAACAGCGGCACAATTTTACAGACAAGTATGTCTAAAAAATATTGATGAAAAATGTCCATTCTCAGTCTTTTACATGGGCAGACTATATATATATATATGTTATTTTTCAGGAAATTTCTGTGATTTCTTTTGATTTATTTTTATTTTTCTTTGACATCAAAAGCTTGATAGAAAATAATTTAAAATATATTTAGTATTCTAAATGTTTTACTGTTACACAACAATCATCATCATTATCTGTAAAAGAACTATATTTACCATGATATCAATTTATTATTTTTTATTCTACTTTCATTGGCCAACAATCTACAATTAATTGTTTTTAGTACAAAATGTGCAAAAATAGTATAGGTCTTCATAAGAGCCTTGAATTCTCTCTTTAAATTACCAGCTATTACAGATAGTGATATTATCGGCATATTAAGAAAGTTAACTAAGAGAGGTAACTGACCTGTACTATAAGACAGTTAAGAAATAACATCCACATACCCTTCCTCCTTTTTCTTATGGGGTTAGTAGTTTACCATAGCTGGACAGCCAAACGCTGGACCCCAGATTAAAACGTCGCCTAATTGGATTTATTGAGCGATTTTACGACACAGCCCAGCTCGAACAAATCAAACTGCTGCTGTCCGAGGCCTTTAGTCCCAGGTCACTGCTTTGCATCCCTGGAATCGCCCTGGAACAGTTCCCAAAATTCCCCTGATATTTCATCTCTCTCTTTTTCCCCCCCTCTGATCTCGCTATTCCATGCTCACCCTTCTCTTGGATGGGAAACGTATCCCAAGCCGTCCATGGCTGTCAGCCTCTGCGTGACCTTCCAGATAACCTTGCATCTCCTCTCCTTCCTCCTGGGTTTCCCCGGCTCCCTTCAAATGAACTCGGAAAATGATTCATTGTGCAGATACAGCATTCACACCTCGAAGCTCATAAACATGCAGCGTACACTGTAACTCTACTCCTCAGCGAGTTGTTGACGGTTATTTTAGGGATTTGAAAAGGGCCACACACAAGAACGGGATGCAAGAAAGACAAAAGGAACTACTTTTCTATTTTCATATTAACAGACCCTGCTATGTTTTTTGTTCCATTAAAAAATGCTGAGGTGATTTGACTAATAGGTCAACAGCCATTGGCCCATAAGAAACAGCAACACTATTAATTGTACTTAAATTCTCATCCCTGATTAATACTGTTTTATTTAAAGTAAACACAAAACCCAAAAAACACATTATTTAACTGATTGGATGGAGTCAAGGATGTTTTCAGATGTAAGGCTTCTTTCTTGTGCTTGTTCTTCTTTCAACAGATTGCCCCAAACAAAAGAGATGACATTATGTGCCATGAACTTCCTGTAGGGGTGATGTTTCTCCTCAATTTTTATAACAGGAACCAAACAGAGTGACCTGGCTTGGCCTTCAGAGAGTCTCGGAGGATGGTAATGGTCCCTTTGCTGTTTGCCTCCCTGCCTCGATCGTATGGGTTTGCAGCAAACTATCGCTCACTTCTCAGATTCATGCTTGGTTCACTGGCGGGGCAGTGGGTCATGCCATGTACTTGATTTTCACACTGTTCCTCGGCTGAACACCACGTCAAGTTAATCAGGGTTAACAATGGAGGGCAGGCGCATTGGGAAGGCGGGGGGCACAGATGGGGCGACAATCCAGGCACCTTCGAGAGGCACTGGGGGTGTCGTGCGGAGAGGCGGTCTCGACAGGACAGGGTATGGGAGGCACACGGAATACTGGAATGAAGCCGACCTGTCTGTCGGCGTCTTCAAAGTCTGTCATGTGCAAGGCAGCATTGTCTTCTTTCTAGCTATTGAGGTCGGCCATCTTGGACAAATGGCTGGATGGGGCAGCTGAGGAAGGCAGGAGCGAGGAATCTTGCAGATACCATTAGCTTTACTGGATTTTCACGTGGCTGTTTACTTTGAAATGTGCGTGTCCTACTTTTTTGATGATGGTGGCGCCTTCAGTTGGAGAGCATTATGGGTAAGCAGTAAGGCTCGGTACACCAATTTGGGCACATCCCTATGTTACGTTTGTCACAAAATGTGTTACCTTGTCATGGCAGATTAGCAATGGGATATGTCGCGTGTCACAGAGGAAACATGACAACGTCGCTTAAAAAGAACTGACAATCGAGCAGAGACAGGAACACAGACACTGACGAAAAATATATAAATTCCACTGCGCCCGTCACTTAATCTTTCGATTAAGCTACTGCTTAACATGTCTACCATCTTATACGTCATTCCTAGCGTAGTCAATGCTGTTTAGTGGCATAAGGTAACTGGCAATTCAGTCTATTCACTTAACGGGATTACGGAGTGGTATTAAACTGGGTTTTTACAAGCGATTCCAAGGTTACTTCCAAAACACTGTTCCAAAACTATTACTTCAAAAGGCTATAACATTTCAGCAGCTCATAAAACCAGGCTGCGAGTAATTTTGCTAGGTATTATTGAAAGATTTGTTTTTAAAGTTGTATTTTGTGCAGCGGACGGCATATGAAAAATGAATGCATTGGTCAACAGGGTTTAGAATTTGTAGCTTCCCAACTCCATGACTACTTGAGAGCTGCTTCTAGAAAATGGCCATAATACTGGAACAGCAGCAAGGAGAAAATGATTTAAATTATTGTGTTTGCTTCACATTTGGTGCTTATGCCCAACATTACCATCCATCACATGGCGCATGTACCCGCAGCTGAGTTCATAAAAAGTTCAGTTATATATACTCACACTATAACCGCCACTGTCATGAGCATATGACCCCCCCTTAAGCAAATCTTCCTGCCCTTCCCTGTCAGGTGACACCCTGCCTTCATTGCAAATACCCACCCGTCGCTCATGGCCAACGAAACACAACACAAACATCATCTGGCAGCCCCTGTCCCTGCCACGGGCCTGGAGCGAAGTTCAAAGCAGGGGCACGGAAAAATGAGCCATCTTACACACGTGTCTCTCGTAGTAGATGACCGAAGATCACGTTCAAGTCTTTGTGAAAATTCTATGGATACATGACTTATGCTGCTGGATCATTACAGCCAATTTGCATGAAAGTGTATCTATCTAAAATCTATAATGTTGTTCTTAAAAAAATTTATCTACTTGGATGCTTGTGAAAGTCAAAATATTATAATTTTATAAGATAAATGATTTGTCTGTATGTCTAGTGGAAAAAAGTACATTATATTTTTCAGTTTCTGACAGAATCCGCTAATGGATAAGGCTAATTGTAGCCCAATATTGTTAAGGCTGACAGTCTTCGCTGGCGTGATTTTGGCATGATGATAAGGAGTAATTACATAAGTGATGAATTCATTGAATTATGTGACGTCCAGAATAGTTACTTTCAGCTTAAAACAGCATAATTCTCATGCTCAAAGGACCTTCCTTGCAAGACTTTTTCACTGACAGATCTTCTCTGTTTTGTTTATTTCATTACTTTATACAAAAAAGTTAAACTCCTTTTGTCACAATTATAGCTGTTTAAAACTTTTTTCCCCCTGTAACTATGTCCCACATACATTTTAACGTAGAGATAACCGTTCAATTTTCGTTCAGTTCATTCCATGATAAAAATCTAATTTACGTTATTTTTTCTATTTTGCATATTAATTCATATTTGCATATAAATTGCATATAAAAAAGCTTAACATATTTTCATGACCTACCCTAACAGTGATTAGGACAAGCATTTTTATCATGAAAGAGTTTTTGACTTTTCAGCCATCGCAGACTCTTCCATTTCTGCAGCTACTAATCGGCATGCGGCTCCTCACTAGCACGTAATTAGAGTAGCGAAGCCTTGTCGACAATCTCCGATAAATGAGTCTGAAATGCGAAGAAATAATATAGACTGGTGATAACTGGCATTTTCTTTTGGGATATAAAAAATTACAAGACTGATTTACTCTCTTCTCACCTCTAGCAAAACCAAAGTGAGGTATTGAACAAAATAGAATATATTTGCTAGAATATATTCTATTATTTCCCTTGTTATAATATATAAATTTATAAATTATATGCTACTTCTATAACACACACACACACACACACAATTTTCACAGATGTATTTTATAGAAAAAAACAATATATTGTATTACATATACAATGTATATCTAGACATTACATATTTATGTCTATATTATGCACATGCATTAAAATTTTTTGTGTAATGTTATATAATATAATAAGTATATCAGTAAATAACTAGTACATATTTAAGCACTTGTGCATAAAATAAGAAAAACATTACATTACACCTGAATCCTCTTTATTAAAGAATATTGTTTTCATTTGTTTTTTCATATGCATGAAATAGAGTGAAAATACACATATGTATACAATAACAATATCAACAATTACATGGATATGATTTTTTTCATAACAGTATATTAATCTCAACAACCAAATCCTGTATATAAAGCTTTATTGAAGAGCTTTATTCCATGCATCACAATGTCTTTCATGAGACATTAGTCAATCCCTTAAATATAGCTTAGAAAGCAGGTATCTTGCTTACCGATAATATAATACTATTCAGAAATGTCAAGTATGGAAAAATATTAATTTGATATTAATGACAGTATGTATAAATCCTTTATTTGTAATTCTACTATTTCACTGATGGATTAAGTTTTTGTTAAATAATTAACATTAATTAACTGAAATATCTTTTAAATTATTTCTGTTCAAACATAAACATATGACTAGCGTATTAAATACCCCTATATATTATTGAATGAGTACTAAATATATGAGTGCTAAACAGAATATTGGGTTGTTTGCATGACATTCAGTGATTTGTAAGAAGCAGAGTCTTGTGGTAAACACAGTGCAAGCATAAAGTTTCCATTTTTAATCCTAGACATGTCACAAAATTTACGACTGGATGCAGCTGGATTTACATGATAAATAAAACTGTAAGTGCCTCAGTTAAAAAAAAAAGACGACAAAATAAAAAACAAAGCTAAGCAACTTTATATAATATTCTTCAAAAAGAGGAAACATCAGTACATAGGGAAACAGATGGGATGTGTCTATATACCTGAAGTCTACTGCCATCTAGTGCTCAAACCAGAAATAGCAAGCTGGCAAAATGCTATTAGTCTGTGGTTGGTTGTCGTGTTATTCGTGTCCATCTAGCTTTTATAATGACCATCAATGTATTTATCATTAAATACATTTATCTATAAATATATACATCTATACATAGGGTTTTGCTCACCTGGGAATGTGAGATGTTCTGCAGACTTTGTTAAACCACGTTGCACTCAAGTACAGTCACGGTGTCTGGGCTCGTAAGTAGGGCTAGTCAGTCAAACCTGGGTGGGCCTACCCAGGACAGGGGGGTGTAGGGAATCAGTACAGGCTGCAGGCTGATCCAAAGCAAGTCCCATTGCTTTGCCGGTCTTGCTTGCAGGCACAGCCACCCATCCCCACCCCCCCCCCCCCCAGCACACATGCAGCCCTCTTTAGAGGTGACAAGGGCAGAGCCATGTCCTTAAATGAGGGGTTACTTTTCATCCCTGCAGCGAGAGAGTGACGAGGTCACTTATTACTATATGCTGGCTATATGGGGGCCCACCTGCTTGTTCTGATGACCTCAGAGCTGCAGGCAGGCTGTATAACATACATCTCCACCAGACGATCGTAGGAGAGCGCGGTCATAACCTGAGTGTGACAAATTCGGCCCATGTCAATTCAATTATACTCCATGGAGTGCCCCTCCCAGACACGGCTGCCCCAGGGCATCTGACAAAGGCTCCGTGACCACTCTGATTTGAACCAAATTAAGAACAGACAGAAAACTAAGGACAGACAGTTGTCACTAGCAGATGCCACTGATCTCTGACATCTGTTACAAAGTGAGGGAAGGATAATTTGTAAAGTGGGTTCTTCTTTGGCCCCCGACATGTTTTTCATAATCTAAAATATGGCGTGTCATCTACAAAGCTTAAAAACGCAGCCTTCGAGAAGGACCAGGTTGTAGCTGGGAGTGAAGGTAGTTATCCTGATCGGCTCCGGTAATAAATGCAGCCATACAAACAAGTGAAAACGACTTTGGGCAAAACTGTCAGCCATACAAGCAGCTGTCGTATAATTAAAGGACACATGATTACAGTGGAATCAGCACCCATCCATCCATCCACCAATTTTCCATACCCACTTGTCCTATGTGAGGCTGAGGCGGCCTGGAGCCAATTTAGCTCAGTTTTCAATTCAATTTTATTTCTATAGCGCATTATCACCACATTACATTGTCTCAAAGCACTTTATATTATCACCCACCCAAGCCCCCAGTGAGCAAGTCAGAGGCGACAGTTGCAAGGAAGAACTCCCATTTTCCAGATACTACGGGGGCGCAGGGCAGGAAATAACCCAGGAAGGGGTGACACAACCCAATGCAGGGCTGAATTCTCCAGCAAAACAAGTATAAGGGAGCAGGGTGTTCTGGGGCACGTATGCACACACACACACACACATACACACACACACACAAAATGAGCACTCACCGAAACCATAACCAGCAAGGCCATCATTAGCCCCAGCATCAAATGCAGGTTCTCCGTCAGGCCCCCGGCCCACAGGGGGCCCAAAATGGTGGCCAGCCCCCCAACTGAGCGTCGCACGCCCTGGCTGAACCCTGGTCACACGCGCGCGCACACACACACACACACACACACACACAGGCAGGGTGGGATTTGGTTACATTCATTAACAATGATACCTCCCTCTTGCTTCCTTCAGCAAACTGCTGTCAGAGGCTTACTTAGCACTAATGTGGAAAATAACCCTCACAGAGCAAAGACTGTTTATTTAACGCCAGCCTCTCTGCCCTATTTACAGACTGATATGTCACTGCTGAGTAATAAGTAAAAGGTTAATGCATAGTAAGTCTCATTAGCTGTATCTGGAATCCTTTCTTGTGCTGCCTCCCAATTCCTAAACTGAGCAGAAGGCATTATATCTAAGACATTTGTCATGCGACATTAATAACTGAACAAATCTTCGAAATTTTATGTCTCACAGTAGTAGTCAGTCTATAGCTACATTAACGACCTGGAAGGAAGTACTACCATTGTTAAATAATATGGATAGTAATAATATGAAAATACTGTTCTCATTTTTAAATTTCATTTTATTAGTCTGTTTTCAATTTCCAGCATAATTTTTCAGCCCTACGTGACGCGCCGCGGTGATTGTGCCAGCCAGCAGAGGGCAGCGCTGCTCACCTTGCGTCTTCGCCGAGGTAACTTTAGAAAAAAGTGACACCTGGGAAACAGCAAGAAAGGGGAGGCCCAGAAGCTGCAGGAACACCCCCATGATGAACTTTGCCAACTGCCAGGGGTACCCACCTGGGGGAGGGCAGGGGACGGGGGCAAAGAAACACAGCAGCAGGAGGATTAAAGGGCCCACTTTTGTTAGTTTATCCAAAGTACTCAGCCATTCCAGGGTCTGGAAGTCATTAGTGTACAAGGCCATATCAGTAACAAGCATGTATTACCTAGCACAGCAGAAAAAAAGAAACATTTATTCAACCAAGGGTGAATAAAGTAATAGTGTTCCAGACTTAAACCTGCACTGGATAAAATTTTACTTGAATTATTTAAAAAATAAGAGGTAAAATCTGACATGCTTCACATGGGTACTGGCAGGCATATAAGTCTTCTTGTATCACAGTGTTTCACGATCCGGTCCCCCCCCCCCCCCCAGATAGTCCATGTTTTTGCTCTCTCTCAGCTTCCTGCCAGACAGTCCACACGTTTGAGCTGGGAGGGAGCAAAAACGTGGACCGTCTGGGGCTCCCCCGGGGGCCGGATTGGGAAACCCTGCTCTATCGGGCTCACCTCGGGGATCAGTGAGGAAGACGAGGCACCAGGCGCAGGAGATGCTGCAGATGGCCAGTCCCAGGGCGAGCAGCAGGCGGTCGGTCAGGCAGCGGCTGAGACAGCGCACCAGCAGGAAGCCAGCGATGACCTCCACACCGCACAGGAAGTACATCATGCTGTTCTGCAGCTCACTGAAGCCGAAGTTCTTCTGTGTCAGGGGGGTCACCATGGTCTGTAAGACAGCCGCATGGGCTCAACAAAACCCGACTAGATCTTAAGCTCCAGTGTCGGCTGCAAGCTGAGCCTGATTTCTCAGTATAGTGCCTGCGCACATTAAGCAAGTTAATTCAGTACACTTTCTGTCCTTTTTATCTTTTATGTAATTATATTATTTACTACCTATATATCTATAGTTATATACTGTATAACAGTGCTCAGAGAAAGTCTTGGGACGCTTGTGTAATTCTGTAAAAATGTTGCTAATTTATTGGTTTCATAAAAACGGTCCATTGACAAGCGATGATTAACTTCTCTCCACATACCTACTGCATAGACATTTGTTTTTTTTAAGTGTCATATTTGTTTGACTGACTCATTCAGTTTTGCTCTTGCCATTTTGCTATTACTGTAATTGAAATTGTTGTCACTGGATCCCAAAGGGATACTAAACGTAAATGTTTGATGATTGTTGTTGTTGTTGCAAAGGTGTTACTAATTAAAAAGCACCCAATAAGACTGCTTGTCAGTGAATTTTTTTTTTTTACTCTCAGCTCTTTTATAACTATAATTTGAGTTTTTATTTATTACTACTTGAATGATTTACTTAAAAATTACTGGATGTTTTTAATATGATGTATTGTTTAGTAACAATAGAGTAACGATTTTTGTTATTAAACCCATAAAATTACAATATTGTTACTGAATTAAGAAAGCGTCCCAAGACTTTCTGTGAGCGTTATATACACAAATTTAAAATTTTCATATCAACATATGATCTCTACTGACTATTTCATAAAAATTGACTTATGACCAAAGTCAGGTCTCTTAGGCTCAGTTTTGTCTCATGGCAAAATAAGAAAACATCACTTACCTGCATATTACACACATATAGGTGGACAGTCAAAAAACTCCGAAGCCCATTTTCTCAGTTGCAGTGTCAATGTAGTTACTATATTTAACTTTTGTAGGGCAGGATTTTTTGCATCATTTTAAACTCCCCAAAGATGTAGTTATGTGCCATAAACGTCGTTATGAATCACGATGACCAGTGTGATAATCGGTGTTTTTCTCCCACTGGTGTAGCGTAAACAGGGTGAAAGGGCTGCTTGTATGTGTATTGGCACAAGTGTCAGGTTCCCACCTCCAGCGCCGTCTGATTAAACAGGGTGACGAACTGGGCAGTCAGCAGCAGCAACACCTCCTCCCTCAGGAATTCTACGGGGACGGAGGAGGGGACCAAAGCATCATTATCGTGACAATCAATCCATCTTACATAAATGCTCCTTCTGAAATGCGGACAGGGCAGACATACTACAGGCAATTTTTTTACAAAAACGTGTTTTGGGATGGTGAGAGGAAACTGGAGCGCCAGGGGAAACCCCAAAAGAACAACGGGGGGGGGGGGGGGGGGTGTGTGCAACCTCACACACAGAGCCAAAGGTAGGAATTTACCCCCATCCCTGCAGACAGGGAGTCACTATGCATTCCTAGTGTGCTTATTTTTAGCAGACAAAATGTTGGTAGACAGTCGACCCTTCTGCATGGCAACCTTCCCCAGCGAGGTTTCGAGATTTTGCGTGGTCACGTAAGAAATTAAATGGGCATTTTTTGGGAGTTTTGCGAAAGCCGCAGACAGCACGCAAAAAGTTCAGTAACTCATTAAGCCATTAAATATATGTACAGGGCTGGTTTGAAGGATGTCAAGCGTGTTTATGATGGACTGTCATGTGATACCTCACAGGGATCTTTGTACCTTGCATTTCTCGTATCTTTTTGCCAAAAAAATGCATGCAGATTGCAGGGACCCTGTGCCCCTAACCCCCACAATGTGGAAGGGTCAATTGTAGTTTTCAGTTAATCAGTTTTGGCCACATACCAATGACGGCTGTCAAATTGATGCTAAAATTCATGCAAGATATCAACATGCGAGAGAGACAATTTTTAAGACCCACACACTCTGTCACTCCTTTAGCCAAATTTATGGGGCACCTTTCCTGGCACTGAAGTCCAGGAAGGGGTTAGGGAGCTCATCCTTTAGAAGGAGAGAGCGGGCAGGTGATGGAGGAGGTGATGGAGGAGGGGATGGAGGAGGGGATGGGCCACTGGCAACACCCTGAACTTCCAGCTGTTCGGTACTGATGAAGGTCCTGAACTCAGAGTCTTCTGCTTCTTCATTGGTCACCAGGGGTTTTGCCTCCTCTTCCACCTCCACCTCCCCCATGTTCATCCCCTGGCCCCCATGGTCGAGAGGTGGTAGGTCCCAGTACATGAACAGAACCACCAACTCCAGCAGGCCCCACACGATGCTCATGAAAAGCTAGCAGGAGGAGAATGAAGTCAGAAAAGCAACAAGGCTGTGTGAAGAAGGTGGGCTATGCACAGAGTACACCGTACCTCCAACCCTGCATCAGGGGTGATTAGTAGTGATGCAGAAGTACATAGGGAAATGCGCGTGAAGGCAGTAGGTGGTGCAGCAGTTACTGAGCTGGACCAGAATGAGGCAAGTTTAAGTCTCAGGAGATCCACCACACTTGTTCCCTTCGACGAAGTGCTTGCTCATGGGAGTTTTTACACAAAATTTTCTGAAGGCAGCAAGTAAAATGATTGGATTGGATTGGAGAGACAGCCAATCAGATTGTAGAGGAGGTGGGAAGAAGACATCTGACTGCTTGGTCCCGCCTCCTCTAGTCACTTGGGCTCACCTCCTATATAATCTGATTGGTTATCTCTCTGAACCAATCATTTTTCCTTCTGCCCTAAGAACGTATTTGTGTAAGCAAAACTGGTGTGGTACCTGCATAAATTATTTTGGGCAGACTTACTAATGTTTGGTAAATTAACAGTTTCTATTATATCTTACCCCTGGGGATGTGTACTTGTTCACGATGAAGGGACCCAGCTGGAAATCGCAGAGCCTCAAAAAGATATTGAACGCTGGACCTACGGAGATGAGGAAACAGGCGTGATGAGCACTGATCAACGTGGGAAGACGGGAGTGAGAAGACAGACCTAAAAGCAAAGCGATTCCCATCTGGACACAGAGCAGGGGAAACTGACCAATCAGGAGTCCAGCTTGGCGGCAGGCCATGACGGTTGCGAAGACTGTGGCGCGATTCTCTAACGACGTGATCCGTGTGAGGAGCCCGAATATGGAGGAACCAGCCCCGGCTCCGATCCCTGCGTGGTGAGGTTAAGCAGAGATCCCGATATCTGGGCACCGCAGCTAATGCTAATGGCAGCATATGGCCGTTATGGGCAAATAAGAACTTTCTAGAAACGCGTACCTGCTACGAGCCGGCTCGATAGGAGAAGCCACTTGGAATAGCCCATGAAATACATAAGGTTACCTGAAGAGGAGAAAAGAGCAGAGTCTGACCTTATAAGGTTATAAGAGCTACCATACAGTTTATTTATATAGGTAGCATAGAAGTAGTCTATGGTTTACCATCATCGGGCCGACTAAGAAAGACAAGCGACTGCCGGAGGACCATAGCAATCTCATGCCCGCATTTGTATTGTCGTTTTTAAATGAAACACGACTCAGGGCAGTCATGATAAGGCACATTGTTTCGATATAAACAAAATATTAATTTCTGGTTTATCGTGCGTTTTTTTTTTTCCTTTGTGAAGGAAGAAAATTTGCAGTGGGGGTTGAGATCAAATTATAGCTTTTCAGAAACTCTGAATAGTTTCATACAAAGACCATTGAATACTCTACATTCTCATTATCCCGTTGATCCATTTTGAATTAGTGCCTATCCATCTTGTTCGTAGAGTTGGAACACGAGGTTATGGTAGGACAAACACAAAGTTACATATTTAACTTGAAAAGGACGTCATTGGATTGTGTGAAAACAAAAAAAAAAAACAGATTTTCCAAAGAAAACCCACATAAACTTGGGGAGTCGGGGGAGGATTTAAAAGCCACAACACTAGAGTAACGACATGCTATACACTAAAACATTGTACCGATGTTACGATAAAATTAGGGGCTAGTGACTATAGCTTTCATGAAAAATTTGCTCTTTAAGAAAGATGGGAACTTACCAACGATCTCAAAGACGTTGGCCAGGAGGATGACGTTCTTGGTGGTACGGGTCCGATCAGACCAGTGGCCAAATAAAGGTCCGGACAGCAGCCCACTCAAACTGAACGCGGACAGGCCGAGACCCAGGAAGTACGGCGCTGCCTCGAGGATCTGCAGATACTTCCATATGGTGGGCAGGATCACAGCTGCGAGTCAGAAGAATTATGAAATGTTATTATTCCAGCCTCAGTTTAGCTAACAGGGGTGCCAACGTTGGTCAGCTGGAGTGAGATTTTCGGTTTGAGACAAGTCTGCACGCACATGCACACGCATTTACATGTATGTGACAGTTATATTACTTTGTAAATAGTCTGCAGGATTTGCAAACTACCCCAGTGCCTTTGATGTAGCTGATTTTAGGTTTATAATAGAATAATATAGATTTGCTATAAGATTTCTTGCCTGAGCGAGAGAGTCTGAAAGTGTGAGTGTTACGGATGCATGGGAGTGGGCAGCCCTGGATCTACACTAGCCCACTGTTACAATGAGACTGCCCACTGGGTAACTGGAATTTTGTGACTGAGCATTACACTGTAGGCCCTTGGAAAGAATGAAAAATCTATGAAATCCAGTAGCGAGTAACATCACAAGCTGAAGATTCGGATCTTAAACCTGAAAGTACAGTGAGTTCCCCTAGATGTGCTGATAATTGTCTGCCCAGTGCAGCTTAACGCAAAGCTAATGACGCTGAGGTGACAGTGCAGAGTGACAGTGCAGAGTGACAGGGGGCCCACTGCACTTCTGGCAGGATTTTGATCGGCAGCTGCGCAAATCTGTCACTTATTATCTGTCCCAGGTGATAAACTTATCTGAGACCAATTTAAGGCAAGTTAAACTTAAAATATCAAGGAAGATAAAATATAATGAGCGAGAATCTTTCGGTGAGGCTGTTAAATATCGGTTAAGAAAAGATAACTGACGGACAGAGGAGAAACTGAAACGGTGTTATGGGTGAAGCTCTGCTGATTTCACTCAGAGAACACGGGAGTAGAAGCAGAGGGGTTTTACAACCTTTACTTCAGGAGGCTGGAAGTTTCCTGCATCATTAGATGCGACTAAAATTTGATGAAATTTTCTATGCCAAGTGCCACCCCACTAATTTCGCGTTTATAAGCTACAAACTTGCTTCAACATTTTCTCTACCTTGAACTTGACAATAACCATATGCTATTTTCCCCTGTGGATCTATATATAGTTTTTAGGGTTATTAATGACAAATGAAATGACATTTTTTAAATTAAAGGTATATAAATAACATATTATTCTATATATGAGAATTATACTCGTCGTCAAATTCTTTGAAATATGGGATAGCATAGAAAAAAGATATTAAGTGCGATGTTAAAACGTACCGTACTCGATACCGCTCATAAGAAAAATTAATCCAACTGTCACGAAGGTGAGCTGTCGTTTTTGTCGGTACTCCATACTCAAGAAATCATCTCCAGCCCTAATCGCCTGGAAAGCCTTTTGTATGAATTAAATGCAGCGTACCCTACAGGAATTATGGAAAAGCAACGCGACCCTGTACCGCATGCAGTAAGGGACGCGACCCTATACCGCATGCAGTAAGGGACGCGATCCTACCGCACGTCCTGTAACTGAATCACTTAGTTAATGATGCAGATGCTGCGTCCTGTTACGATCTGCAGGTGTGCATGAGCTTTCTCCATCGGGGGAAAGTTGCAAGAGAAATTTAGCAGTACTTGCCACAAAACTAAGAAAAAAATGCTTAAAGTAACATAACCATCCTCGTGCGGATTGACGGCGATATCAAGGGATATAGATTCATTAGACTGGTTTGTTGTTCAAAGTATAACTAAAGTTATGCATTTAAGCGTAAGGAATGAAAAGAATCTATCGAATAAGAGCCAACATAACGTGTAATTGAAAGTTTTTCTTTTGTAAATTCACACCTCACAGAACAACTTTTAACATTTTTTCCGTTGCTAGTATTTTGTCCTACCGAATAACAGCACCCGATAGGTCTATTCTGAGTTCAATCTATAATTCACCATCGGTATGGATAACCCTCTCATATTTCATTCTCACCTGCAGTCGTAGTCTCATTTCTGAGTCACGGTATCGGGTAATCACTGCTGCACTCCATTTTCACCGTTTCACTGTCGGTACAGCCATAATCTTTAAGTCCCTCACCCACTACACAGAAATGTGACTCAGAAAAAGTTAAACTAAGATTATCTCCAATCAGCCATGGTCGACCGTGTCTCAAAGATGCTGGAATTCCAGAAGAGTTAGACTATTTAGAATACCAGGCTAATTTTATGCATAAATTGAAAAAAATATCTCCTTTTCACTTCTTACCGAGTTCCTTCCATTGACTTAAAGTTTATAAACTCACACGTTTGTGCAGCATTTTTTACTTAAAAGACCATAGATAACATCAGAGCAGATCGTCAGAATAACTTGCCCATAAACTCGGCACTGATTTCTTCAGTTACACGTAAAACAAGAACAGTTACAGAAAAGAAATATGACATTATCAGAAGCATAATTGTTAAGAGGGATCCAACTTTGTGTGATAATCATATAGAACTCCGAGGCCAGCATGAGGGAGCTAAGCCTCCTGGCCTGTGATCAGAAGGTCATTGGTTCAAGCCCAGCCTTGGCATGTCTCTGGGCCCTTGAGCAAGGCCGTGAAGCCCAGCTCCATGCCGTTCACTGCTAAGCATGTTCTCACCTACATATGTGTGTCATGGAGAGCAAGATAGGGTAGACAAGAACATTTCCCCACGGGGATTAATAAAATATCATCACACACCAAACAGAACCCTACTTATATATATAAAAAACATATTTATTTACATGGTTTAACAAAACAGCATTAAGCACCAGCAGCATTTCTAGCCACATCGGTGTAAAACACTTGAATGTTCTCAGCAAATTTGCTTCTCGGTGATGTAGCTGCTTAACAAACGCTGGTGCTCTCAGAAGGCCAGCTTCTTCATAAGAAGATACACCCGGGAGTCGACTTCGAAGCCGTGCAGGTTGTTGGCGTCTCCCTGCAGCCTCATCAGTAGGCCTCCGTAGGATACGTATGCCGATCTAGGGGGGAAAAGGCACGGGGGAAGAAATGAACTACAGACCAATAGCCTGAAAAAGAAAAGGGGTGGCTGGGCACTTACAGACGCGTAGCCGCCTCTGTGGACGTCTCGTCTCCCTCGATTTTGTACACTTTGCCATACATCACGTAATCGAACTGGTCGGCCCTACCCAAAATACAGATGTAAAGCCTGTTACCAAATGCAGAGGAAGATGGGCAGTCTTAAGCGGGTCGAGAAAGAAGAACCTACCGCGAGGGGCGATCATCCTGCGGGTTATACTCCCCATCGTCCGGAGTGCCGTCTTCATACAGAGTACTCGCTATGACCAACCGGAACTTGTCTCCTGCAAGGTGAAGGCAGTTTGGTCATACAAGTAATGTTTTACATTAACTGTACCTTCATAATGCCTTTATAATGCATTCGTAGAACATTCATTGCACCTTCATAATGCATTCATAGAACATTCATAAGCAGCATGTAAACATCCTAACTTATCTTAATAGTTTTAATATACATTAATAATGAACATTAAATAAGAAACTTCATAATCGTATAATGTTAATCATTAATGTATATTGAAGTTGTTGAGGTATGTTAGGATAAGGTATACTTACATGCTGCCTATGAATGTTATATAAATGCATTATAAATGCATGATGAAGCTACACCGTCATATGAATGCATAATAAATGCATTATGAGGGTGCAATTAATGTAAAGCATTACAGAGTAACAATGTGCTTTTACAGAAAGGAGGAAATATCTCTCAATTTAGGCCTCACATCTTGTATCATTTATATACTACATGGATGAAAGTATTGGGACACGCCTCTTAATCATTGAATTCAGGTGTTTCATTCAGATTCATTTGCACAGGTGTATAAAATCAACCACCTAGGCACGCGGTCATTTTTACAAACATTTGTGAAAGGATGGGTTATTCTGAAGAGCTCCTAATAATGGAAATATGTTCTGTGGAGTGATGAAGCACACTTCTGTCTGTCAGTCTTATGGATGAATCTGGTTTTGGCAAATGCCAGGAGAACGTTACCTGCCTGACTGCATTGGGTCAGCTGTAAAGTTTGGTGGAGGAGGGATAATGATGTGGGGTTATTATTCAGTGTGGGGTGGGGTGGGGTTGGGCTGCTTAGGTCCAGTGAAGGGAATTCTTAATGCTTCAGCATACCAAGATATTTCAGACAATTCTATGCTTCCAACTTTGTGGGAACAGTTTGGGGAAGGCCCTTCTCTGTTCCAGCATGACTGAGCCCCAGTGCACAAAGTAAGGTCCATAAAGATAAGGTTTGTTGAGTTTGGTGTGGAAGAACTTGACTGGCCTGCACAGAGCCCTGACCTCAACCCCATCAAACACCACTGGGATGAACTAGAATGGAGATTGTGAGCCAGTGCTTCATGTCCATCATCAGTGCCTGACCTCACCAATGCTCTTCTGGATGAATGGGCAAAGGATCCCACAGACACACTCCAAAACCTTGTAGAAAGCCTCCCCAGAAGAGGGGCAGCTGTTATAGCTGCAAGGGGGGGGGGGACTCCATACTGATGTCTATGGATTTAGAATGCGAGTAGGTGTAATGGCCAGATGTCTCAATACTTTTGCCCACATAGTGTATGTACTACCTCTTATGTGCATTAGGTCTTACCAAGGTCCACGGGATATATCTGAATGTTGACATCAAGAATGAGGTCCATTTTGAAAGACTCACTCTCACAATGGAGACGAGACACTGCAAAGATAAAATCAGTGGTCAATACCATGGCGAACTCTGTTTCCCATGGACATAGTATTTAAAAACATAGTCTACATAGTTGTCCTTTTTTCTCAATCAAAACATCGCCACGGATACGTTTGACTGCATACGAACAAGCTGACGACCGTTGATAAAACACATCAGTGGGCAGGCGTTTCCATCACATTTCTGTAATTCAATTAAACTCTAGAATTCCCTACCTCTGTCAAATTTCTTTCCATCGGGGTCGATGTCCTTCACATCGAATATGTCTTCAAACAAAATCCCAGCCATTTCGTTTCAGTCCTGAACTTGGCACCCAGGACAAGATACGCGTTCCGTTCGACACTTATTATATTACCTGTGGGGAAAAACAAATAGATAAGATGATCATCGTCCTGTACTTTTCGAAAGCATGCAAATATTATCAAGAGTACGTAAGAATGTCGAATCATTCATCAAAGACTACCTCTGCATCAATTTCGATCAACGAAATGAAAATGGTATTTATCAAACGACACATAAAACAAAGAATAGATAGCAAACGAAAATTATGAGATTACTACCAAAGTTTGTGCTATACGAAAGTACTTTGTATTAATCCAAATTAAAACACGCATAGAAGAATGTAAAACATAACTTTCTAAATGAAATGCCATTCCCATCACACAATTTGTACAATACAGTGATTAAGCTAACTTACGCTTTCGCTAAATTAGCTGTCCAGTGGCTACTTTCCTTCTTTATGCTAATTTTGCGTTCCTTTAAAGTGTTGTATATACTTTAAATGTATTCCAAAATGAGATTATATATGTACAGCAGCACCATTCATTGATAACGCGCCGACATGTGTTTAACCCCTGAACTTTGAACCGGAAGAACTTCGGGACCTTCAATTCCGGAAGAGGCGGCTTTTCTTATAGCAAATGTTTATATTTGACACTAACTAAAATGAAATACGATTTTTCTTCGAAAATTATATGTAGTTTCATTTTCGTCGTGCTATTTAAATGTGTTTATTTTTTGGTGACTCTTGATGATCGAAAAGTACATTTATGCTGTTTCATGACATTCATCCGCTTGATTTAATGTTTCGCAGTTATACTGGCAGTCTGCCTGACTAATGCAAATGTAGGTTTTTGATCCAACCTTGTTTTTGATTCTTTTTAGGAAGGCTTAATACTGCTTCGTGCTGAACTGTGTATGTAATTAAAGTATTATGGCAATGTCTATGCAATGTTTCCCCAATAGACGGCACTGTTTCTGTTTTTTTCTACATTTCTGTACGCTGTCTTGGCGGGGCGGTTGTACAGGGTAAATAGTGTATGCTTGTGTGTATCTGGGATAGACTGGCATCCTGTCCAGGGTGTACCCCAATATTGTGAGGCTCCAACTGAGCCCACCGTGCTGAGTGGGATATTATTATTAATATTAATATTAATAACAATACTATTAATAATTATATATTTATTTATATATGCACACCCACAGGCCTGAATACTATTAGTGGTTACAGAAAATGCATGGATGGATGGATGGATGGATTTCTGAAGCAAGGAGATGGGGCATAAAATCTATTTATAACTGCTATTTATTGTCATCATTTATCAATAATTGAAATACCAAAACTATCACAAGCATTTGGAAGAATTAGATAATTTGAGTCATGCTTTCATGGAAGCTGTGTTTTGCTTGTAATTTGCCTGTATGTTTATGATGCCATAAAATATGTATGATCATTTATAAAGCACCAAGCTTTCCTTTTTACTTTCTGCCTATTCTGTATGTGCAGAGAAAACAGAAAACAAAAGGGATGTTTGGAAAGTTATGCATAACTGATATGTTGATATAGCTGCAGTGTACATCTCAGTTGGTGTCACTGGAGCAAATCATTAAGGGATTAGAGCTTATGGTAAGCAGAAGGACTTCAGTGACCAGTAAGACCATGCAGAGACATGTGGCTTTGCATCCTTTGCAGTAACATTTATTTCAATTCTTTTTAATTATTCTCTTGATCTTAGTTAATATTTTGAAGGATTTAATTAAAAGTTATTGACGTGGTTTATGTGGAAAGAAATCAAACTCATTAGGTTAAATTTTCAGTTTCATTCATTATGTTATCTGGAAGGGCAATGAGAAGTGTTACGAAAACAGACTTAAGACGTGCACAGGAGCCGCAGGGATCTAGGGAGATCCTTTGGGAGTTTATCTTCCTTTCCTGTGGCAGCATTGTTGCCCAGGTGATGGCAGCACGCCACTCCCTACAGACGCTGTGTGAGCACACACGGTGCCCTTGGCCTTTGGCTCTGGGTCACACCAGAACACCCTACCTGTAAAGGGAGTGCTGGGAAGACTGGAACTGTCTGTCGTCTCTATTAGAAGGAGTAGGGCTACGCTGGGAGAGCGGCACGGAATGGTGCAGGACTCTGTGTCTCACCGTGGATCTTTCAGCGTTCCCGTTTATATCAACCTCCTGAACGCTCGCCGAAACAAGGCTAGGTAGGACGGGGCCTCTAACTTTACTCTGTATGATCTCACTACTTTTATCTGAAGTAAGCTACCTTCTCCTTCCTTTGTGTATGTCTGCAGCTAGATATTGTTACTTTTCAAGGTTATCTAGAGTAGCCCTTCCCAAACCACACAATTTAACTGGGGACCAGGGGTATAAGCCTGCATCTATCCATATCTAACCTTCTTTATCTGTGCCACATTTTTCTGCGGATCTGCAATTTGTGGCCGAAATTGAACCTTTTCACCCTTTATGCCCATCGGGGACAATGACTCTAAATGCGATTGTTTTTCATGGTTAGTTTTTTCACTTAAAATAATTGCAAGGAAACTTGCATAGCCTAAGGATTTACAATTTCCCATTTTTGAAGCTGGAGATCATCAGAATTAATTCACTTAAAGTTAATTTCTTGAGTCAAACAGCAGGTGGTTGTATGTAGACTCTCTTAACCTATACACTACCTGCACAGACAGAGCATCCACTCGATGGCAGAGACCAATGTCCTGAACAGGCGACGGGAGTGGACATCACAGACACCCACGTCGAGCGTGGGCGAGGACAGGGCCGTCATCCTGGGCTTCGCCATGATTGGCTTCTCCGTGCTCATGTACTTCTTATTTGGATTCACCATCGTGAGACCCTACCTGAACAGGTCGAGCTCCGATCAGCTGAAATACGCCACAGGAATATGTCTGTTTATTATGAATTTTGTAAGGCCAGCCTGCGTGCATCTGTGCATTTTCATCTAAGTGCGAGAAGGAAGATGGACTCTCATGATCACAAAGGCGCTCTCAGTAGAGCTTGCTTTAATCTTCCTTCGTAGGGCATACCCAGAACCAAAAGCCTACATATGGCAGGCCACAATTACCTTCCAAAAGGCCTTTTGTTTTCCTCATTGGAAAAATTGCTGAATTAGAAGAGCAGCTTACTTTGAGGGAACCATTGTTCATATTCTCCATGCGGGCAGTGGTTGTAGCTAATAACAAAATACAAATCCCTAACAAAATGTAATGTTTTGGTGCAGTGGGGGGGGGCTTGTACTGTCTGCCTATTATTTTTGTGTTCAGGGGTCCCTATAAAGTTCCTGGCCCCCTGAATCTGCCAGAGTATCCAAGCCGTGTCTGCGGGACACACATTTGCACACCAACAACAGAAAATGGGGAATGATGAAATTAAGCTGCTTATGAGAACCGTCTCTCGCCCTGTGATGCTTCAGCCCCTGGACCAAAGAGTCCACATGCAAGCTGATCCAGGTGGATCTCCTGAGTGATCAGGTGGACTGCAGAGACCGGTGCAGTTACCCATGCCTGAAGGTGCTGGTGAACTTCTCTCACTCTGGACATGAGGCTGTGCTACGCTACAAGGAAGCAACTTTTGACCTTGTCCACAAGGTGCGCTACGGCTGACATCTTCATATACTGTGTTTTGATATGCGACATCCATCCATGACCATTTATCCAGGATAGAACACGAGTCAGGAAACCCTGAATGAAATGGCAGATACTCACAGATTATGGGCAGTATAGAGATACCAATTATCATAAATCACTTACGCAAGCGTGGGGACGGCATGCAAACTACACCCACATTGTATTCGATGTATTTACTTGTTCTATACTAGTGATGCCTCCTGTTTTCTGTTTAGTGTTTCTTTGTACCCAAATGCCAGAGAAATAAAAAAGAAGTATTAGAGGAGACTCAGAGAATTCAGAGCTGGCTGTTGAAGCAAAAGGATGGACTTTTCAGCTGCTACTCTCGCGTGGAGGAGCAGCCCAAGGAGGCCGTCTTGAGCAGGAAGTACGACGGCCGGCTGGTGCTGCAGTGCATGTGCTGGTCCACGCTGATGCTGTTGGGTGGGGTCAGCGTCATGTGCCTGGTGAAACTGACTCAGAGGTTGGCACACATGTGTCTAAGGCTCGAGGCCATGGAGGGTCCAGGCGGGTAGTGGCCGGCGCCAACAAAGAGCGAGGAACGATGGGGAATGCCTGCAGCTAGCGTGCTGGTTAATGACACGGACTAGCGACCCTGAAAGTTGTAGGCTCCAGGAGATGCTTTGCTGTGAGTAGCTTTCAGCAAAGGCCCTGAAAGTGGCTGCAGCCATTTAAGACCAATACTGTAAATCTTCTTGGAAAATCCATCAAACTGTTCATACTCTAAGTGGCTGTGGCAGGCTGCTGGGGTCTAATCCATTTATGGCACTCAATTTTAGCAGTTTTTACCCAAACTCAACCAGTGTAGCCTTATTCACGCTATGCCAAGGGATACTTAGGAAATACTCTGCATTTGAAATAAAATTTATTTGTACATTTATATAACATACAATATTTGAGAAACTGGGTACAAAGCAATCGTTTTATTAAATAGCAATGAATAACAGACAGGAATGAAAAAGCTGTTTAAGGTAGTAGTTAGTGTTTTATTACATAATGCTGCCTTAGGCCAAATATCATCCACAGCTCTATATTAGAATAGACTGAAATTGTGCTGCTATTTCGCTCTCATGCAAAAGGCTTTCATAAGTTTTTTTTGTTTGTTTCTGGCCTGTTATTAGCAGTACAATCATGTTTAAAAATTATTAACATTACTTAGGGGCTTTCTGGACATCTGCTGCAAACAATTCATAAAGCCTGTTCAAACGATATTCTTCAAACGATGCCCTGTGTGTCTGCTTAAGGTTTCCTCAAATGTTCACGGGAGATTATACTTCTTCCACTTTCTTCCACTTACAGAACTTGGCCTAAGTTTGGCATTAGAGGAGTAAAAGTTCTCACGCTGCCCATCTGATTTGGGACACTTGACTACTCATTCATTTCTTTTTTCCTCAAACATTCACAATCGGTATGAAATAGCATTTTAAACAAATGGTCAATATGTCACCACAAGGTTACAACATTTATTCATGTGACAAGCGGGGAAAGGTGGTTTACAGTCAAATTCAAGTAAGAGTATCTTCTCAGAACTAGCAGGGTATTTTACTGTTTTCTCTTCAGTGAGTTGTCTTGGGAACTTGGGGGTCTGATAGTTTGAGGCAGTCTGGACCTTTGAAACAAGTTCAGTCCAATGCTGAGACCCAAACAGACAGATACCCACTGCTCTGACTCATGGACTGGGGAACAATGAAAGTACAATGACCTCTTGCCATGTGTCTGACCCATAACATGGCGTATGACGATTGATGTCGCTTAAGCAAACATGCAAATAACTAGCTACAGGAACCCTTTAGATAGAATGCATTTTAGAAAAGAGGGGGGGAAAGTTACAAAGTGCAAAAACACCTATACACTTCAGTTTCAACTGAATAGCTATTAAATGGTTTACTAAATAAGAGCACATTTGTAATTTAAAAAAAATGCAAAATTGCGAGAATCTCGCATGAATGCATAAGAAGTAGGGAATAATTGTATATTTTAACCACATGATTAGTACTGTTGGGGAAAAAAATTCACAGTTGAAATAGTTCCGGGCCTTCTTATTTTCTGACGCATTTATAATGCAATTTTGCATGATTTTTTTTTTTTTTTTTTTTACTCATTAGTTCATTGAAATACATCTTCTGGAATTGATTAGTAGGCCTACACTTATGAATATTGGCAAGTCCAGGCAAAGGCTGGTCTGTCCTGGCTGAGTAAAGACACTTAATTTCATCATAGCAGAGCACGAAAACAATGCTGACATCAGCATCACGCATCGACACAAGCACTGCATTTATACACGGATTGCCCCAGAGCCTCTCTGTGTGTGTGTGTGTGTGTGTGTGTGTGAGACGGCATTCTAAAAAATCTATGGTCTCATTCCCTTTGACTATATTGCAGTTGGTCTTAAGTTTAACTTCATTTAAAAAATGCCTAAATGTAACTGCACTCCACATCATATTAACATGCACCTTCTCCAAGACACTACATAGCAAACAACAGTTCTGTACAAACCCATTATGACGAAAACTGCACTTTTAAATACTGCAAGTGAACAGTAACCCTCCATGAAGTCAATTTCTTGTTAAAAACAACAAAACACAATCTCACTAAATATAAATAATGTGTTTGCTTCATAAGGGATAGAACAGTTGTACCTTGTGCAAGTTAGGATATGGGAAAACATTTGATATGGATAATCCATCATTAAACTTTGGCTCAGTAAACACAGGTAAATTCAAACAAGATTTATGTACAGAGTAAGTACTTCATGTTTTTAATTACGTATGACAAATACAATAAAAGTCTTCTCAGAGACATGGAAGGTAGTCTACTGGTAACCAAGGAAACAGCAGGTGTTGCCCATTCATAACATGCTTCTGATGTAGAGGCCTAGGGGGCTGTAATGATAACAATGTCAGTTCTTCTCAACTTGGCTTCAAACGGTCACTCCTGACTTTCAAGAACCATCGAAAAGTAACACCAGCGTAATCGCAGGACAGAATCGGGTAGCGCAGGGCTGCTGAGTCCTCCAGCGGAAAAACGTCCCCACGGATCCACCTGGGACTCACTGTCCAGTTAAACTTCACGCTGGTCGACAAAACTGAACTGAAATGTATCTTTTTGCGAATAGCCTAGACGTTTCTGAACTTCTGCTGAACAGGACATGCGGACGTCCAGCCAAGTTACTTCTCAGAGTTGGCTGATAGTCACATGACACTACATCTTAAGTGCAGTGGGAGGTAAATGGCTGGGACTTTCAAAGCTGAGTGCAGATACTTTATTTAGGGGAAGTCCTGTTTGAGTAGATGAGCTTTCAGGTTAGGTCAGCGCTCACTCAACTTCCTGTAGCCATGATTCACAGCAAATCGGCCCTGCACAACACCCACAACCATTTACATAATATTAGACTAGATTCTGAACAAATGGGGGGAGTCACAAGGCAGTATAAGCTATTTGTGAAGGGGGGTTAGGTCTAGTCAGTTATATAAACCATGAATTGTATTAGCAAAATGAAAAGTAAACAAACATACTTGCCTATCAACGGCATATTTGCAAATGTATTTAAGTCCATTTTACAGTCTTTTGCATCTTACAGCATAATGAAGTCTTGATTTGGTTTAGCCAAATCTTTTAAAAGAACGACATTCCCGGACTTCGAGAAATGGACCAGACTCAGCTTCGGAAGGGACTGGTCCCGTCTGTTCGGATCGGCATCCTGATCGCATCACACGCATCTCACGCGGTCTGACATTCTACAGTCGGAGGAGATGGAGGAAGACCGCCGGCGACCTCGTGAGCCGCGGTCGCCTGCTCAGCTCCTCTGCAGAACCGGCGCCGCACGGAACCGGTCGTCTCCTATTGCACGTTAGCCTTCCATGAGGCTCTGCACTGCATTCACCATGGAACTTTCCGTTTTTTTTTTTCCCCGCATTGCACTCTCATGCACAAGCGACTGAAATCGATAGCTACCCAACATCCTCTCAGGAGGGGCGGGCCGGGGCGGGGGGGGGGTATGATTTCTCATATTCGACATCGTGTCATCCATACGCTGCTTTCGATGACTGACACAGCTGATTCTGTTTCGTGACATAAAAACAAGCTGTTTACAGAAAAGTTGAGTTCATTTACGCAAAGGAAATACCCTGTTTTGCTCAGGACTCTCAACACATTCTCTGCATATATAAAGGCATAGAAGTTAGAGGAAGACGTATACCTCCGCACGTCCCTGGGGTAACACAAGTGAAAAACAAAGGGGGGAAAAAGAGGTACATTTTTACACGAAGGCCATAAAGAACACTTTTTCCCATCACACATAGACACACAAGGGGACAAGGAGATACAGAAGAGGGAAATGAAAACAATGGCCACCCCAGCAAATGTTTCCTAGGGGCAAGAATTGAGTGTGGAGACGACAGCAGGTTGGGAGCGTTGCTGAGGTCGACCCAAAGTCTTCCTGGGTTGTTTAGAAGGCTACATGGATGGCTTGCTCATCGTCCGCCATTCCTCGAGGCTCGAGTCTGTCACTCGTGGTCACATCCCCCCTCAGTTCAAAGCGTGCTGCCGGATGGTGTGGAAGATCCAGTCCATCTTGGTGGTCCAGCCGCCGTGGTGGGCGTCGTTCATCTGCTTCATGAAGTAGTCCAGCGCCTCTTGCTCGGTCTTGTCCAACGCCAGCGTCTTACGGATGTAGGCGATGTCGTCGAAGGACTGCAGTTCCGGCATCCCGGAGCCCAGCATCATGGAGAACAGGTTGATGAACAGGTTGGCGTGCTGCCGGATTGCCAGGTAGGCTTTGTAACACATCTCCTGGAACCTGCCGGAAGCATGGAGGGGTGAGGGGAAGCCCTGTGGCCTGAGAAACAGCCTATACCCTTTCGCGTGTATCGCATTACCTGCGTATTCATCCATGCTTCTCTATAACCTCAATAACCACTAATCCAATTAGACTGGTGACCCAGGGATCAATCACAGGAAACTCGGGGTGTGAGGCAGGGTAGATATGTTACACATTATATTGTAATCTATGTATTGAGAGGAAATCAGTAGCCTTTTAAAAACCTCTAAGTGCTGATGGGCAGGATGCCGTCCATTGGGTTTTTATCTCTACCTAAGCAGTACAGAAGGGAGGTGGGATGGATCCTGAAATAAGCACTGTGAATCCGTCGTTATGTGATCAGGGAAGGATTTGTTCATTCTGTACTACAAGTTGCTGCAAATAATCATAATATTGAAACCCCACAAGATCCTCATAAAGTGAAAAGGACAGGCTGTACTGGAAGGGAGGGGGGGATACCTCTCAAACTCTCTGGTCTTCGTGCACTCCTGCGTTCCTTTACTTATCACTATTAAAAAGTCCTGCGTCAACACGAACGGAACCCGCTCTCTCTTGTAGCCGAATTTCTTTTTCTTGTGATCAAGGAAGTGGCCAAAATCTATATGGAACAGCTTCAAAGAGAGAGAATTACACCACAGTGTAAATTACCAAAGGTTAATAAACCGGCTATCTGGCGAATGACACACACCCTACCTGCCCGTCGTCCTTCACCATGATGTTACTATTGTGTCTGTCTCCGATTCCCAAGATGAATGTTGCAACGCAGTAGCCAGCACATGACCGCGTGAACAAATCGATCGCCAGGTCATACCTGTGTGGATTCAGCCAATGAATGTGCAGCAATCACTGATATACTTCAATCTGATACAAACTACAAAAGTTTCCAGTATATAAAAAGATAAATGTGTTGGGAAACAACTCTAATACAAAACGAAGTGAAACACAGAATTAAAAAATGATAAAATATGTCGCTGATATTCAGATATGTAGAATGAATGCCTTCACTTGTGAAATCTACTCATTAATAACTTGACTCACATTTCTCCCTTGTTCTTGTCCTTGAGCCACTGGTGAAGAGTGTGACTGTTAAACTGCAGCGCCCCCTTCAGGCCACCCTTGCACTGGATCTGCATGATGGTGTGGGAGTTTCTCACGGCCTCTATGAGACCCACACAGTCGCCGATGGACAGGCAGCCATAGGGCAACATTCTTCCCCAAAACAGAGCGGTGAGATGAAAAAGATAAATAAATCAAGCCAAGGAAAACAAAGGAGGGACCTGCAGCGGCGGAAGAGCTGCAGATGGAGAACCCAAATCTCTGCGGGCGGAAGCTGGATGGTTTTTAGAACATGCCTGCTAAGGAACTAGGATTCAATTGGCCAAAACAAAATCAGGTTCTCAGTATTACAGTGTAAACTGCACTGATTGCAAAAGAATTCCTTTAAAGCAAGTTTTCACACATATGACGTTATCTTAATTCTTTTTAATTATTAATTAGCTGGGACAAATATGGCAGTAAGGTGGTACAGCATATAATCTCACACCACCTGGGTTTGCATCTTGACTCTGTGAAGTTTGGGATTCTTCCTACAGTCTAAAGATCAGCAGATCGGTTCACTAGTGATTCTAAATTTCCCCATAGTGTCCGTATGACCCCTTGTGTCCTGTACCACCTCGGACAGTCTTCAGGTGCGTCATGGTGACCCTGCACTGGATCATCGGTGTGAAGATGGACAGTCGGGACAGATCAGCGATTGAGATATGAAGAGTACCTGAGATCGAGGCCTTGGTTCTGCCATATGTTCTCCATAATCCGAATGATCTGCAGGGTCAGCATGTCTTGCCGTAAATCTATAAGACAGTTGAGAGTGGACTAAGCATTGGAGACAGGTGCAGTGGAGTCCTCTGAGGCTGCGTTCTGGGTCGACGACGGCGCAACGCATCACTACACTCCGGTCACTGCGAAACTCACCGTCGCCGTTCTTGAAGATGATCTCATTGTTCTGGAAGAGGAGCTCCGACATGATATCCGGATTTTCCCAGTTTAGCCAAAGCGGTCGCTTGGCGGAAGACATTATCCTGCACTCCTCCAGTCTGGAGAAGTTCAAAGAGCAACTCTGAGCATCTCGGAAGTGCAACCGAGATTCTGCTAAACATCCCTTCCCATTCATTCTGTATTCTTCCTAATTTCTAAGTGAATTCGATGAATAAAATAACCTTTTCGTCTTCCTTTACAACCTTTATCTATAGCAATTTATTTAAATGAATAGTTTGTAAAATTACATCTTTCCACTGGGGAAAAAAAAAAATCAACCAATTAAAGCTGAGTACCCAGTAAAAAGTCTAATAAAAACGGCAGAACTATACTTTTGCTTAAATGTTTTAAAGCAGTAATAGATTTCTGGACATGCTACAGGCGGTTTTATACTAAACATTTCCCAAGAATAGCAGGATGCAGCTAGAATTTCTCCTTATATATTCCTACAGAACAATCTCACATATATCCTTTGAAGCCTGATACATATTTGTTGTTTATCTGAAAATCAGGCGGTCAACAAGGGTGTGTCCACAGACCGGAGGTTGCCCAGCTGGTGGGCGGGATTTAGCGGAGATGTGAAGTTCTGCAAGGCGTCCATGTAGTCTGGCCTTCTCATCTGCTCCACCAGGAACTTCATCTGCACCTGGGGAGGAACAGCCGCAAGAGTCCAAGTTAGAGAAGGCCGATGGAGAAGGCGCTGCCCCCTCCGGTCTGGGGCTAGAAAAGCTGCAAGGCTTTTATCACGTGGCGTCTTATTAACATCGGAACACAGTATCGACTGCACTGGTATTATGACTTAAACAAACGTCTGGGGCCCTGGTGAACTTACATATTTACTTAGTTTTCTAAGGGAAATAAATTTAATACCTCTGCAGGGTGCATGAATTAAATTCAGAGACCTCACTAGAAATAGCACTAGCGGATTTCTGCACATGCCATGCTTTGTTAAATTACTTTCCCAATCTGTTATTTTCAGCAAAGAAACAATATCCGTGCATTAAAACTAAGAAATATGTCATGTTCTATGCAGAAACTCCTTTTCACTTAGAGAAGGACGACAGCCCCCGTTGCATCGCTGCTCCCCCAGCAGGGCTTGGGATCTCGGCCGGGCCCCAGCTGGGACTGTATTCACACGAGCTTCCTCCCACAGTCCACAGGCTTACGGCTCACTGGTGACTAGTTCACTCCCTAAAGCTAATTCAATCTATGTGTTAATATCCGAAAATGTACCAGCATACGGTCGAGGGTGTGCCTTGCTTACACCCAGTGCTTCCTGGGATAGGCTATGCATCATCCACAACCAGACAACCAGCTATTAAAAATGGACAGATTACAGACACCAGCTTCTTCTGGTTCACTCTTTCAGCAAAACTATTTAAACTCAAGTAGAATAACGACTCTTCTTGGGAAAAAAATTAAATCACACCATCTACAAAAGAGATCATGAAAGCGACTTAAAACATGGGTGAATTATGTTTTTAGTCAGAGTGGTAAGGGGAACTCAAACAGTCACTGTAGGGTTCTCTAGTGTAGTGGCTGTTTGTGGTCAATAGGGGGCCCCAGAGAGCAGATGCACGGTTTGCGTGATGGTAAACATCGCCACCTAGGCGGCCACTGGCGAGTTACCTTCTGCGTCTCATCTTTCTTCTCCTGCTTCAGGATGTCCGTCAGGTTGATGAGCTTCTCCATGGCCTCCACCTGTCTGCTCAGGTGCTTCAGGTACATCCCACAGGCCCGGCAGTACGACTCTAGCAGCAGCCCGAAACGCTGGCTCACCGTCTTGTTGTGCATCTCGGATCTGGAGAGCGAAAGTCAGATGCTTGGATTACGCAAAATCCTGCTGTCACGGGCTCCCATTTCCGGACGTCAATCCGGCTTCTGCAGGCAGGTCGGCACCGGGGTAGCAAAACTCATCGATCATACCTGCAGCCTGAATTCAGTGGGCAACTGTCTTTTCATTGCACTCCAAGAAAAATAAAAATCAACTTACTTCAGGTGCCAGAAGAAGAAGTGTCCGATCCTCTGGTTCGTTAAAGCTTTTTTCAGCAGAAATCGCACCAAAGGATTATCAAGGTACTGCTCATACTTCAGGACCTGACATTGAGATAGCGTCAAGTTTTACGAAGGAGAAAAAGCAGCGTCGTTACGATTTACGATTCATCGGGAGCATGCAGGGCATCACAAACACACCCTCAGACCTACTGTACCTGCACCAACTGAATGAGGTACTGAGAGAGTTTGTCATCTGTCAGATATTTCTCAAGGCACCGAACTGCGAAGTCACGGATCATCGGGTCGGGGAAGTTGCAGTCCAGCAGCTCCATGGCCTGTTCCGGCTTTATTGCCGGCCAGTCCTTCAGAAGGCAGTACATCTTCGAAAGGGGGAAAAAGAACATAACATTTGGCCAAATTCTGAGGACCGCAGGAGAGGAACGTGAGAGACCATGTTAAACTACAGCTTCAGGATACCTGGGCCACTTCATCTCTGGAGTTCCACTTCACTGCAAGGAGAATCTTGGGCAAAATTTCAGGTATATTTACACAATAGTGTCTGGAGGGGGGAAAAAAAAAAAACATACTAAAGTGAATGTCTAATTCTTAAGGGTTTGGCCGGGTGATCTCACATGTCCTCCTTCCACCGTCTCCCTCCCCATCTCCCCGCCGCGAGTGCGCTCTACCTGTGCCTCCACAGGAAGTCCTTCTCCTGCTCAGTGATCTCAGACAGGGGATCTCTGTTGCAGACCAGGCGGAGCTGTTCATTGTCACTCTCAGTCAGGGCGTTGTCCCGGGCGAGACGGTTGCTCTGCGGGCCCAACAGGACACACGGTCACACACAGCTGCGTGTTACACCGCTACGCTACGGCGCACGCCACTGACAGGTTCCAGGCCAGAAACACCCCGTAATACAAAGCAGACCTTCCTCGGAACAAAGGGGCCCTTATACGAGCCTGTCCCTAACTATTTTCATTAAAGTGCAATGTGCCGAGGATAACAGGCTTTCAGGCCCTTGAGCTCGTAACTGAAGCCATACTGATTTGGAGTGGGCTGTTTACCGGGGGGAGGGGGGCAGAAAAGGGATTTGCGTAGGAAGGACTTAACGGTTTGGGTGGCCAAAACAAATGACAAGCCTTGCCGAGAAAAAGCTTTACTTCATATTTCAAAATCTAGCTAAAAACCTCGCTCTTTGCTCAAGCGTATAACCTTCCCTACCCATGATACGTTTAGTCATTTTTGTTTTATTTGTTTACTTCATTCTATGTAAACGTCTGATATCTTGTAAAAGCGCTATGTAAATAAAATGCATTGTTATTATTATTATGTTATTTATTTATTTATTTTAAACCCGGTGCAAATTAGCTGGCAGACCTCAGCTGACTACAGAGGATGCGACTGAAAAGCCCAGAAAGAGCTATTGGCTTCAGCTTATCATTGATCAGATTCGAACTCGTTCACCTCGCTGTATGGGACTCGAGATGCAATTAGAGGCAGAAGCTGTCAGCTGCACTGGGAGAGATAAATGGCTGAACGGCGCAAAACGCTCTCCTGGGATTTCGTTTCATGCGTCTCCAGATACACAAGCGCAGCTCAGACTCAATGGCTGCTTACTGGTGGAGTCGTGTAGATTTTCTTTTTTTGTCTAAAACAACATCGCAAACAAAATATTTACAAGCCCACTCAAGCAGGGTATATGTTTTCACATTCCACCGGATAGCCTGAATACCGACACGAGTGTAGCCATAAAAACAAAGATAACCAAACTGAAGACTATGTTTTCTCTGCAACAGAAATCCCCACCTGCATTGAGGTAGATTATTCCTATTTTTTAACAATGTTCCATCACCACCAGCTGATGTCCCCATAAAACACAACTTACAACCACTGATGCAGTACAGATATCCACAGAAAAATACACATTTCCTCAAGTGAATCTCATCACCACCCAAGAACGGAAATTCAATTTAATTAAATATGATCGCTAATTCCATAAAGTCCAGTCTTCAAAATTGCTATTATGAAACAATTCAAATCTTTCTTCCACAGGGAAATGCAAAACTGATTATATGCATCCTTAGCTGGAAAGCAGGAACATGAGATACTCAGAGTGAAGAAAAAAAATCCATGACTTTACCAAGCCAGCGTGGCAGTAATTAAAACCCAGCTCTCTGGATATAGTCCAGTTTGCGTGCTCCTCAACTGTGGCCATGTCTGGGAACTTCACCGGACTGCTGAAATAATCAAACTCCAGCTCCAGGCAGGGCGTTTCCTGAAAGCAGAGTTAGCCACAGGCCTTGTAGTGAGCGAAGCTTCAGCTGAACAACAGGGGAACTTCTCGCAAGGTTATTCTGACCTTGTTGGGGTTGGAGCCAGTCACGCCGATGGGGTTGAGCAGGTCTTCCAGTCCATGGGGCACAGGCCACAGGTTGAGTGCCATTTTCCCCGAGACGAGGGTGTGGGTATAGTCAAAAAGGTTCACATTGCCCCAAGCCAGTGGACAGTGCTCCTGACAAAAAAAATCACACCAAAGGTGAGCTCAATTTACAGCTAAGCCTGCCTGCTGCGCTACTAATTGATGAATTTTACATTTTAAGGTGTTGTTTTTAGAGTCCAATGGAGACCAATGCCTTCACAACATTAGCATAAGTACACAGAACAAAGCCAAACACAACAGGACCCACGAAAGCCTTCCTTATTGAACTTGAAAAAAATAAAAGCTTCGAAAATGAGTATTTTTAAACTGAATTACAAAACAGTATTCCCAACCATGTCTTTAATTGTATTTTCATACAAAAAAAAAAAAGTCTCACCCCTAAATTCTGCTTCCAAGGTCACCTCGGAGTCAGCAGAATTACACTTGGATGGTTACACGCCCGTGACCACAACAGAGAAACGGGGCCAAAACAGGCCCATGCCCACGCTATTGGCTGGGAGATCCCGCCGCGTGTTATCTGCACGCATATGGGGGGCTTTGGAAAACAGGCAGGCGGTGAAGGACAGACTCTGAGCTGCCCATGCACTGCCCGCGGGACCCTGGCGGTCAGTGAAAGCCTCACCTCCTTTGCCCCCTTCCGGCCTTTCACAGAGCAGATGGACAGACAGAGGCGGGCCGCCCGGGGAATGTCACAGATGTAAATGTCGTAGTTGAGCCACTCGTTCCACCTGCGAAGGAACACGACCGCGTCACGCCCCGGCTTTCCTAAGAATGCGACGGTGCCCGTCTTGCGCTCGGCGAGGACGCGGCGTGAGATGTTTCTGCGCCAGTGCGGATGGCTGCACACAGATAGTGGCACGAAGACCACGCTATCTGCTGCCAGAACCTTGTAATCGCCCCTCTGTTAGAATAATGCCTCAAGATGTCTATGCAAAATGTTCCTACACACCAACAACGCACAGGCACATTCTGAGATAAGAAATACTGAGTAAGAAACGCAGGGAGACGACTGTCACCAGCCCTTGATTCCCTTAGCATAGAAATGTATTCTTCATCTCAGCTAGAGCTTTCATAACACAGTACCGAGGATTGGAGCACGGTACTCGTTGGGTGTTCACATTGTCGCACAGCTGCTCTCCTCCATGGTATATCCCTGTCCGAACATAGATCTAGAGCAAAACAGAAAAGAAGACACACCCCACACTCTGAAGAATAGCCATCTTCTAAAAATCACTACTGTTTTTTTTAATTCGTAAGTCGTACACACTGGCCATAGAAAAATGGTTCAGCTTCATTACTGGTAGAGTTGGGTACCTTATCGATGTCCCGAATGTTCACATTGACGTACGTGGCACACAACACCCTTATCCGCAAAGTGCTGTTGATGGTCCACAGGCATTTGGCGGAGGCCTCGCCGTTCATGTATCCCGTGGCGGTGGAGATGCGGCGCGCGTAGGACGGCATGGTGAAGGAGTCCATGGGCAGCTGAGAGTACAGGCTCTCCTTGGCCATCAGCATCAGGTTCGGCATCCGGCCCAGCATGATGCAGCTCCTGATATACTGAAGGGGGCACATGACGGATTCAGGAATAGATCTACATGGTCGCCATGTGCAGGGTGAGACATCCCAGATCACGAGGATCGCGTGCCGAAAGCGTCATGAGGTTCATTACAGTCATGTTAGGGACATACAGTAAAAGGCCTTAAATCCAGCAACGTCTGGATACTGCCGGATAGTGCAGGTTGCCAGATAGTAAAATATTACTCTTGGAAACAAATTAAAATCAGAATGATTTTGTTGTTCCGCAGGTAAGGTGTTTGTTAGACTGGATGTTACACAACCATGCAACAAGACAGAACTAGACAGTATACAGAACCACATACGACGATTTCTGTATAAGAATAAATAAATATGACATCAAGAGACGCTAAGGAGGTATTATTGCAGTAAGTATGGTAAATATTGTAAAATAATAACTGTACAAGATTTACAAAATTGTAAAACATTACTTACACATTTTTTATACTGATATGTTAGAATTGTGCCAAATACTTAAGTGTGTTGGTTACTTGAATGCGGGACACAAAAGCTTTTACTGCGTTATCAAGATTGCTGAAAAGGCCACATCAAAGTTGCCATCTTTACAAACCTGAAGCCCCTCCGGTTTGATTTAGGAAACCCTACGTCTCTGCACTTCAGACTACTGACCGACCACAGTGAAAGGTACGGAGAACTGGCCTAGCTCTATTCTATAACTGACCCTTAAGGGCTACTAAATACTGTCTTCCCCATACCGAAGAGCAGTATACATGTAGCACGATGCATTCCTGTCACAGTGCTTGTTCTTAAATACAGGTGAAATTGAACTTCAGTCTAACCATCATGTCTGAAGGCCGGGAGGTGACTGCAACCTTAGCAGTCACACACGGCTGCATTAGGGAAGGGATTCTACCGGCCAGCCACAACAATGGCGACACTGCCTTGTTTAATTATGAATAAGCCCCTTCAGAACATGTAAGCAAGCTCTGTAGGGTGGTACGTCAACGCCGATGAGACGCTACCTCCCAGAGGCATGTGAACAAGCCTTTAATGATGCCATGGCTCAATAATGCACATGGTGTTGGGGAAGAGGACCAGGTGGACTTTTGTTACACACGCGCACATTCATGTGCTAAAAGGCACCACTTACCTTGTACTGGCTGAGAGGATATTTTTCCAAGAGGTATTCATCGCAACCACAGACTTTGAGGATATACTTCCCCTGGTACTCCTGCACGCACATCTTGAGCTGCTCTGGTGATAGCAACATACTTCTGGTCTTCTTACGGATGGCTTCAGCTATCACATGCTCAGGGACGCAATCGTGGTTGATTTTAAGTGTGTACTTCTGTTTGTCGTTGTTGGGGGACACAATGACCCAGATCACCACAATTATTTGACCTGAAAAATTGATCATAGCGACATGTTAAGACAGGCGGTGACAATTTGCACACCTGGGATATATCCGTTTCTTTGAACGTACGGCAAAGGCATCATTATTTCGAGGGAAATGTAACTTGGCGTGCTTATTTGATCAACCGACCTTTGTCAAGTTTGTTGTATATGTGCTTTGGAAGTTCTGGCGATGATTCCACATTGGGAGGGTAAACATATAATGCCCGACTGTGGGGTCCATTGGCATCCCTGAGGTCTACAGACTCTTTACAGACATTCAAGATGTTTCTCCTGAAGTCCTGCACCTCGGGGTCCTTCACCAGGTCAAACTCACAGATGGGCATGCCAATGGCAAAGCCTACAACAATGAAGACAGTCTTTAGCAACGGTTTGAAACTACAGTGAAAGTACATATATGAAAACAAAGATTATGAATGTTGAGGGAGGGAGGACAAGTCTGAAAGCTTATAGCGTGACAGACTCAAGCACTGTCCATAACTGCAGACTCCATAAACCAAAAAAAGAAATGAGAAGTGAAGCTTACCAATTTCTCTGTTCAGAATTTTCTCTTCCCTATTGCCAACTGGTTCGATGACTTTTAGGAATGGCTGAAAAAGTCTGAGATCGCATAGCCTCCGAGTCTCATCATAAAACTCTTCTCTTTCAGCTTCTTGGGTAACACTAACGAAGATGTAGGACGTCTCTTCTTGCAGGAGCTGATGGAGAGGGTACTTCCTTGCCTCCTTGAAGAGTTCGTGTTTAATTGTAATGAGAGTAGCCTCACGGAGGCACTCCAGTGTCAATATCATGCCGTTTGGTAGAAGACAGTCCACCAAAATCCTTGGGGGCATCAAATGTATACCCCATAGCTCTCCCGAAGATGGCCTTGGCGGCATCCTTCCCACCTAGTCAAAAGTCTGCCAGTTTAGCTGAAACACCTCTCCTGGGAAAACACAATACAACACTAGCTCCAGATGCACAAAAATGAATGTGTGTGTGTGTGTGTATATATCCTCGCAGAAGACAAACTATCCATGCATCTTCAAAAGGAACAACAAAGACAAGGTCAAAATGAAAATAAAGTTTCACAAAACCTCCAAGTCAAGCTTCTTCACTGATTACTTGATTTAAAATGTGGAAAAACATCGATGACCGCACATCTCTTGGGTTGAAATGACCTCATGCGTATTACTCTTAATTCCCCAAGAACGGAAACAAGACGTATTCAGTTCATGAGTCACACCTCTTCAAGTTGTCCCCAACAGAAGCAAGATAACCAGCAGAAGGGTTGTTAGATATCTTCCCTTCCAACAATATTGTTGTATCACCCTAAGACTGAAAGCTCTCCTCAGATTGTCTTTTTACAAGTCAACAGCAGATGTGAAAATGTCCACAATTCGATTTACCAATGTTGTATAAACAACAAGGTGCTGGGTGACCAATCTTGTACCACTTTAAACGACCCTCAATGGGTAGCAAATCTCTTTAACAACAGACAATGAAAATCACACTTGACAAGGTCAAAAATTGTAATTAAATTTAGTAAGAGCACTGTTCCTGAACGGCTTACCAACATATAGGAAACACAATGCCATTTTTATCACCTGACTTTAATACACGGCTCACTTAGGTCAGACACCAAACCAGAATCCAGTATGTTTCCGATTATTTTTAAAAACACATGCTGTTTGTGTAAATGTATAATGTAAAAAGTTGGCATCTGTGAACTAATTACTACAAACATTCAGAAAAAATACAGTGGTCATGTACTTACAAAAATAAATTAAAGCCTTGACAACGCGAGGTACTGGCAAAAAATAATAATAATTAAGTACTTTAAAAGCCCTATACCGAGACTGATAGTTAATGGTTTCTGGTTATTCTAAAACGGAGAAAAATCTTTTTTTTTTTTTTAAATAAAATAAAATAAAATAAAACATTTGCAGCATGCGTTGCCGTTAATAACAGAAAATTTTATTTGAATTACTTTTATGTTTATAAACGGGAGCGTTGTCTTGAATTTAACATTCGGAATATGTAATATAATAATATTCAAAATGGGGCACGGTACTGGCCGGCTGTAGCGGCTAGTAAACAGGTCTCGTTCGCACACTAGCATAATATCTAATTAGTTACGACGCATTTCACCTGTTAAACGATTAGCCGGTTTAACCATCACGCTATAAATCTAGACGCGAGTCAAATCGATAACTAGGTAGTTAGTTGCGAACGGTACATATATTACGACTGGGTTCACAACCCTACTCAGCAATTTCGTACAGGGTGGCATTAAGAAATGTAAAGTATTATTAAGAGTAACAATCAGTATATCGTGTTGTCTGGTTTATCTCTCTTACCACGTTACCTCTCGAGCTGGTCTGCGGCTTTAAATCATGTTGCCAATGTGGTTCCATGTACTACAGTATCGCTGATTTAACGTACAAAATTACGATTGAAATATTTGGTTTCAAAAAGTCTAATTCTATATTTTAAAAGGCAAACCGGTACACTTTTCCAGCGTAATTCAGCTTTGAAAGAGCGGCGCTGCCGAGCTCGTCGTCCCCGTTTCCCACGCTCCGTCCGCCCGGATAACCGCCTGGGATCCCGCCGATACTGCCGGCAGCTCGCTTTTTAATTATGACAGCTTCAGCTGCAGCTAAAAATAATTAGAAACCCATAACCGTATGAGATACTTAACATCCTGCCCGCGCTGGTCGCCGCTATCCCGCGTTGCTACTCACCCCGCCGCCTTCCCCCCCCCTTTTCCGGGGCTTTTCCAATGTATCCAGCCCGAGGCTCAGGCCTACCCCCGGCCTGACCGCCGCAGCCTCTCCATGGCAGCCGCCGCTGCCGCTCCGCTGTTCTCCGTAGCGTAGCCCGGTTTGGGGAAAGGGAAGCAAGTGACAGCCGGGGAAAACAAAGGCGTGTGGCAGCCAGTATTTATTTAAATGTCCTGGGAATACGCGCCGTTTCCACTCTTCCAGCTAAGAGGGAAGCCGCGGTGCCCCACGGCGCGCTGGGTGCCGAGCGGCTAGCTGGCTAGCAGGCATGCTACACGCCCTCCCCTCCCCTGTCCTCCCACCCCAACGTTTTGTTTTGTAAACGTTAGCCTGCTAGCCGCGCACACGGAGAGCCGCTTCGGCGGAGTCCCCATCCCGGATATTTTTCATATATATATGTATACACACACACGCCGAGAGATGACCATTCATTCCAATATGTTTTGCCTATTATAAATAAATACTAGCGGCGCAAACCTTTGAGATTGTTTACTCATTTACATCAGTTTACATCAATACGCTTTGCCGACGGAGCGCCCTAGGCGAGCGTTAGTGCCGGCGCCCGCCTCCGAGGCAAAGTGAAATTGGGCGGCAAGTCGGCGCCCTAGGCGGTCGCCTATGCCGCCCGTAGGATTGACCAGCCCTGGATAAGCTCCTTTAGGAATGCTAGATTACTTAACGTAATATCTCACTTGAATTACTCGCAGACTAGGTCGATTGCTTTGATAACTCCTTGATGGATGTTAAAAATGATCGTGGTATTAATATGATAAATATTGAGTAACATTTCATGATGAGGACATAGAAACGGCACTATATACATTAATTAATGTCAGTCATTGACGCTGTGGTATTGATGGATACGTCACACGCGTATATACAGTAGGCAGTATTGCGTTGGGCAATTTCTAACTTCTGGCTTTAGAAATAATTTACAATAATGTACAATTGTTAAGCTTGATCGGTCTCGCTACCTGAATTAGTTTGCTTGCTTAATTGCTTATTTATTTTGAATACTGGCATACTAGGGCTAGGCGCTTAAAATACTTGGCACTATAGCCCCGAGTAATCGGACCTAATGACCTTGAAAAATGCCGTTCACTCCTTGGCATGACACCAACAACAGCATATAATCCACTGTGTAATTACAAAGGCAATACCCAAAAATTAAAATCTATTGAAGCCAAATGATCTTATAAATATCTCTAGTTGATATAAAGTTATCTTTTGGTTTGTTGTCATCTTGTGGTCGAGACAGTATTTTTAACTGCATCTCAAAAAAGCTTAGTATATTTGAAAAATATCTGAAAAATAGGGTACCTAAACGGAAGGTAATCAGTGTTTAAAAGATTTAAATTGTCTTTAAGTTGGCCCGAGTTATATTATAGATGTATAATTTATAGGAATTCTTAACTGCTTTATCTTATTTTACAATAAAACTATTAATATATTATATTGATGAATGACTTAATTGGAATAATATAAGTGACAGTTTGGTTTGCCATATGATGTGGACGGAAATTTCATACCAAAGACTACCGTAATACACTGAGTGTGGGGATACCCTGTTTGAGGGCATGCATTAAAAAGAAAAGACGCATTTCAAAATAGCCGTAAAAGAATATGCTTGGAGGATTAAATGGCAAAGCACGATCTGATTTTCAGTATTTTCTAATTTTTTCCCTCGACGAAATAATTAAGGGACATTTTATTCAAGTTGTACGGTAAGGGGGCTGCTGGAGATTTTACATAGCTCGTTTTTTTTTCTTTCATAATGCCGTTATCAAATAAGTTACCGGAAACGGACAATGTCACAGCTTTTTTTTTTGTGGTTTATGAAAGTATATGCATGCATGTAGTAATATGCAAAATACTATGTTTACACTAAGTTCTATAGTTGGATATGGAATTTCTGAAAATGTGAACGTGCATGAATTTTATTATGGAATTTATATGCTGTCAATGTGAAGGAAAGGAGTGAAAACGAAGATTAAAGAGCATTAAAAGGTGGCTGGAGAGAAACCCATTATGTTGCATGCATTTAGAATAGGGTACAAAAAATATCTAAGGGTTTGGGCCTGTCGGTAGACACTGTTGGATCAATATTGAGATAGAGGTAAACTACAGAAAACATGCCATCCCTCAAACTCTGCAACGACACAAAGAGGACACTGGGGAGTGAAGCCAAAATGACATCAACAATCATTCTGAAGGAGCTGCAGAATTTAGAGAGTGAAGTGAAGATGCACCAGTCAACCATGTCTAGAGTATATTGTATATGGCAGCAGTGCATATTGCTGGCCTGCGTGGGAGGGAGGCTACAATGAAGACCTCAGTCAGAAGAGGTACGTGAAAGCATGTCTACAGTACGCCAGAAAGTATGAGAGTGACCCAGCTGACATATCGGTCAAGGCTTTGCGTTCTGCTGAGACCAAGACAGAGATTTTTGGCCAAAATTCAAAGCGCTGTGTGGCACAAATGTAATAGGGACTGTTCCTCAGTTAACACCTCACAGTGAAGTACAGTGGCAGGGTCTTGCATTGGGGATGCCTTTTATCTTTGGGAGCCGGGCATTTTGTCAAAAATGAAGCCAGAATGGATGGAGTAACGAGCAGAGAGATATTACAAGAAAACCTGCTTCAGTCTGCAAAACGACAGAAGCTTTGGAAAAGTTAACCTGTCTGCAGGACAATGATCCTGAGCACAAGGCTGAAGCAATACAGGAGCGATTCAATAAAAAGGTGAACGTCCTGAAGGGGAAAAGTCAAAGTCCAGGTCTAAATCCCATTGAGAACTTGTGCTTTTCTTTGAAAACTGCATCCAACCAACCATGAAGGACCTGGAACGAGTCTGGCATGAAGAATGGGCAAGAAATCAGTCCTGAACCAGTTAACAAGCTGGTTTTGACTTACCCCTAATTACACAGAGCTGTTATTGCAGCAAAATGTGGCTATAGCAAATATTAATGTGTTGGGGCTGAATACTCATACAAACAACAATTTTCAGTTTTTTGTTTTTCTTTAAAATATTTGTTGATGAATGATTGATTTTGACACAAGGTTTACTGAGACCGTGAGTTTGCAATAATATTGGCAGGAAGAATCTATGTGTGTATCATTTGTAATCCAGGAAAATCTGATCATAATAATCCTTTTTTTCTGGCCACAAGTACATAGGAGTTTGTCTTTGTCTTTGCCTACTCCATTTTGCTCTTCATAGATCGGGGATCACAGTACAAGGTCAACCATGCACCCCCCCCCAAATTAAGGGTGGTTCAGCACTTTTGCAAGAAATTTATTTGTTCAACTTTTTTTGAATTGTCAAGTAATGAAAAGTTAGCAGGGAACGTTGAGGAAATTATATGTCAGGATATCTGGGTAATAATGTCATCTAAAGTAGCCCAGAGAGAACGTGTTTGTCTTTAAAATCGGCAGAGATGTTGGTGGCATCGGTGTTAATCTGCCCCCCTCCCCTCCATCCCACCTCCAGCTTCAGTCTCTGCTGCCAGCATCAGCGTTGAAATAATCAGAGCTGTATTCATAAATGCATAGGCATTCTGCATCGCCGCATGCTGTGAGTAATCTGCACTATCCTCTCCCGGTCCCATAACCCTGCACACTCTGGGGTTTGGCCATTAACCACATTATACAGCCAATGAAATGCAGTTAGCATGTAGCCAGGTGCAAATAAAATATTTACAAATATAATGAATGGAATAAATTATGAAAAAGGATACGAGGTTTAAGGAAACAACAAATATCCCTTTATAAACCTACAATAGAAATGTCTGAATTGATTCAAAGTAAATATAAAATGTTTGCAAACTCAGATGTTGAAAACAGACTTGAGAAACACAATAATGGTTGTTTATAACTGCTCTCTCTGAATCAATACTTAAGTTTGATTATCATCATTGACTCCTTGGAAGAGACTAGTTTGGAAGTTGTTTATTTTCTCCATTAAAACAAACTCTGATTGGTGGGGACCCTGCTTGCTGCTGTGTCATTTCGTGTGATTCGCTATCATTGTGATCCCAAGAAGCATTCACCGTCTCCTCACCGAAACCTGGGTTTGATGTTGGTTGCAAACCGCAAAAGTCTCCGAGTAAACTAGCATGCATAAGATACCAAAATAAATGTAATAACAAGAGCCTATTTTAGGTAGCATAAAGCATAGACAAGATCCCAGTCTATTGCAGTGGGTGTACATATGCAAAATGGAAAATATTCTTTGTTCAGACAGCATATAAGCTTACATAGGTGCAAATGAAATATATATTCGAGCACGTCTGTGTGTGTATATATATTCCAACATTAATTGACTACAGTTGCAAGTTAGGCAACGATAGCTTTTTAAATTTCTTTCCCGCTTACAGACTTTCTGAACTACAAAGTGGTTAAGGTTTGAAGAACTGTTCCTAAAAAAATCCAAGCATTCCCCTAAACACACCATGTTTTGTAAAGCCTTTCGCAAAGGCATCGTGTTCTACCACCTTCTAGGGAAGGACAATAAGCTATTTGCAGTGGTGAGCGTCTCTCTGACCGCCGCAAAGCCACAAAGTAAACTGTGTTTGTCACCGGATATTACATATAGACAAATGTGTTTTTTGGTTCAAATTTCAAGAGGATTCCGGGTCCTAAGGTAGACAAATTAATAACATCAATGTCACAAGCTAAAAATAAACATTCACCATTATTTTTTTTTCAGTTTTATTCAACATAATAAACTATTACTAAGCTATTTCAGTAGGAAGAAGTTAGAAGTTAGAAATGAATGAATTTCTGAAATTTCACCAGAAGAAATGGCTGTGCAGTGGTTGCGCTCATTTTTATGTCAGGAAACTGTGCAACACTGTGTGGTTTTTTTTTTTTTGTGACTGTCATGTGTCTCTTACAGGAAGCCGCTGAAGGACACAGCGACCGGGGCGAATCCTATTCTGTAGCTGACGTCTGGCAGATGAGCACGTCCTGAGAAGCCGATGCCCAGCCCAGGCCGCTGTAGTGCTGGGGGTCATCCGAGCCCCAAACCACAGGAAGCTTGGCACGGCCCCACGAACGTCACATGCTCCGTCAGGTGGCTGAATGGCCCCTGTGACAGTTTACGCCTCCGACGGTGTGGCCCTTTCTGGTTTTTAATATAACACCACCTCGTCATTCACTTTCCTGTATGACTAACTTACTTGTTAGTCCCTCCACATGCATTGACCACCTGTTTGCCACTTCTGTCCAATACAACTGACAGTCCATGGATAGGCTGCAATATGTGTGTGTTCTTGTGGTTTTGACCTATTGCATTTTGTTACTCATTAAGCAACAGAGCTATATAATGAGGACTGAGGAGGCTGTGTTATAATATATATAAGTTATAAATGCTTATATTAGACTTGTGGGATTTTTTTTTTTTGCATTAGCATGAAGTGGTTTATGCACTATACAGCCAAAGGTTTGCTGAGAATTGCAATCTGCGTAGAAGCGCCACCTGCTGGTAGATATGTGGCACATTCTGCATTATATACCCAGTTCCAGAAAACAAATCTTACTTTGCAACACAGAATGCAAGTCAGTTGATATGTAATTCTGCAAGTACAATTATAAAAATACATTTTAGAAGCCTGTCAATTAGTGCAATTAAATTAAAATATTAAAATATGTTAAATGTCTATTTAAAATATGTTAAACACGCTATTTTATTCATTGCAATGTAAGACTTCTATCAAAGACACCTGTAAAGTTGTAAGGGTCTGAGTGCAGGTTGCGTGGTTCTTGTTTATTATTTATGCAGATAGATTCAGAAATACACAGGCCAGTTTGAATACAGACAACTACTTAACTCAATGTTACTACACTCCAGATTCTGGGGAGTTTTAAAGAAATATCATCATTACATCCCTTTGACAGTCCATGCCTACATTAGAGTTTGTATCCGAACCAAACTCCAAAGCGAGTTGTTTAACATTTAGTTTCTTCTCAGATTTATAGGGATGCTATTTCCTGTTGTGTCCCTCATTCACAGCACATCTGTTTGCCGCTGGGTCGGGGGCCGTGGGAGCAGCCTTCCCCTCTGCACAATCTGTCTCGAGTCGCAATGTCCGAAGGACGTAAGCAGATGTCCGCGGGTCGCCGTTAGTCAGCGCTGTCCAGACGAAACGTGATGCTCGCCTCGCAGCACCAACGCACGGAATCAACCGCCTCTGTGCATGCCAATTATCGAAGCAGAAAGTTGTAAAGCAGATGTTGCAGAAATGGAAATTTAGTACGTAATTTACGGTGGAAGCCGCGCACCCAGTCTTCCCCTACCATAATGAATGTGGGAGGGGTCAAAAGGCGAATGTGAGAATTTTACACAGAATATTCCGTCCTCAGTGCATTTAAGTCACTCGATCGGCATCGTTGTATGAGTCTCAGTATTGCAGATTAACGCGGCTCCGTGCGTCTAAGTAGATAAGTAAGATGGAAGAAATGAGGCAGCATTGTGATTGTGTGATCTTCTGTGCGCCTGGATGGAAGGTGATGTGAGCGCGAGGCAGATCTGTAAACGATTTTGCGTGACACGTGTCCATTTTGTCGTAATTTTCTTATTTTTTCAATTAATATACAATAAATATCTATTATCGTAATCGGTCTCGGTGGTACGTGGCTCAGCGGCCCGTAAGGGAAGCTCTTCACTGCCAGTTGCTCTGACCCTGTTTCCACTGAGAAAGAAAGAACATATGCAATACTTTGGATAAAAGTCCCTAAGTAAATACATGTTACAATAATTATTATTATTTTAATAGTATTATTTTATTATTATTTTATTGTTGTTGTTGTTGTCCATTTAAGTTTTACGCAATCTATCTGGAAATCCATTTTTGAACATTTTAAAGGCTTTCTGGCAAATCTTTTTAGTGGATTTGAAAAGGACATTTTAGTTATTTCCTGTCTCTAAGCTACCTTTTAGTCCTAACTGCACTTCTATGGTAAATAAAAAGAAGAAGGGTCTTATTTCTGAAAGCCCAGGTGCTCTTGGGTTTTAAAAATGGGCTTTAAAAGTGTCCTGCAGTGTTTCTCTGGGCAGTGTTCCACAGAACTCCTATTTTGGGCAAGAGGCTCTTTCCAGGACTGTTAGGCCCAGGACAGTGTGATTTCCTGTCATGGGAAGCTGAAAGGTCACCTGGGAATCCTTCAGAAAGAAGCTCATTAAAGTCCCAGTATTGCATGTTACCCTGACTTATTGCTACTGTGGGACATCATCATTGCACATATATTGCTACCAGAGGCAGCTTTGAACCCAATAAATAGGTGTTGACCTTATGTTTAAAATGTGATAGTGTTCACTATTTAATCTGTAATGTGTGAAAATGTGAGGTGGTGCACATATTGTATCATTGTTGTTTTCTGTTTTTCTCTTAGCAAATTCAGTTTTTACCTCATTTTAATTGTGACTGCATTATATGAAATATGCTCTCAGTTACCATTTCTAATGGGCTTTATTGTAACGAGCGGAACATTTACATCCTTTGAATGAAACGGCCAATCAGCTTTGTTGTCCATCATGGACTCTTCTTTTACATGAGAGAATGTAGTGACAGTCCATTATGCAATGCTTTGCTTCAGTGAATCTCTTTATTGTGTTTTCAGCTGCTACCCTGTAGAAGATTTAACCATCAGAATACTATGTTCTTTACCTCATATCCACTGTAATTTATTGTTTTCTGTCATGTGTTAAAAAATGACTCATCGTTTTGTGCCTCACGTCAACCATAATACGTCCTTTGTCGTCTGGGAGATTGACCCTTACGTTAAAGTTCGGAGGAATAACTTTTAAAGACACATCTGTTTTAAAAATATCCAGAAATATATCTGGTTGAAAATGCACTTACTATAATGAGTTTTTTTAAACTGTTCAGTCCAGCAGTCTTAGTTATTTTAGAGATCAGTCCACAAAATGGTTTGAGAGAACTTTCCTTTGCCAATTTTTCACTCTGCCGAAATGAGCAGCGACCGGTTAGAGGAAATGAGTCAGATTTGGGGGTGTTTCCCAGCAGAGACACATTGAGCTTAATCAGGCACCACTAAAGGCACATCTGAACAGCTGCTCAGTATCAGACACATGATATATCCTGGCATCTGCTCTCTTCAATTCCCTTTGTTCCCCTTTGCCGCCCCTGAAAATATGCAGCAGCAAAGGCTTCCTATTGGGCAACTCGGAAATGAATAAGCTTTAAATAGTACTGGAACTATTCCTCAAAAAAATACTCAGAAGCGTACTGTTCAAGAATGGCTTGATCATCTGGTTAGGCCCGAACCAGTAAATATGCAGGAAAAGAAATGATTAAGATGTGACAAAATGATACTGAAAATTTCTGGTCGGACCTGAGGAAGCTCAAGGTGAGTCAGAAAAACAGTAATAGACACAGTGCACTCTGGGTAAACAGCTGAACAGGTTCCAGTCCGTTGCATAAAGCTTAGCCGATTCTAGGCCGTATTTTGGCATGGCTTCAGGTTTCTTTTGTCTGATCTACCTTGAAAAATTATCTTTGTAAAACCATTTTGTGATTTTGTCCTGTATTTTTTTCATGCTTCTTGTGCTCCCCCCTGCTGCTGGTGTCAGCAGAACACTGTGATTGGGGCGGCCTTTGGGGGGCAGTTAGATTTCTGGGGGTGGCCGCACTGCACCCTGTATATTCTATGTTTCCACTTAGAAAATAAAAATGATGCATATTTCGTTTTTATTATCTTGATGTGGGGTGGCCACGTATTTGCACCCCTGTTCCCCTACTCAGCCAGCTGCATCATGGGGAGGGGACCCTACCCCCCTTTGGAATATTGAGTAGTACGGGAGCATAAGGGTTAAGTCCTGGATTCGTGGGGGGTCAGCATTGAGCATGGAGCAAATTTGGATTCTGTGTGTGTGGGGGGGGGTGGGGGCTGTTACTTACACAGGACAAGGTTTTTTCTTGCAGGGCTATGTCAGTGATTTCTATGTTACGCTGCAGGCTTCGGGGTTGACAGTTGCATTTTTCTATTTGGCCAGCAGGGGGCCCCAAGCCACCATGTTTGACTTTTGTATCGGACAGGTTGTGGTCATCTTCAGAGAGACTGCCGCCTGATATTAAAGAAGCCGTGATATCATCCTGCCATCACATCTGTGTTCATCAACGCTGCCTTGGCTCATTACTCATCCATATGGCACAACTTTAATGTCAGTGCTGTGATCGATTAAAACTGCATTTTTCAAGTCAGGATTTCTAAGAAAGAATTGATTTGTTTGCTTATTTTTATTTATTTGGGTTATTCTTTGTCTCGACTGTTCTTTGTTTATCTCAATAATGTTTGTACCTTTATTATTCCTCCCCCTGGAGCATGCCTGGGTTTCACTCTTTTGGAATTCCGTATGCTGCCAGATGATTTTCATAATAAAAGTGTCTGATGAAACTGTATTATTTTGTTAATTGCGATAATTATTTTCCTTCCTGGAGAAATGCTTGGTTTTGAGTGAAACTCTCTTGAGGTTGCGTTGTTTTCTTAAAGAAAAACCCTTCGGGGCCCGATAACAGAGCATTTGGACCTGCTGCTAGGTGGAAGATAAGCACTTATTTGTAATTTGAATTAAGAGGAAGTGTTGGGCTGGCGATGGCCTCTGGCCAGGACTCCATCTCATTCCTGCTTGAGTAAGAGGGGAAGTGCCCATCTATCAACAGCCCTGTTCAGCCAGGCGCTCATGTCGGAGTTTCGCATCCTCCTTGTTGATTAGCACTCACCCCTAACTCAGTTGCATTCATGCCGCTACCTTCATAAAGTGTCGTGGGGGTTCAGACGTCATGGATGACCTGGTGCTTAAAAGCCCTCTGGGTATAAACACTCGGCGTTCTGCGCTACATTCAATCAGTCTTCCGTTGACGTTGAGCCAGATGCATTAGCAAAAATGAATATTCAGTTCTGTATTCCTGTACATGTTGAAACCACATGGACCGAATTTAGATGGCAATGAATATTTGTCTGATACATTTTCAACACATTTTGTAAAGATCAGTTGGCTTGTGTTTTTTAATTCCCAAAGAGACAGATCTAAACAAAATATATAAATCTAAGCTGCAAAGCATAGATTCAAATGATTCAGAGCTTGCTGAACATTTCAATGATGAAGTAGGGATGTAAAATTTTGTTGATGGACTTATTGTGTACTGCCAGATCCACCTGTTCATGTAATCTCAACTTGGCAATTCAGGGACTGCTCTGACTTAGGGGGGTCTAGGGCATTCTCCCTGGGAATGTCACATGGTAGAACCCAACCAGTCCTTTATGCAGATAAATACATTTACAAAAAATTATTATCACACATTGATATGACTAACGCAAACAACATTTTGACATATAACTTTGCGATATATTGAAATTTTATTTTACATAATATGTTCAAATAGCATTTTCATCTGACCAGTAGGAGGTACAATTGCACCCTCTGTAAAATCACCTGTGTGCTCTGAGATAGCGTGGCTCTTACATGTCATGTAGATTATTCTTTGTTTCGGAATGCAGAGGCATCCAAGTCACATCGGGTAAGAAATGGTATGCCTCATGGTTCACTCTTTGGTCACCTCCTCTTCTCTGTAATTCCAATCATCAAGTCACATAGCCACTATTATGTTGATGACATCCAGACCATCTCCCCTGATGCACCATTGTCTCTGCTCAGGCTTCATGGTACAGCTGAGATCATAAATGTCTCCTTTAAGAATTCTTGTCAATAGTGGATGCATCGTTTAGTTCTTGCTAACATACAACCTCCTTACATGGTAATGAAGGATTAGCATCCTGCTAAATAATCTTCACCACTAAGGTAAACCTGTAGGTCGACATACCCGAGAGGGCGGCCAGGGGGTGGGTTTTTACGCAGCTGATGGACTGCGTTGTTACCTCTGATGTCCTGAGGCGAGGCTGTAGGGAAATGCACAGAGCAGCTGGGAAACATCTGTTTTCTGCAAGTTCTAATGCTCACAGCTGCTCAAGTGTACGGCACAATATGACTGAGGGAGATCTCAAGAAGATCAGGTTTCCTGTTGCCATTGGTGGTTCAGTGGTTTAATTCTTTCCTGCCACCTGGTTTAGATTCCCAGCCAATGTAATGACTTTTGGGGGCAGACTGACAAATCATTGTGCAGAGCGTGAACATATGATACCAAATTTCTCTGCTATAAAATTTCTCCTGTTTCTGGTGTTTAAATGTGCACACATTAGATTTATAAGCCCCTATGTTTATTTCAGTAACAAAATATCTGACCGCTTCGAGAGAGAGCACAATCACAGCATGCTATGCAAATGCCTCAGACTGTTTTTATTTTCTACCGGCTGTATTTAGCATTTGAAGTAACAGAAAAAGTAAAAAACTGATAAAATGATACAATGGCATTTTAGTAATCTAGTTGACGCCTGACACACTCATTGTTTAAATTTTCTCCTCCAGCATCCTGATACATTAGACCACCTTAATGTATTTAAGAAGATTATAATTATACTTTGCACTGCAGTTTTTCGTGTATTTCATTGTACCTATCCAGAACTGACATATAAAACAAATATAATAATTGATACTTTATTGATCGCTGTGGGGAAATTCTCTTTATGCCTCCCCAAACTTGCTCTGTAGGTGAGAGTAAGCTGGCCAAGAAGGGCAGCCACCCATAGCGGCACCCAGGGAGCTGGGGGGGGGGGTTAAGGACCTCGGTGAGGGGCTCGCAGACGTGCCAAGGCTGGGCTCAGATCAGCAACCTTCTGATTATAGGAACAGAGGCTTCGTCCACTGAGCCATTATTTATACATGAAAAGTTGTCTATACTGTATGTACTTTATGTGTATTTATTGTGTGCCTCTTCTGTTGTTATTAAGCTTGGTATTTGTGCCCAGACTATGCAGAAAATGTCCCTCAGGGACAAATAAATCATGTCATCAATATATGCGATATAGCTAATAACCTGTTCCTCCTTATATTTTGACACTATGTTGCTATCTGATGAAAACCACGTATGTCCACTTTTTGACATATTTTTTATAAATGGAATATGTTGATTCTAATCTGATTTGAGCATTTAACATCGAAATTGATGTTTTGTCTGTCTGAAGTACGATGATGATGTATGAAGTCATCTATTTAACTAGTATTTATGTTTCTACTAATTAACATTTGTTATATATTAATAGGACTTGATCCCTCGTGTGGAAATTCTCTTTTCACCGACCCCATCTTGCTCTCTGTGACACAGACACATGTGTAGGTGACAGTAAGCTTAGCAGTGAAGGGCAGCCACCCATAGGGACGCCCATGGAGCTGGGGGCTAAGGGCCTTGCTCAAGGGCCCACAGACGTGACGATTTTGCCGAAGATGCACTCGAACGATACGTGTTTTTTCATCGGACAGCGACAAAAATGTAAACAGTAATACGCTCCATCATCAGAAGCCTTGTGCTTCTGGTCTTCCCGCTATGAAAGCTTGTTCTCTTCCCGTACCGTTTTCTTCCCATGCATGTCCCAACGCCCCGGCGTCTGAAGAAGACCTCAGGCAACATCAGCACCGTTCCAGCTGCGCTGCGGCATCCAGAAAAGCCACATTTTCCAATGGTTATTAATCTGTGAGGAGTCATCAAATGTCACCCATCTGTTCCCAGCCTTAGGTCTCCCCGGTCAGTGTCCTCGTCCGACATCACCGCACGTCAGCATCCTAAACGCCTAATGAAGCTTTGTGCTCTTTTTGAAGTATTTGACAGCCCAGCGTGAAATGCTCTTCTCCCGGAACTCAGCTTATGCTACCAAGCCATACAGCGAGAGCTGATCCTTACTCCAGACAGACATGGTGTTAGAAACTGTGGAACAGACGCTTAGATCTTCGGGTAAAGTGATTCACCCTCTTGACCCAACTGTGATAGACTTGCGTGACTGTCCAACAAGTTCTGTAGTCAAGTCTACTCATTGTATCCCACATATCGCTGTTTAGCTTCCAAACAGGACTTGTGTTTGTTATGTGTAAAGATCAGATTTGGCTGACATAGTGATTCGGTGCCCCCTGCTGGACGCTGAGTGAGACCCCCTGGGTCATCCATGCAGATGATTGCTCATTCACAGGAGAAGGTAATAGATTAAAGCAGCACACGGAGATTCCTTTAAAAGCTTTGAAGTGACGATCCCGATGATCCTCCCTGCCACTAGAGGGCGCCCTCACCTCTTGTCCCTGCTGATATTGTCGCAGAGCGTAGACAGGTACTGCGTGAGCTTGACCATGAGCACGATGATTAGTCCTATGGTCAGCACGAAGGAGGGCCAGAGGAGTGACTGCAGCGCGCTGGCGTCTCCATGCTGCCGCGTAAGCAGGACGTTCTCCCGTTGCTCGCTGGGGTCGTGAAAGCAGGGCAGCCGCTGAAGGACCCTAAGGCGCTCTGTGATATTCCTGATCACCACCCGCGCCATTGTCTGGTCCCTGTTGCACTTTGGCATGTAGAAACACTGATGGGGGGGGGGGGGGGGGGGTTAGGAAACACAGTAGTTCATATTTATCATCGTTTAAGGATGTTGAATGTGCCTCTTCGTCGTATCATTACCATAATTACTTCTGTAATTATTCAAGCTGATTAAACTATTGTTGTCGACTGTTAATAACTCCAAACATATAATTCTTAGTAATAATATTCAGTGTTTTTCTGTCACAACTGACTTATAATTCATACTTATAATTGAAATAATTAAGATTCATGCTCTCTTAATGTAATCACGCCGTGATACCTGCTGTGCATATTGATTGTGTATTTTTGCAAAGGACTGATTTGAAGGAGATTCTGTCATTATAAGATTTTTCTTAAAAAGCAAAGCTGCGGGTAAGTATATCTCAGGAAGCTGAGTTGCTGTTATAAAGCCAGTAAGCTAAATGTAAGCACAGCATTCTGTATGCTAGGTGAGGGTTTCTGTTGACCTGTGAGCTCAGCTCTTGTGAATCCTCGTTCTGGGACAGCCGGGCGACCCTCCCAGAGGCGTTGATCCTGACGAACACCTGCAGGCAGGGGTACCTGGCGACTCCCCGGCAGTCCACTCCACAGCTATAGCTGCAGTTCATCTCCGCTATCACTGTGGAGTTGAGAACGGTGCAAATGGACTCTTCCGTCCACACGCTTGCATGGAGGGAAGGGAGGAGGAGGTGAGAGGGAAAAAAAACATCGGAAGGTTGAATCAGCTGACTTGGATGTCAACACAAAGGGGCAGAACATGCAGCGCATGGAGAATAGGAGGACAACCCATATAGCAGTGGTGTAGACGTGAGTGATCAATGGTGGGTGGGATCACTTTGCCCGGTCAATGATGTCCTCAGCCCACAGGAGGTCAGCTACCCCTCTCAGTGCACTAAAGTCTCGGCCACTTTGAGTATTTTATTTGTTTTGTCTTTCAATAAAGTTGGATGTATCTTACAGTTATAATGTGGGTGGAATATGAGGGGCAGGGTGACGTCATGTGACGTGTAGCTAATTTCTGTTCATTTATTGCTCAGGAGACCAAGGGCCGAATCTCATCATTCATTCTGCAGATCCAATGAGACCAACGTGTCTATTACTTGACCCAACTGTATGAAACATGGCTTAGTTGGTAGTGATAAATTTAAAAGTTACATGTTATCAGAAGTAAACTGAGAAAATTCAGGAAACGACAAATTAACTGTGCAGTGAGCGATATCCGAAATAATCCGACTTGCTTGAGGAACTGACTTTAACGTTGCATTGTGATTTTAATAACACAGTTTAAAATAAAATAGATAAGTCCTCAGTTTCATATTTAGTGCTGTTAGGGAAGACTCGCAGTTTGTAGCAAGAGACAGAGGCTTAGCAGTCCATACCGAAACGATATCCTGACACGCTCAAAACGGCCTCTTCTCTCACGACAGCATTTTATGTATAATTGAATCACTACTGCATGTTTAAAATCCAGGGATAAAATCAAAGGCAGTGAGGTCTGATCTCTGCATTCTGCATGTGATGGAACTTGTTAGAGGTCAGAGGTCAGGGAGGAGCGTTGAAGTGGTACCTGTCTAAGTATGGACGCACCACTGTGACCCCGAGGATGAAGTACATCATGGCGGCACAGATGACCATGGTGAGGCCCAGCAGGATGGCCCGGTCTTCTCCAGCCTTATATGCCCTCACTGCCTTCCTCTTGTCCTTCAGCTCATACTGATGGATTTTCTGGTAGATTTTCCTGGTGCACGAAACATACATGCACGAAATTTGATTAAAGACCCCATTATTGGATTAGCCATGACTGTGAATCGTTTGACTCCAGAACTTCCGGAAGTGTCACAGAGGAATCTGGCTTTTGTCCTGCCGCCTCCTGCTTCACCAGCGCCTTCACCCCCGTCCTTCCTGAATTTCTGGCACTTTTGGGATTAATGAAGCATCCATCTATCTACACATCTGGCATTTCTGCTAACTGAAAGGTCATTCAGAAACCTGTGAAGGCCATTTTCAAAAATAACTGTTCCCTTCTCCTAATTTAGCATGTGAATTTTTTTCAGAACCTCTTACAATGCATAAAAATTACTTTTAAATCCCCATTTGCTGCAAAGATTTCATACGAAATTTTTTAAAATATTAATCTTTCAGTATAACTCTCGAATAACACATTCACGAGAAATACAACATCTGGCTCCCACTTAGTCTTGTATAAATTCTATAAAATGCTGATGTAATCTATCGTTTGCTGGGTTACATATGGAGTTTTTGATTTTGTAGTAATGGATTTTGTAAATGTCATTGGCTCATTTCCTTAGATTTTATGGTGACCTAAGACTCTGGTTTCTCATTTCTGAGATGCAAGTCGGGGGGGGGTGACCCCCCCCAGTAATCAAAACAGACCAATGCATGCCCCAGGCGTGGGTGGAGACCTCAACCCCCCCCCCCCCCCAATGTTCAACCCAAAGTAATGCCCTTCAGTCAGTGTTGATCACTACAACTACACAATGCAGTTTTCTAACTAAGTCTATTACCCAGCCGTCTTTCGTTTTCCATAATTGCTGGTGCCTAGATCCTTTTCAAAAAATCTTAAGAAGCACATGGAGCAGAAGAACTTCATGGCTGGTATACCGATCCATCACTATGATATTACATTCCAGAACAGTTGTTAGCAAATTAGAAAAAATCTGGCCGGCATATAAGCAATTAACACTCATAAATTCACACTAATTACCTAGAATAAAATAACTGAATGAAAATAATTCTGAGCGATTATTTCCCTTTATGTTTTAAAAAAGGTCGAGTGAAGAATATATGTTTGTTTTATTCTGAATCTAAACAAAAGGTAATTGTCAGGCTGCATTCAGAAGTGTATGAAAGGTTTTTTGTAAACTGCATACAAAACACATTATTTTTCCACTAGTGTTTTCACCTGCAAAAGGTAACTGTGAGGAAAAAGAAAAACAAAAATAAAACAAATCTTTTCTGTTACACAACAAATGATTAAGTGTTCATTTTGCTTCTGAGTTTAATTTCATCATAACAATGCTATCAAACTGTCTCAGTTGGAAGGTATCACTCACACAGACATAAAAGCAATAAGGGTCAAATATGCATATGGCTGAAACACCAGACAATGAGAACATGCTGTTAAACAACTCCGAATGGTACAGGGTGCTGGTCCGTGGTACAGCACCGATCTGGCTTTGCGTTCGCACCGATGGCTGACTGCCCTACCTCCTTCCGTTGCTTTGAGGCCCCTTGTTCCCGGTCAACAGGAACATGTCTCCTTCTGCCCCGTCAGGCGGTGTCTTCTCAGTGGTCTGGACCGACCTGCCGGAGGAGATGTCTGTTAAGCAACACCCTTCTGTCTTCCTGCTCTGACAGCCATGTTACCCCCCCCCCCCTCGCCCGATGACCCAGCCCTGGGACGGGCCAGGAACCCTATGGCACGGGAGGAGAAGGCGGACCGGTGACAGTGACCGAGTGGGCGGCCTGCAGTGTTTCCTCGGAGACGGAGCGTGCGCCTCGGGGCTTCAGTGGAGGGGAGTAAACACCCCCCTTGTCGCTTCAGTGCAGAAGAGCGCGGAAAGTCGCGGGGCGAGCACCGGCGGCTGCGTCTGCAGACACGGAGCGGCACCTCTTCGCAAGGCAAACCTCTTGCCTGTCTCGTACCTGCCTGGCTGCTGGCGAATCCCTCCCTTCCTTATTCATTTCCAACTAACTACTCGTCGGGAAAAGCCGTAGATAATTAGGCAGGCTAAGAAAAGGCATCGATCCTCCCCGAAGGATTCTGGCGTTTGCGAGGAGACGAGTTTAAACGCTTCCCTGGTTCCCCCAGATAATTGGCCTCGCCGGAGTGGCTCATGGTAACGGCTGCGCACAGGTGTTTTTCGGAGAGCCTCGGAGGCCAGCTACGCCTAAACAGAGCAGATTAGCTTCTGCACCCGGGCACCTGTTTCGATTTCAACACGTGGCGCCCTCCCCAGCCATGATTGGACACCACAGAATCCAGCTCCGGAATCAAACCCCGGTAAACATTCTGTGCTTCTCTCTTCCACTGCATCACAGCCGCCACAGAAGAAATCTTTTACTCCGGCTTGTTAAAAAGGATCCCAGAAATGGTCTCCCAACGGATGAGCTGCTTCGGGAACATATTTATCCCTGCAGCGTTTGGCGGTGGTCGGCGCCGATGAGTAATCTGTGTTTTGCAACTGGTGTCCTCTTGGAATGGCACACATGATTAAAAAAAGATCCCTACAGGAGATGACAGGAGAAGATGCCTCACCTGTCAGTTGGCTGGACCCCTGTCTGGGTCGCTCCTCAGAGACTCGGACTTCCTTGCGTCCACGCCTAGACGTCTCTGAAGCCGCTTTAACTGCCTGACGTTGACCGGATCCCGTTTAGCATACGTCAGGAGACGCTTAATGACCGGCTGTCATCGATGCGGAGCAACGTCAGCGCCTCAAGTGTGAATGTGAACGCGGAGACCGGCCAAGTCTTTGGGTTACTGGTGGCGGAAAGCCTCTGGTCTAATCGCCCCGTAGAACAAGTGGCCACACCACCTCCCTGCCGCGAAATCCCGCCGTCACCCCACCGTAACACCTGCGGGTGACTGGCAACATCTGGACCATTAGACCGGTTGTGGCATCCATCATCGGTGCGATGTCTGCTCTGTTCCGAGTAGCTAATTATAAACCTATCATCAGGACACAGGACCGCGCGCAGACGCTTGCAGGAAATGGCTCTTTACTGATCAAAACAAAAAGAAGATCAGTGGCATAGAGCATCCAGGTGCGTAGACGGATATTCAAGTTTCCCTCCGTCACACTTGTGACTGGATTTCACATATTACATTTCTGCGAATGCGTGATAAGGGACGAACAAATAAAGGTAATGGCAAGGCTACGAGCGCAGTGTAGTTTGTGATTCTTTTTTTTCCAGGCCATTTACCCCAAATTTGCTATACTGAATCCAGTCCTAAGTGTTTTACTTGGCCTGCTTTAAATCCATCGTCCCAGCTGATGTCGCCCGGATTCCCGGTGAGAGCACAGATCGCTCCCCGCCACACGATCACCGCTGCTTCTCTTTCATTTTCCAAGTGCCGTTATTATTATGACCTTATTATTATTTTAAAGTGTAAAATTATTTTTTTAAAGTGGACAGATGTTTTTGGCAGCTATTTAAATGTCTCAGGGCTCCTACTATGTCATGCATATGTAACGTTGTACATAGAACATTTTATATGACTATAAATGGTCATGGTTTGGTAAAAAGAAATGATTATTTGCAGAAGTACATAGAAATAACTCTTTTTCTTTGTTGAGACACACAGTGCAGAGCAATGTCTGAATGCAGGGTCAAGCCATTTATCTGAGGTTCAGAGGCCCTCACTTAAGGGCCCAACAGAGGCGAGATTATTTTGCCGAGTCTCAAACCAGCGACCTCCCAATGACAGACGGAGAGGTCTAACCTGGCCCAGCCGCACGCCAGCCACCAGAGGCGCCCTCTGCAGGATGCTGGGGGGATCACAGGGCGCTGATTCACAGAGTCACACAGCACATGGCATCACTCAGCACGCGGTGTCGCTCGTGGTGTCGTTCACGGTCCCGCTTCTGTTAGCGGCCTGGCTCACCCTGTTATTTAACACCTGATTACATGCCTAATCTTGCATGAAATGGTGATGCCAATTACACCGGCGACAGCATACTCATAAAAATGAAACAATAACAGAACAGCCAGGAAATTAAATGAAAAATCTAGTAAGTCGCTGGTCACAAAACAAGCTCTCCTTTCAGCATCCTCAAGCCCTGCTTGCTCTACATAATGCCTTGGTGAGCGATCACTTATGGAAGATTATGTCCAAATACAATTTACATTTTCTAAAAATAGACATTTTTGTTTTATACAACAAGTGGTAATGGGATGGTCTGTCTGGAAAGTTGAAGCATGTCTGACAGGGAACTGCAAAAGCCTGCATGCTGATTTTAGGTGCTTATGCACCCGGACACGACAGGAAGAACAAGCCAGCTCTACACACACGGAGCTGGGAACGGGAAAGTTTTAACCCTAAGGGCAGTTTATAGAGACAGCAGTCCGGTTAACCATGCAGAACCCAGGCACAGAGAGCCAGCATCTAAACTTCTTAAAGACAAGTTTTTACAGTAGTGATCAAAATTACAAATCAAGTGACTTTTTTTGTAATTTACATTTACAAAAATTACGTTTAATTTATTGCTGTTTACCTGAATTCACAGTTATCCCTGAACTGAAGTAAATTATTGCATCTCCCCAGTGAAATCACAGAATAAAAGGTTGAAGCTCCTCAGTCAGTGTAAACAGACCCCAGACATTTGCTTCTGTTCATGGGACTTTTCATGTGTTTTCTTGACCCAGTAACATCTGCAGGATCGCTATTTGGAAATGGGCGAGCAATCAGTCTGTTACTCTTGTTACTTCTATTCTCCTTATAAGTCCCTAAAGATATATTTAGCTTCT
>JAODJW010000043.1:10197394-10211907 GCA_026777045.1 Hyperopisus bebe
CTGTTCTACCTGATGTCCACCACCGGCTCCTTTTCCTGAGCTGTGGGTGGACACTTTCCACCGGGCTTCCCTGACACATCCCACAATTTCAGGATCATCAGAGAATCTGAAGCTGAAGATCTGAAGTTACAATCCGATCCATGTTTTTGCTCCCTGTCAGACAGTCCATGTTTTTGCTCCCTCCAGGCTCCCTGTCAGACAGTCCATGTTTTTGCTCACTTCCAGCTTCTGGCAGAGAGGGAGCAAAAAGATGGACTGTCTGTGGGTCCACGAGGACTGGATTGGGAAGCACTGCCTTAGAGTGTTCCTCTACTGCTCAAAGCTACGTCAGATACGTAACTACTGCTGTGGACACACTGGGTGATTGGTGAGGTAATCAAAGATTCAAGCAACTATGGCTTCGTCAACCTGCCTCATCTTGATCTTCTCTACCAGAATGGTGTTTAACATCCGGGAGAACTCATAGAAGAGAATCTTTACTATGTTGCTCGATCAGTTCGGGTACAAGAAGGCTCCTTGTAGCAGGTCCAGGAGAGCATCCACCTGGTTCACTGGAGGTCCTTCAAGGAGGTCCTTCATGCCTAGTTTGGCACACTAGAGGACCTGCCCCTCAAAGATGTTCATTAAATGGGATATCAGTGGTCTCCTCTGCAGTAGTTTCTGGCCCTGGAACCTGCCTCCCTTTATAACATTAAACGTAGTTTACCACGATAAAGCTGTTTGTTCTCTCAAAGCGGCGTTTTATAATGTTGAAACATTTTTAAAATAACGACATTGACATCCTGTTCAAGGCTCCCTCAGCTTCCTGGCCTGTTCTTTCTGGGATAGGTTAGGGGTTCACACTGACCCCATACTGGATAAGTGGATATGGAAGATGGATGGATTATAGATGTTCACTGAGGCATGCAGCCTGGAGAATGAAACTCGAGAAACAGGAAGCAGCGGCAGTGTTATTCTCAGCCAAATGACTTTTGATGGACACCAGTAACAATGCATCATTTGGCTTCGTGCAGGAGCCCACATTTGAGAGTTAATGACAAAATGGCACAAGCCTGCTCTAGAGCCAACCGCTGTTTGTGGCTGGAGTTCTAATTATGTATCTTGCAGATAAAGATGGATAATTAACTTATTTTCACCAAGTATCGCCATTGTCTCCTAAAGCATAACAGTTACTAATCATGTTTTGTTATGCTGATGTACTTTTTAATTATAACCCCATTCTCTCTCAGATGAGACAAGCAACGGTTTTAAAACAATACCAGATTCCTCGTTATAATTACAAACCAGATAACAACACACTCCAAAGTCTCACTCCCAGTTTTATGCAGTTAGTTTAGTAAAATCGTAATACTGTGTCAGTCTATGTGCATTATGTGACATATAAAGACATCTATCCATCCATCTTCTGTAACATTGTTCCGGGGAGCCTGGAGACATCCTTCAGTTCAAGCGTCAGATTTTCCCAGAATGCCTTGTGTAGCTTAACTGCAATTATTAGATACAAAAACGTGTAGATAAGTTCTACCATGAAAAGCAGGATGGGAATACAGAAGTCCGCAAAGACCGCGCATTATATATTTCTTCTAGCATTTTTCCCCAAAAGTTGTTTTTTTGCGACTTTTTAGTCTCCATGATTTCTTGCGATAAATAAAATCACACGCTGTGTAGTACTGTTAGGCAGCAGATTGCCCACTGCATGCTTCATTATGTTGATTAATTAGTTAAACTTGATCTCAAACCACTTTCCGAATTGCCTGTTACTGACACACATCCCTATTTCGTTTTGAGTCCCTGTTCGACGTGATATCAAACGTACTGATTGCACTGATCCGTGGCTGTAGACGTCCAGCCAAGTCAACGATCTTTAAATATCATAAAAAATAGTAACAAAAAAACAACTGGAAAGAAATAAGAATGAAAAACAAATTTTGTTAAAAAAATAATATCGTATGACGTTTCCGGACTTCCTTAGCAAGAACCTCAAGGAAACCAAAGAAGTATATTGTTGGTCAGATCTAACCTAAATTTTCATTTAAAGAAAAAAAAAAGAAAAAGCTAAGCTTAAAATATCTTATTTTGGGAGTATTGGAGAAGAAACGAGTGTTCGGAAAAGAAGAGGTAAATCAGGGATACGACAAAAAGCAACATGCTGAGGGGCCTCAATCATCACGGCAGTAAACCTGCTATTAGGAGACCCAAAGATGTAGACAGGAGATCGGACATTCTGGAGGAATGTCATCAATGTGGGAAGTATTGATGCTGACACCTCCTATTAATCAATTCACAGATAGCCATACAATGTTTGTCATAGTAAATGCATGCAAAATATGTTATAGGAGCAGCATAGCATGGCAATTTGGCCTACAGCGTACCGAGAAATTCTCTGGGATGTCAAACACCTAGCGTTGGATGTATTTATTTGTTAATCCGTGTTTTTGTAACATTTCTCGTCCTGCTGTTATGAGGACAGCAGCAGCTGCCGTGACACACGTCTGCCGACACTGTAGCTCCGTTTGTCCCATGAGGGAAATTGTCCGTAAAATCAGTTAGCCAATTAAAAAACAGACAAGGCAGACCGCAATGATGATGACTGATAATTGCTGATTTGTGGTCCACAGCAGGCTAATTCCTGACCAGTGTTGGGGAAGTTCATGTCCAGATGAAGGTTTTGTTTCAACCAATCAGTTGAGTATCCTGTGTCTGTGACTCTTTGTACTCAAATAGTTGGTTGAAACAAAATCTGGATTTGTTTTCTTTGGACCTGAACTTCTTCTCTTTCTGTAATGGGTTACTTTTGTGAGTGACTTTCCTAATACTGTTCCTGACTAGTTAGGTATATGTCGCCTTATAAGTGTTAACCTCTGAGTGCGGAAAGGAGCCCCAGAAGGGCATGGTCCGAGGCAGAGAACAGCAGGGCTGTTTTTCAATATGTGTACTTGACCGTTCTTGTGTTCTCACGTCCCCGTTTGCCGTCATCTTACATTGCTGAAGCACAGTTCCAAAAGTCAAAAACCGAAATATGCAAGACGGTAAAAATCCCCGAGTGATGTTCTTGCCCTGCACCAAACATCAGGGCTGCATCAGCTGCATCCTCACCAACGAAAACAATCCCGTGTGTCACTGCATCCCAAGTGCGTTCACAACTACGACATTCGTGTTTGCGGCATTGAGGGACACCCCTAGAATGGGACGCCAGTCCACGGCAGAGCTCACACTCACACACGGTACAGCAATTTACAGGAGCCAATTTGTCTAACCACTTGTTTTTGTACTGGAGCTAGAGCAGTCGAGTCCTACCGGGAGCTGGGAGGGAGCAAAAATGTGGACTTTCTTGGGGGTCCCTGCACACTGAGGTAGAGTACCTGGAGGAAACACCAGGAGTACATCCCCACACACAGAGGCCGCGAGTAAGACTCAAACTCCCAGGAGGCGTGAGGTTAAAGTGTTAAACCCACTGACTCTGCGTGCTGTTCCTTGGCCTATAAATGACATCATCAAATTTAAAAAATATGTGTTCCTTAATGGCAACTCATGTGGAACGCCACGCAAAGGCCACAGTGTTGCGGGGGAGGTAATTCTGCCATCATTATATCTACGAGTCTCCGTTATTCTTCACGGTGTGGTTACTGAAGGCAGCCCCTGGCTAAGCTCTTCAACCTATGCACTTAAATAAGAACACAGTCCCTGGAAGGTGAATACCAAAAGAAACCCTGTAACCAGCCAATAAGCGATTAAGTAATCGGCCGAGTTTATGCGTGTTATCTTTACATACATCCAATGCAAAGACCATTTCCTCACAGAATGCAGGCTAACCTGGAGCGAAGGGTCGATTTCAATTACTACAGTAATGCATATATACTAAAGGGGGCAATTTCTCATGAGTACATCAGCAGATGAATAGACGGATAATTGCAGTGGGAGAGCCCAGGGGAGTCTGGACAGGCGAGCAGTCTGTTCAGGAATAAAACAACACACAGTCCAGACTGTCTCATCAGGCAGGTCATGTGACCGGTTGCTATGGGAATGGTGTGGATTCCTGGTTCACACAAATCCATTGTACCCCTTGTAATCTTGGTTTAATGGTTACAGCCACTCATATGATGAAAGGTTAAATTTCAGGACTAGCTCTTCTCCTGCAACCCCCCCCCCAGTCCAGATAATCTAATAAAAAAAAAAGCCTTTTGTTTTGTCCTATCACTGAAAGCTGTTATCACATAACTGTAGTATTTTCAGATGGGATTAGATACACATGCCCCTGTCCACTCACACTTTTTACATGGTTTGTGAATAGATCCTGGCCTTTTGAAATGTTTTTTTTGTTTTTTTTTTTAAGTATTATTATTCCCCTACTGTGGCAAAGGACCCACTGATGTTGTCAATCTTTAATTTCACTTTGTGACTTTCATCACATTGAATCCTGATCGGTATTGTGACTGTTCCCTTTCACCCCCCCCCCCCAAAAAAAAGAACAGCCACCCCTTTTCCTCCAGAGTACATGTTCTGCTAAAGAGCAATTTTCCAAACAATATATAATTGCCTGCTTGTTTAACTGACCTAGTTTTCAATGAAATGTCTCTCCCCTCTCTCTCATCTGTACTGGAGGGAAGAAATGGAAACAGGCAAAACATTTCACTGAGATTTACTCCAATTTAGATGGACTTGTTTAAATGCAGCCCAGTGTAATCTTTCCACAGCTTGCCTTTCCTGCTATATGGCATGCAAATTACAGCATGAATATGTTTTTATGTATCGAATTGGACCCTTTGCAGAGCTGGATTAAGTGCCTATTTAAAATCAAACCTTTTCATTTGATTTCAACTGCAATTTCAGCTCCTTAATGATTTATTTCACAATATTTTTTAACATATCTGTTTTAAATAAAATTAGAAAATAACCAGTGGTGAAACTCTAAATTACGCTTAAGTAATATGAAAGCATTCATGCGGTGAATTAATTCCTGTCCTTCGTAAGTCATCGAGTTCCTGCCCTTAGTTAACTGTGTGCATCGATCTGACGCTAAAAATGACTTTTGATCTGAATCCCGGGGTAAACCACTTTCCTGCCTTGTTAAATATTTGACCTTGTCTGACTTTAATAAATAGCTACAGTTGAGGCATCATAATCATCATCATACGTTAGCGTAGGGCTTGCTAAGCTAGCTACCTTCATGTAGCATTTGCAATAAAAAGACAAACAAGGCAATAAAGAAAAAAAAACATGAATTCAAACTGGTTTTTTTCACAAACCAAGCAACTTTTGAAAACCCAGACAGTCTGTTGCACCACTTATTTGTTATCATGCAGATTTTCTGTGACAATTGCTATGGATCCTTGCGCTTTACAGGAAAACAACAGTGAAAAGAAATAATTGGATGTATTATTAATGAGCTGACAATCTGGCGGGAGAAAATGAGAAAATATTTTGATTTCGTTGTCCAAACTGAAACAATTGGACTTAATAATTTAGCATTTAACGATAGGGTTAGCTTCTTTGCATTAGCACGCAGGATTCTGGTATGTAGGAAACAGCATGGATCAACCCAAAACCACATTTATCGCTGAAAGTGGTCATAGAATCCCACGTCCACCTCGTGTCCTAATGAGTGATGGACAGCAACGCTCAGACAGCCGGGATGTGACCCCTCGACATCCAGGCTAAGATACCCGGGCTCCCACAGCAAAGTGCCTCTCGTAGCAGCTAGCTAACAGAGGGTTTGTAGGAAGATCGAGCGCCGCTGCTCTGGGTGTGATATTTATGTGTTCTCCGTGTGTTTGCACGCCCCCGCGGGCGGTTTTGTTTCCTGCAGGTGTGGTTTGGGCAACGGTGGCTGTAAATGGAAGGTCAGGGGTTTGAATCCCAGGGTCAGCTGGGTGATGTTGCCAGATTGTTCCTGGGTCTGTCGTATGTCACTTCAGATAAAAGTGTCCACTATATAAGCAAGTGTACAATGTGAATGGGCAATTCTGAGCTACTAGTTCTATTAATCATTTTTTGAACTGCTGGAGGAAATTCATAGACCCAAAGGATATAAGGGGATATCGATGACCCTGTTGAAAAAATCTAATGTAAAATGTAAATAATCATGGGAACTAATAGCTCTGTATTGTGCATAGTGTAGGATTACTGTATGTGTCTGCGCACCCTGTGATGGGTTACTGTCCTGTCCAGCAGGCCCCCCATGCCTCGTTCCCATTGATTACTGGGATTGACTTCAGGCACATTGCAACTCTGTACTGGACAACTGGTATTGAAAATGGATGCGTAATGAAGCACTTAGTCATTATTAAATAATAGTACAGTGATAATGTAAACAGTAGTAGGGTAAATTATTGGTAAATAATTGGTAAAAATTATATTGGTAAATTGCCCTTGTTGTTTGCCAGTGTGCAGGCGGTGAAAAAAAAATCCTGCTGGGTACCCCCCCCTGCCTCGCTTTGGGTGTTTTTTGGGATGGACTCCAGGGTTTCTGTTACCATGTCACCAGATATGGAATGGATAGATGGATGGAGGGATGGATGGATGGATAGATGGATGGATGGATGGTCATTTTATGCATAGAGCTATCAGTAAATAGACTTGACAGCCCCTATTTACACTCAGCCGCCATAAACATCTCTCAGTATAATCTTTGCATTGTCTTTCAAGTAGAATAATTTGCCCCTGCAGAGATACGGGGCAGCATGTGTGTGGCTGAGATATCAGGCAGCAGACAGCATTACGACACTGTGAATAATACAGACCTGTTAGTCCCTCTGGGATAAGCCTGGTGAACATAAAGGTGCCCCAGTCTGTATCGCTGTGTCGCTTTATCAGTCCCTTTAATACCGGCCTAGTTGAAGCTTAAGACCTTTTAAATGGACAATTGCTATCCATCATCTGCCCAATCATTTCATTTCATATCTTCAGCTTTGGAGATGAACTGTGAAACGGTTTGGACATGTAGGTAAATCAGGATACGTCTTATTTATGCCTTAAAGGGACGGATGACACTGGTATCGCTAAGCCATGATTGGTGCCTTAATTGTAACTGGAACATAAATCTCCTCCCCTCCTCTCTCCGCTCCCCGGGTCCCCCCGGGACGCAGTAGGCTGGCGGGGGGATTCTTCCTACCCCCCCGCCTCATTTGAGCTGTAAATACTGATAATGTCTGCCGGCCACCGTGGATGGCAGGTCATTTTGGATTTTCACATTGCTCACTCACTCAGCACAGGTGGAAATGAAAAAAAAAAAAAAAACAATAGAAGAAAGTGCAGCATCATCTTCCGGGATTTCTGGAGATGCGTGAGGTCGCTGTACCCGCACTCGATTAGTGATCATGGGAGTTTTACTTACAGGAAAATGTTCTGAGTGCAGAACAAAAAACGATTGGCTCAGAGAGATAACCAATCAGATTGTACAGGAGGTGGGTTCAAGCAAGTGGAGGAGGCGGGACCAAGATATCTCATTGGTTGATCCCGCCTGCTCCACTTGTTTGGACCCACCTCCTCTACAATCTGATTGGTTATCTCTCTGAATCAATCATTTTTCCTTCTGCCCTCGGAACAGTTTTGTATAAGTAAAACTTCCATAACCTCAATTAGCAAGCCCAACGCATCATCATGCCGGAAGCAGTATGACGCTACCGACCCAGGTACTGACCCAGTTACCAACCCAGTTACCGACCCAGGCCCTTCAGAATCACTAGGAGCTCAACCCTGCACCCCCAGGACTTCCTGTCATTTATTTGCCGTTAGTCTAATGCGGTTTTCTTAACATGAGAGGCACCCCGCCCTGGAAAGGTGGTATGATTCCTTTTTCATGCTGTGGTTCATCAACGTCAGCCCAACCCCCCCCCCCCAACCCCCCACCAGTTTTTTTTCACATGCCCAATTTCCAGCTGTGTAACAACCGTTGATACGGAGCTGTTGGCACGGAAACGCTGTTAACTTGTCAAACTTGAGGGCGGAAATTAAATATCAACTTGTGAATCGAAATCGAGTTTACACAGTCTTCATACTTTTCCTTTACCTGTCATCTTGCTATGTTACAATTTTTCAAATCTGCTCTTTTGATTGGGCCTCATCTAGCCATTTAAGTAGAAACATAAGAGCATTTCCATAGATTTCAATTTATTTTCCGAAAATAAATATCTAATAGGAACGCCAAAAGAGGCAACCTTCCAGTCTAAATAGGAATGACCAGATTGACCATTTCAGACCTGAAATGCAGTGCTAGGTTACAAACCTTGTAGCCTTTGAACACTGAAATTCTCATTTTAAACCTTAATTTTAAACCTAGTACCTTTCTATCAGCAGTATTTTCTGGCTTAGTTGCGGTGTCAGGTATAAATTATCAAAGTATTTATGCCACCCTGTGTCTCCGTTGGACCAGAATACCCTGACCTTATACAGGAGGTTTGAGGTGAATGCTGATCTTCTTTTCAGAGACTCCAGTCTCTGCTTGTCTGGCTAAGCACCACATTGCTAGATGCCAGCAAGAAAGAGTGAGGTTATTTTGAGGTCTCAAAAGACTAACATTACCATTGTTTTGGCTTCTTACAGCTTTGTGTTTTGCCTAATCAGGTAAAAAAAAAGAACAAAGAAGGATTTCCTTTGTGCTGAGTGTGGAGGGACTGAAATATTGTGTAAACTTGTTGTGTCATGATGTCCTAAAATACTGCTTCCCCAAACTTGGCGGAAAAGGCAATTGTACTGAGAGAAAAAACACTGGGCTGGGAGGCTGCCATCTTGGAATAGTCTAATATGATCAAAGGTCAGTAGCAGTGTCTGTCACTCTTGCACTCTTCTTTGACACACATCCCCTTTAGCCTTAAGCATTTGTTCCTCTTTTCTGCCTTGTCGTGACCGATGGCGCTATTCTCTGAATGCTACAAATTTAAATGGATGTGCATAGGTCACTGAAGTATGGACAAATTGTGATCTAATTTGCAATCCATAAAATAAGGTACATGTAGCACGCAGAGACTTTAAAGGATGTACTTTCGTCTTGCTTAGCTTGTTGAATTGGCTGCAGCAAAATGTAATTCTACCTAAATTTATTATTGATCTTGTTTAATAGTGTTTTTATGATCCTGGTGATTCCTACTGCATTGCCTTCAGAGAAAATTGTGTTGCTATGGAATATCTGGTCACTTTCTTATTCCATAAATCTAGCCTGTTGAGAACTACCTTCAGGTTGCACCGTTTGCATATTTCATTGCTGGTCCATATTTGCTGAAATACCAATAATCAGGAATCTTGTAATTTGGGTGCATTTTTTCCTGGATGGAAATCATTCTAACACAACATGTTTACCCTGAATATAATTAATCTGTTCTCAAAATAATTTCCCCCTGTGCAAAACGAATAGGTTCTGATTTCTGTTGTTGTTTTATTTAACTGCAGATTCCTTGAGGACACCACAGTGCTTAAAATGGATATGAATGGCCCTATTTAAGGTGGAATTTACCATAACAAGGAGGTAATAGGTATGTTCTTAATGTTACAGCAGTCAACAGGAAGAAGGTTGTTTGAAAGATGGGGCAAAATGTCTAATTAGAGCTGAATCTCTCTAAAAAGGTAGAGGGGGCTGGCATATTCAAGGGGCATCAGCAGACAACATTGGGGCTCTAAAGTGCCACGCTTTTTTATCCTTTTTAGTGCCGTAGAATAAATATCTGCCCTCATATTACGGGATAAACAATGCAGCACAATGGGACCTATTCATTTCGAAGCATAAAGCATGCAGCTCCATGCAGAGACGCAGGACAGCTGTCGAGCGGAAACTCCAGTGCATCTAGTTCGGATGTGTTCGAGGTGCCCCGTTTGGATCCCACCGTGACGTCGTGATGAATCGGGGATCTTCTCTAACCCCGAAGAGGCTCGCGTTAATTAGCCTCGTCCATTCACGCAGGCTAGATCTGCTAGCCGCGTGGCTCAGGGGTACATCAGCAGAGGTCTTCCTGGATGTGGCGGCCATTTCATCGGAGACTTGGCCCCACGACCTGCAGTTGTTCCTATCTTGGCTGGTTCGGGCCCACAAGGGCGAGGCACGTCACCGCTTTAGGTACGCATTGCTTTAATTGCTCACTAGAGGATTTTCACCCTAAATTAATTGAGTCGTCAATATTGCTGTGGAGAAATGCAGCTGTGAAGTGTAGATCCCCAGAACCGAATAGGATTCAAAATAGGTTAACAAAATTAGAAAAACATCGTTGTTGTGCTGGTAAACAAAGTTCTTCATATTCCACCTGCCCAAGACTAATGATAGAACTATTGCTTCATGAAATCACTGTTATTCATCCATCTTCCAACCACTTACCATGGTTAGCATTGCGGGGGAGGTCTGCAGCCTGCAAGGTACAAGGTGGGTCAAACCTGGACAATCATACAGCATGCTCGTGCGAGTGTTGCTTTCACAAAATTGTTCTAAGGGCATAACGAAAAATGATTGGCTCAGAGAGATAAACAATCAGAATATTGGGGAGGAGGGTCCAAGCAACTAGAGGAGGCGGGACCAAGACATCTGATTGGTTGGTTCTGCTTCCTCTGGTTGCTTAGACCCACCTCCTCTACAATCTGATTGGTTATCTCTCTGAACCAATCATTTTTCACTCGGAATACTTTTGCGTAAGTAAAACACTCATGAGCTACAGCATGGGCAATTTAGACATGCCAGTTGGCATAACTACAGTCCAATTGGCCTAGTGTTTGGACTGCAGCAGGAAGCAAGCAGAATCCACCCACAAAACAGAGGCGGGATTTGATCCCAAAATTGCAGGTGTGATGCAACGGTGCTACCCACCGAGTCACTGCCCCCCCATGTGGAGAACATCTGTCTTTATTGAATTACATTCTAAACATATTGCACATAACACACTACATTGCTACCCAAGCAGACAATTGCTAACATATTTTTATGAATGCATTATTATATTGTACAGAGAGTCTCCCAAAAAAGGCTGAATGGCTGAAGATGGAACTTTAATGAGGTATAATGTTTTTATTTAAAACATGCAGGGCTCATAAATGTGATTTACATATGGGGCGTGTGCCATAAAAGCTACAGAGGTGGAAGAGAGAAAGGAAGACTTTGGTGATGGATGTTTCGAGAACGGCCGAGGAAAGCTGTAGCGTATTTATTGCTGTTTGTTATACAAACTTGACACATAATGTCTGGAAATCCATCTGCTTTCTGAGGCTCAGACATCTGTAGGACGGGGCTGTGGGTGGAGATGGACGTCTCAGGGCAGGTCACAAGCTGGTCCTCCACCTGCAGGCAATTTCCACCGGAATGAAAGCCTCTCCTCATTGCTCCCGCTGCAGACAGACCAAACATCTATATCTGTACCCCATATTCCCATAGAGATCTCCCTGCCCATTTTCTCTCCTTTTCTAAAGATGAAGCAGCCGTACTTCTTGCTCTCCCCTCTCTCCCAGTTTAAGTCCCCCAAAACCCAGTAAAGCCCCATTTTATTCCTCCCGTGCCCCGTGTCAAACCAGATCTGACCAGAATTTCTCCCTGAGCAAATACGACAGCGACAATCGCGTGTTATTCACTCAACATGATGATATTTAATTATTCATTAATTATTCATTAAATTATTAATCCTTGATGAAGGACAGAACTTTTGGCCGCTAATAAAATTGAAAATAATGGGCACTTTAAATGATCTTTTATCGATATAGGAAAAGATAAATATATACGAATTGTAATTTCAGCTGGATCATCATTAATTTTGGTGCATTTACTTACAGTGGAGGTGCCAGTCATTTAATGTTACAGGTATCGTGGGGGAGCTTAGTATTTTAGTGTGGGGGGGGGGGGGGGGGGGGGGGATCTGAAATGAAAAAAATTGCTATGATGTCAAAGTATCAAAGGTTAACTTCTTCACTGTAAATTGAACTGCACAGACACTGCAGTCTTTCTTCAGATCTTGAGAAAAGTTTTCCATCATTGTGAGAAAACGACATTCATTTACTTGCAATATCGTCAATGATTCCATTAAGAAAACGGTATTAAAAAATTATGATACTTTATTGCCTTTCTGGGTTTCGGTAAGTTACAGATTTTACAAGGAAGGAAAGTTACTACATTTTTTGGGGGGTTGCCGTGGTTATTGTGGGAAGGACTGGAGCAACCTCACTGCTTATTTAGCCACTGCATTCATCCATACATTCATCTGTGACATAAGCAGAGTCAGACTGTCCATGGAACAGCTGGGATTTAAGGGCCTTGCTCAGGGGGCCAATGGAGAAACCATTCTGCTGATATTGGGACTTAAACCAGCAACTTTCTAATCACACCATCCTAAACCACTGAGCCACAAACTACCCCGCCCNNNCCCGTTATCTTCAAGAATTAAATGTTAGTCATGGTATGGTAACTTGTATTTAGAGGGGACAGGCACTCAAACAAAATTCTTAGACTGACGACAACGTGCCATTGCATTCCAAATGAGAGGAGGTATGTGAGAATTTCACACATGCAAGCCTCCTGTGTTATATATCTGGTGACAAAAAAGTCAAATGAGGTTGTAAAATGTCGAATAAACTTTTTAAGAGGAAATTTAAGAGTCTCTTTAGACTAGCCTGTAAAAAGGGGCCTTTGGTAGACACGGACCAACTTTTGAAAATCACACTTTTGTTATAGTCTGCAGGAGAGTGAGAAAAACCATACAGTGCATTAAATCAACGGCTGACCTGATGGCCTTGAGCACCGGCCAGCCAGAGATTAAGCTCAGTCCGAGGGTCATTATTTGTGGTTTGCTGTGCATCGGGTCCAAGCTTGTGTTTACAAGAGTCAGGGGGCTGGCATGACTCTGTGTCCTGAGTAAAATCACCCTTAATTCCATAACCAGATCCTTCAAAGGCCTTGGATCCCTGACTGCCCATTTGTTCTACAGAAATACATCTTCGGTGTCCAAGTCTACATTGCCTCTGTCTAATATCACATAAGTGCTTGAAGACCAGGACCCGTGAGATTAAAAATTTCTCAACCATCTGAAAGCTGTCAATTCGGAGGCACCTGACATCCTGCCAAGTGTCAGATGGCCGGTTATAGGAGAAGCGTATTCAGAAACCACACACCATTAGCGAGCCATTAGCAGAATTAGCCCCCTTTGCATGGTGAGCTAGCAGCCGGGGGACTTTTAATGGGAAATCAGGGCTTTCATTTGTCCTTCTGGGCTTCAGACTCTAAAGCAAATAAACAATTCTGGAAAAGGCATTTGGAATTCCAAGCACGGAGCTGGCATTTAAATCGGCAGATTGAGGGGGAATATGCTGGCTTAAAGGCTATCTAAGTACAATTGTTTGAATTGCTATGGCAGGTTCCCTCCCCCCGCACACCCAACCCCAAATGTAAAGATGCTGCAGGCATCCATCCATTGAAAACAGAATTATCTGGAAAATAGTTCAGGGTAGGCATCCGGATTCTTGATCCACTACTTTTCTTCTGTAAACTTTCAAACCAGGATGCTCTCTGCATGTATCACAACGTATAGCTTGATTCTCCACTTAGTCAGTGGCTTTATCAGTCTAAGGACTTGCTTAACTTGATGTTGTGCACACAGCTATTACACGTACACTGTGAGTGTACACAGCTCTTACACATACTTACACTGTGTGTACACAGCTCTTACACCTACTTACGCTGTGAGTGTACACAGCTCTTACACATACTTACGCCATGAGTGTGCACAACTCCTACACTTATTTATACTGCAAGTGTGCATAACTCACACACACATACACACTCACACACACACACACACACACTCACATATATTTCAGTCATTTTTCAGAGAGTCTTCATTTGCATTTCAGGACAGTACTTTACATTGATAGATTTTTGCAAATTTTAAGTGGCCACGTGCATGACGTGCATACTGTAAGCAGCGTTAAAACTCATTTAAAACGCATCAATGACCCAGAGACAATCGTCATGAAAAAAGGCAAGCAGGAAAAGGAAGTGATGGATGGAGATTGGTGTGTGTGTGTGTCTGGGTGTGTATGTGTATATATTATATGCAAATATACATATATACATAATACACCATACAGACATTTAATATGAGTTCAGGTATTAGCATAGTCAGGAGAACCTGGAACTGAAACTGCGTGACACATTTTTGGTCTGAGTCATGCAGTATATCTGCAGGTGGTCTGTTAGTCACACTGGGTGGGCTGGCTGAGAAGGTTGCAGTGATGTCCATGCGGCCCTCAGCCTGCAGTATGTCATGCAAGATCTGCCGATGTGACCCTGGAGGCGATTTCGTTCTTCAGCTGCAGAATTTATGTGCAAATGCAATGTTATTATCGTGTGGTAATAAATAACACAATGGAGCTGTGGGTGGAAGTAGAAGAAGAATCGACAGAAGAAGGACGACCTGGAGCCCAGGAGTCACTGGGTACAAGGCTGGGGTTCACTGGATGAGAGGCCGGTCCCAGGAGTCACTGGGGTTCACTGGATGAGAGGCCGGTCCCAGGAGTCACTGGGGTTCACTGGATGAGAGGCCGGTCCCAGGAGTCAC